>VZRO01007028.1:761214-800851 GCA_013397915.1 Daphoenositta chrysoptera | reverse complement strand
AAAGCTCTTAAAAAAAAAAAAAAAGCCAACAAAGAACCCCAAACCCCAAGAAATTTATTAGAGAACTAAGAAGGGGGGAAAGCACAACTATGGTATGCACCTGAGGCTACAGCAGCCGCCTGAAAATTCACTCCCCCTCTGCCCAATCCACCAGTCTCTTTCAACTCTCCTTGTAGACCTGCCTAAAAAGTAACCATCTTCACATAGATGAGACCTCCTCTGATTGCTTCCTGCTGCTCCCACCTACCCGCAGCCTCCTCTGACACAACTGACCACCCCCAACACTTTAGGGGTCCTGCTGCTGTATTGTAATTTTGTTTTACAGGCACCAGTACAGAAGGAAAAGGCTTTAACTTAGCCAAAATGAAGTTTTATTAAAGGTGAAGGACAGTTTGGCCACTCTTTCAAGTGTCATAATCTCCCTTTAACATAGAAGAGGCCAATAACAAGTGTCACAACACGTGTCACTCAGGCAGATGAGGAGAGCTAGGCAGAGCTGTCCCTACTCATACCCAGCATGATGGGCAGGCAGCTGTGCCATTCACGATCTGCAGATCACAGGCTTGTTGTTGACACCAAGACTGTGCTGGAACAAGTATTTTTGGTCAGTAAAATCATGAATTATTCCTGATGGGACAGCAAAGAATGACTCCCTTGCCCCATCACTTCCTTTCTTCCTCCCTCCCAGGAACCGTCCCATCCGTGTGCAAGTTGTACACACAGACACACGTGCACACGTGGTCCTTGTCTCTCTCTTACACTCCCCATGTGGACTCCAGTGTCCCCCAACCACAGTTTGAACTTCTTGGTTTTGGTTCAGCAGTACAGGCTGGGTCAATGGAACAGCTATGTGAAAAGCCAATGCTAAAGCCTGTTCTTTTGAAAAAATTTTGTCCTCAGTATACGCACTATATCCATGGACATTTTACCATACTGCACACATTTTTCATCTACTCCTTGTTTCTGTAGAAAGGTAATAATAGATAAAATAATGGGGATTTTTAGAGGTTAATATATAACAGACAGGTTCAAATCTATGTAACAGTAAAGTTGTATGGAAAATCTATATCTACACTTTCCATTTATCTATCTATCCATCCACCTCTCCATCACAAATTCCTGTTTTTAAGAACACAAGATCAGGCATGATGTTTGAAATTTTTACTTACAGAGATTAGTTTCATACTTTTCATTTGGCATTTTTTAAGCCAAACTCATGATGTCTTAAATAAATCATGAAAGATAAAAAGTAAAAAGTCAGATTTTATTTCATGAGCTAATGAACATGATGTGAATGGCAGTTATTAGGTTCTTATCAACTAATTATACAGGAGTTTCAAATTCCTTATAAAATTCATCAGCATCAGAAATAGGCAGCTACTCTAACATGAGAAAAATTTCCTTTTGCCACTGAACAATTAATCCTAAAATAAAATGAAAAGTTTGTGAAGGCTGAAACAGCTTACTCATAGTGCTGTTTAAAAGTTTAAAAGTCCTTGTCACTTGATAACCTGCAAGGTTTAAGTTTGCTGTGTGGTTTTAAAATGCAGTCCTTCTGGCATTTACATATGGTTGGTTTTCAATCCTCTTGTACCACTTGGAAAGGGAAAATAAATTTTAAAGGGGAAATAATCTACATGTTGGTTTGATATAGCAAAACAAGTGGGAATTATGACTGGGCCAATGCAAGAAGTTACATGAAAATTGTAAGTTACTGTGCTGGTTCGGCCAAATTAGAGGAGAAATATCCTTTGAGGGAAGGCAGGTTACCACCACCCCTCCCCCAAACCCAGGTTCAGGAAAGGAAAAAAATTTCCTCGAAGGAAAGTGAAAGAGATAAACACTAGTTATTCAACAAACACACAGAAAAGGATAACAAGGCTAAAAAAAAAAAAAAAAAAAAAAATCTCTCACTGTGGAGAGAAACCTGGAAAAATTTCAGAGTCCTTCTCTGGGTGTGGCCTCTCTCCTCCTCAGAGCTGGGTCGGTGGGCCCCTTCCAGGAGGCCTTGGAAAAGGAGTTCTCCCCTGGTGTGGTCCGATGTTGTAGAACAGTCCCAAAGACAAGAAGAAGGAAAAAGGAAAAAAAAGAAAAAAGTCCCAGGAAAACTCTCTCCAGAGAAAAGGAGCTGAGAGCTGTCTGGAGAGCAAGGTTGCTGCCCTCCACACTCTGCCGCCGAGCCCAGAGAGAGCTGCGTGTGTCCTTGAGAAATTGTTTTGAAAAGTTCGCTCAGTCTTTTTTCCTCTTGCACCCAGTCTTAAAGGCACAGGATTAATCTTCTGGGCATAGAGTGATGATAGGGGATACACATCATAAAGTCACCCCAAGACAGTTACCTGTCTCCCCTATGCTTCAGGGGTGTTTTCAGGGCAATATTTAATTCTGCCTGGTTTGATTCTCATTCACCACATTTTGTGATTGAGGAAGGGTAAGGGCAGAGAATTTGGAACACAGATGGAAATAACAGTCCAGTTCTGAATTTTACTTCCTTGCAGTGACTTCTGCAATTGCAGTTCAAAGCATACAAGTTTAAAGAAAATAAATGAGGTAAAAATTTCCCAGAAAATATATTTTTTTTTTTCTCCAAGATGTCCTTAAGTCAAAACTCACTCTTTCATTACAGAACATCCTGAAAGAATAAAATCATCATAATATGGAAGGTCATCCTAACTGGCAAATTTGGTTTAACCAGTGTAACAAATGTTTTTGAGTTTCTCTTTAACTCATAGATTCATAGAATGGCTTAGATTGGAAGCTGTCTTCCAATCTAGCAGCCATGTTAGACATCATCTAGCTTCAATCTCCTTGCCATGGGCAGGTACACGTTCCACTACACCAGATTGCTCAAAGCCACACCCAACCTGGCCTTGAACACTCACAGGGACAGGGCCTCCGTAACTTCTCTGGTCAACCTGTTCCAGAGCCTCACCACCCTCACAGTAAAGATTTTCTTCCTTATACCTAATCTAAACCTACTCTCTTTCAGTTCAAAGCTATTGCCTTCATCCTATCACTAAATGCCTTTGTAAAAAGTCTCCCTACATCTTTCTTATGGGTTCCCTTCAGGTACATTGGGAGGCTGCAATTAGGTCACCCTGAAGCCTTCTCATCTTCAGGCTGAATAATCCCAGTTCTCTTAGCTTTTCCTCATAGGAGAGGTAATCCCTCCCTCTGATCAGCTTGGAGGCCTCCTCTGGACTCACTCCAACTGATCAATGTCCTTCTTTTACTGGAGACTCCAGAGCTGGGCACAGCTCTGCAGGTGGGGTCTCACCAGAGCAGAGCAGAGGGACATAATCCCCTTCCTGGCCCTGCTGCTGACTGCTTTTGTTGCAGCCCAGGAGACATTTGGCCCTCTGGGCTGTGAGTGCCCATGGCTGGGTCATGTCCAGCCTCTCCTCCCCCAGCAGCCCCAGCTCCTTCTCCTCAGGGCTGCTCTCAATCTGTTCATCCCCTAGCCTGTGTTGGTACCGGGGGTTGCCCAGACCCAAATACAACACATTGCACTTGTTCTTATTAAATCATATAAGATTCCCATGGACCCACTTCTTGAGTTTGTCCAGATCCCTCTGGATGGCATCCTGTCCTTCAGGTGTGTCAGTTACACCAGCAAGCTTGGTGCCATCTGCAAACTTGCTGAGGGTGCACTCAACCCTTTGTCTACGTCATTAACAAAGATAAGAAGTAGCACTGGCCCCAACACAGACCCCTGAGAGACACGTCTAGGGGAAGAGGAAAAAGAAATATTTAATTGCATCATCTGTGTATACATCTGTTGCACAGACTCTGAAGTCAAAGAATTTTAAATGTTTAAATGTTTTATTTGCATACTAAATTTTTCTTTTTTCTAGAAAGTCCATCAACTTGAAAAGATGGGGAAAATTATTTTAAAAGAGATGTTTTTCAAATAAATCTTTCCTAAAATCAATTCATCCTTTGTCATGTTACCACACCAATATTAAAATGACTGTCTGAATTTTTCCTACAAACTGTTCTGAGTGAGGGAAAAAAAAGTTACTTAGATCATTCTTATTACCGTCATCTAAACCACAATAACACTTTGAATAGCATCAAACCATTCTTCCTAACTGCATACAAACAAATAACAAGGAAATTCTCCCCACCACAAAGAACTTGCAATCTCATTATAAGACGATAGACACCAGATGGATGCAACAAACAGATGGAGGAAGAATAAGGTAGCAATGAGATGATTATAATCAGCATGATAAGCAGTGATGCATACCAGCAAACCGGCTGCCTAGCTATTATCTATGTCTGTGCGCACGCATGTAAAATTTACATAAATACCATTCACGTGATATTAACTAATTCAGAATGCCTGATTCTGTCAGCTTACAACAACAAGAAATGCAGGCTCTGTCAGTGAGAGCTTGATGACTCTCAGGTAACATTGGGAAGAATTATTATAGATGATATTAACTAACAAATGGTTAGAGAGTACTTTCAGCAACTGGTTTGCTGAACTTTATGAAAGTGATCATTTCCATGTTACTGGGAACTGTAAGGTGAGGGAGGGATCTTTGTTCAGAAAGATTCATCCTTCCAGGTTTTCTTTCCAAATCAAAGTAGAGAAAACGAGAGACATGTGTCTTGAATAGGAAATACGAGGAAGCACAGTCTGAAAGGCTTTATTGCTAAACGTCTGAGGCCATTCTGTTCACTTTTAGAACAGAATTTCTAGCAGAAAATTCTGCTCATAATAGCAGAATTACTTAAAAAGACACTGTAAGATTCCTGGGAAGTATGTGGTTAATGTTTTCTCTCAGAAAAAAGAAAAATCTTTAAAATTTCTTCCAACACTTATGACCTGAATTTCCACCAATATTTAGATAGCAAATACTAGTGGAAAAATATGGTTGTATCTAATTCACTTTGTTGCAAAGGCAGGTGTCTAAAGGTGAAAATATAAATTTAAATGTAAATGTTTATTTAAATGTAAATGTATATGAAGCAGATACTCTGCATACTCATTTGTTTTCTGTGTGCTACACAAATAACTGTCGGGAACATTGAGCTCCAGCCACCCCTGGCCTCCTGACAGCTTTTTTATCACAGGATGGCTGAGCTTCAAGAAATGTTATGAAAATGACAAAGTTCTGTAAACTGCAGCACATATTTTTGTAATCAATTAAAGAGTGAAAAACGACATCTAAAGTGCACTGCAGAAATTGTTTGCAAAACATGTCCCACGCTCAAGTAAACTTCATTCTTCCCAGTGTGGCATTCAAGGAAAGACTTGAAGGGTGTTACTTCTACCTTTTTTAAATACCTGTACAAACATGAAGAATATACAGTAATGTGGATTTGAAACAGATCTTCAAACGATGACAGTATTACATTTGCATTTCCAAGAGGGATTGCAATGAATAGAAGAAAGTCTACTTTTAATTTTTCATGCAATTTTAGTTCTGACTGCTTAAACAAGTATATATTTCTCATGGGTACTTTAGGGCTCGGAGTGTTAATGCTGTTAGAATTCATTCCGTTTCTGAAATTAATTCAGGGTTCTTATTTTAAAAAATTATATGAGGAAATGGATTTCTAATCCATTGCAAACAAATTATAAGCAAACTTTTCAAATAGATTGCTGTTAATATTCTGTTATTAATATATTTTATTGCTGAAAATATTGTCCTTTTTCCTAAGATAATTTATTTAAAAATATATCCTTTTTTTCCCACAGTCTTTTTTATTTTAGATGTAGATTTAGGTGTATCTGTGGTCCTAATATTCATAACTACAAAGAAATTATTACATTCAAACAAAGGGACTCATTAAAGATATGTTACTTTATATTAAAGTCTTCATGGATTAACATGATGAGGACATGTGAACACCTACTAAGAGCATATATGTATTAAGAATTTTTTTTTTTTAAAAAGGATATGTAATAGCTTTTTTTATGCATGCCTTTGACAGTAACCCAGTCATTCTGCCACGGCTATTTGATTTCACTATATTAAATACATAATTTGCTTACCCAAGTAACCAATAATCTGAAGCTGGAAATTGAAAAAGGTAGCCCAGATCTACCTTAATGCTTTGAATGGTTCTTTGCCTATGACAGAACTGTATCCATTGGAGTCTTTGAAAATGTCCATAGCACTTCTATGGACAGGTAGGTTAATTAAGCAGTTTCTTTAGTGAAGCTTTCAGTGTCTTGTCTGATACATTTGCTAGATTATTATGTTAGATGGCTTCAGAGCCAGATGTTACTCATAATTCAGGTAATATTAAAAGATCATTAAAAAATATTGAAAGTTAAGAAGATGTCAAAATGAAAATTTTGTAATGTTCATGCAATTTCACTAGAATTAAAATTGCCTCATTTCTTTGATTTAGTGTATCCAGAGTAATGGGTTATATTACAAAACAGCAAGTTGACTTTTATTTGAAAAATTAAAAAACTTCTACTACTTCTTTACTTTTAAATTTTGCTTTTTTTCCATATTTATGTCCTTTGTAATGGTGGATATTATTATGCAAATGTTTCTTCTGCTTTAAACTCAGAGAGAGTAAACTAAGAACTAATAAAATAATTTTTAAAAAAAGAGAGAGATAAAAAAAGGATAACTATAAACAGGAAAAGAAAGTAGATAAATGAACAACAGTAAGAACAAAAAAATACACTGGAAAGACAGGGACAGAAATATTCCTGAATATTTGATTCTATAGGGATCTTTTATAGAAGACTATTGTTATTTGCAGCTTTTTAATTCCAGCTGCTTCTAGGATTTGAATAGTATTGCTGAAACAGGTGATTGCCTTCTTTATGAAGGGGATACAATGCCATAAAGCATTCCAAGAGTGCCAGATTATGTTGAAAGAGGAAGAGTATTTCTAGTTGAAGCAACACACCTTTCTACTCTTCAGAGCTGTTGTAGGAAGTGGGTTTTTCACCCTTCTCTCCCTATCTAGTTCATGTCACCGGGTGAAATAAATCCCAAATAGTTCCAGTACAAGGGACTGAAGTGGAAAGGAACAGTGACTTTGTTCACAATGTCACTGGCATATCTTTATGGATGAAGATCCCAAGTTCATTTCTTTGTGACTCTGCTGAGCGACAGAGTAGAATCATCAGTGGCCTTTAGGACATACACATAATTTCTGAGGTTATTCAGTTATAAATCCTTCATAGCTTGGCCTGTCAGATGTTTCTTATGCTCAATTTCATGGATTAATAAAAATATTTCATTTATTCATAAAATGCTAATATCAGTTGCAATTAATTCAAACTTTACTTTTAAATCTCTTGTAGAATTTTCATCTTTTACTTTCAAATCTCTTGTAGAATTTTAATCTTTTGTGTATCTGAAAAAAAAGAAGAACATGAGAAAATTGTCAAGATTTTCTCACATTTCTCCTTCACATTTTTAAACATATTTTACAAATTACTGATGTTTTTAAAATTCGCCAGCTTTAACCAGTACAAATTAACTCAATTGTAAATATTCGGTAACTTACCGTTTCACTGTCTACCTTGCTTACATGTCATGTCTCTTACTGATTTAAATCTGATAAAACCAGATCACCTAAAGTGTCTATTAATTACCATGGCTACCATACTGCAAAGATGAAAAAGTACCAAATGAAAGGGAGAAATTGCAGATATTCACACATCAATGAAAAATTTATTTTAATATTCAGCCAGGGCTACAGGGATTTGGTTTCCAAAGATAGAACTAACACTGCTGTAAAATATTAGTCTAATGTTGAACATTTGTTTTAGTGCAATAAGCCACATTTATTGTAGAGTTAGGACCCTAAGAGAGTAAACCATTTAATGGACGCCTAGAATGGAATCGAGAACCCCAGTTTTGGGTCCCATTTATTCAACTATGTTTTTCCTTTCCATTTTTGTATTGTTCCTAATGGCATACTCACAGTCCATGCTATTCCATGGTGATTTTCCTTTTTGTGTTTTAAATTTGAGAGGATTTTGCTTATTCTAGAATATTTTGAAATATGAATCCAATTTGCCTATAAGCAAGTAGCAACATGAGTTTTCTTTTGTTATTGTCTGTCAACAGAAAACATATGACTACAATAAAAATGGAAGAACAGTTACACAAACAGCAAAATATAACCCATCTGTTGTCAAGTCTGAATATTGACAGTGTAAAAGTGCTTGGATATATAACAGTTAAAAGCCTCAAATTATAAGCACTGAGTTAGGGTTTCAAGCTGCCTGTATGCTTTAGGATTGTTGCTGGGTACCTAAGAGTGAAACATACAGCCAATAATACATTAAGCAGAGGAATGACCAGGTGAGACAAAAAAGCTGTGTCTATAATTCTGTCTTTTTCAGACTGTGCTGGTTTGGCCAAATTTAAAGGAGAATATCCTCCGAGGGAGAGGCAGGGGAGCACCACCCCTTCCCCCCACCACCAGGTTTGGGGGAAAAAAAAGAATTTCCTCGAAGGAAAGTGAAAGAGATAAAAAACTATTTATTTAACAAAACACACAGAGAAAAGGATAATAATACTAAATAATAAAATCCCTAGCTGTGGAGGGAAACCTGGGAAGATTTTCAGAGTCCTTTTCTGGGTGCGGCCTCTCTCCTCCTCAGAGCTGGGTCGATGGGCCCCCCGGAAGGAAAGGTCTCGGAAGGAAAGGTCTCCCCCGATACGCTCCGGTGTTGTAAAACAGTCCCGAAGAGAAGAAGAAGAAAAAAACAAACCAAAAGTCCCAAGAAACTCTCTCCGCAGAGAAAAGAGCTGGAAGCTGGCTGGAAAGCAGGGCCGTCTCTGCCTCCCTCCCTGCCGCTGAGCCACCAGCAGAGATCTGTGTGTGTCCTTGAGCAATTGTTTTGAAAAGTTCACTCAGTTTTTCTCTCGCATCCAGGCTTAAAGGCACAGAATTCATCTTCTGGGCATACAGTGGTGATAGGGGATACACACCATGAAGTCACCCCAAGACACAGACTCTTCTGTACCTGTAGCCTTCAATAAGATAGCCATGGGAAACTGAAAATCCCCTCTGAATATGCAGACCTCTTCTCAGCTCAGACATTTAAATCATGCCCCTGAGCAGAATCAGCCAACACATACTTCTTATGGAAACACAGCACGAGAAAAGAAAGGAGTGGCTGACTGACAACTACTGCCTGATAGGTAAATATAGAGAAAACTCTTGGGGAAAGCGGGGAGTTGCAATATTCCATGCTGCTAGGCCCAAGGACGTGACAGCAGCTGCAGAAGGATAATTCAGCATATGCTACCTAGTTTGCCATAGCCTGCACATTGCCAACTAAAACTCTCCAGTCAAGGAAGGAAGGGTCACAGGAGAGAGCAGGGAAGACATATCTCTACATCTCATAATCAGGACTTTTACAATAGAGATGGGAAAACGCTCAGATTTTCCAGAAATATTCTGTCACCAATAAAACCTGAGCTGAAAAAGCCGTGTTTTATCTGTGCATGCGCTGTGCTGCAGGTATGGCAAGGCAAAGGCACTAGTGGGACTGTCCCTTCCCAGCCTGTCTCAAGGGCTGTCCCACCCTGCTCGTGACCCAGGACCCTACTTCAGCCAGCCCAGACTGTCAGCCCCTGGCCCTGAAATGCTGCAGCAGGGCTGGTCTCCAGCTCCCCATAGCCCTTCCCTGCCAAGCCACTGGCCCTGCTGAGCCAGTCCCACTTTCAGTTCCTCATCCCAGCCATTCTCAGCGCACCCTGACCCCAGGTAGATGCCTGGTGACCATGGCTGTGGCTGTTGTGGTTGCATCAGCTTCCTTGCTCCTGGCTGGAGGGGTGGGGCAGGTCCTGGTTGCTGTCCCTTGGGGACCCCCCCAGGCTTTGTGGGCCCTGATGGGGAGCACATCTGGACTACTTTATTCTTCAAAAACAGCTGTCAAACACAAGCTGGACTTGGAATGTCTATAAAATTGGATATTGGTAACTCTTTTTAATGCCATTTTTGCACTGTTTTGAGAGTGAAAATTGAGAATTTGTTACCCCATGTGCCAAGGAAGGAACTGAGTTATTCTTGTATCCCAGAGGATCATGTCAGCTGCTAGAGAGGTACACAGAATTCCTACACTGACATCAGGCTTCCTTCTCTGGACTTACCCTTTTGGTGAATTTGACCATGGCTGCTGCATTTTGTGTTGCTGGAGTGTGTTAGTCCTGCAATCCCAGAGCCTGTGCTGGGCACAAGGCTGAAGAACTTGTAGATTTTAGGCAGCTTAAGCAGCTGGTGAACACCTAGGTACTCACATCAGATAAGAGGCAAATGCTTCAGGGTCTGATTTGTAGTAGCATCTTAAGTGCCTGTGCAATTTGTGAGGCAAAAATGCACTCCCTGAACAGGATAAGTGTTGGTTTTACAGACTTAGAGATCTAAATCTTGTTTTGGATCTTGCCTTCCATTCATACCTTTAAAACATTAAACGGTCTGTATCCAGGATAGCTATTCTTCAAGAGAAGCATCACTCCTGACAACTGTAATCCTCATGTCCTGACAAAAATCTCCAAATAGAAAATTCTCTCCTAAAGAGACATGGCTTTAACAAAGCTGGCCATGTTAATTACTGTAATTATTCTTCAAAAAGAGTTTACTAGAACAACTTCCCATGGGAAAGAAAAGAGCCTTCTTCAATCTTGTTTGTCTTAACATAAATAAGCAGAGTGATAATATACTTACTAAACAGGAAGTGTGTTCCTACATAGTTTTGGTTTTGAGAGGCAATTGTTGAAACAAAGTTAATTTCTAACATTGCTGTTAGAGAAGCTTCTCAGATTTTGAACTAAGTCTGCTTAGCTGACTAGGTAGGCTGCAACTTTAATGATTTGCCTGCACTGAGCAGTGATCTGAATCAAGAGTATCTGGCAAATGTATTTGTACATAGCCAAGTACAAGGATGTATTGGTGGAGTTAGGATCACAGTGGACACTGGGTAACCTTTCAGAAAGTTCATTGTTTCAGCAGCTATTGAATCCTGAGGACACTTTTGGAAAATTTGTAGGTCCTAGATCAATTCAGCTCTCAATAAGAGGACAGCACTCAGTCCAATCCATGTGGCAGTCAAAGAGAAGCCTGTAAAAGTTATGTATAAAGCATGGAAACACAGAGAACGGAGTAGAGGGAGGAAATAAATCTCTACTGGATTTGTTTCTTGGAGTAAGATCCAAACTGGTATACAAAATGAAACTTCAAGCCTTTTTTGCACTTTTTCATTGCTGTTATTTGTGACAGGATAGGGACTGGAAGGAGAAGAAGAATCAGCAAAGGAAAACACTGCTAGCTGAAATATTTGGTTTAAAGATACAAAGAAATACCTATGTAAGAATTCTCTTTCACGTACATCCCATGTAGTTTAAATTTTGGCTAAAGAAGAAAAATTTTCTTTAATTAATCTTTCCTTCATGCCTTCTTTTTTAATCATGTCTTCTTTTCCACCCTTTTAGAGAGAATGTCAGCAAAAGAAAAGTTTGCTTCTGAAGCTCCTAACATTTTATTTATTCTTATTAAAACAAATAAGAAAAGAAAAAAAATAAAAAATCCCAATGGCAAACCAAAAAAAACATTAGAAGCAGGAATTTTTAAACAATACAGAAGGATTATGTTGTAGTAATAACCTCGTGTAAATGCCGACTTGTGTGTAAGAAAGCCCATTTAGAGGCTGAGTGCTTAGAAGATTTGTGATCAGCTCCATTTACCCTTGAAGGATAGATGATTCTCCACAGAATACATTGACCCCTTCCAGGCTCCAGAAACTCATTCAGTGGTCTTATGTCTGTTTGGAAGTTCCTTCCCACCAATATAGCTTAGGGGCTGAGGGGGAAAAGGCAAGGCATCTTTTTCTAAGGCTTCCATGCTCTTAGACTTACCACAATTATTTTCCTATTTAGTTTGTTCAGTTGTTGGATAGCTCAGTATGTAAAGCCAAGGATTAAAAAGCAAGAAAGAAAATAAGAGGTGGTCTGAGATAGGCTGAGCTGTAATCTAAACAAGGAGAGAGTGACTGTGCATTATCTTCTTGTGAATGGAGATTCCTGGGATAATGCTTTTGGCTCTTAACTGCAAGAAAAAGACTTTACCAATAGCCACCCATTGTCCTGCTTTTGTCAAGACTGAAATAAGAGAAGACAGGCTTTTCAGGTCCAGTCTGTGAGGATGGCAGGGTGGAATGCAGTTGGATTCCAGCTGAGTGTTTGATGTCTTCATTTTTGAGGCCTCTTCTGAGAAAGAGCTGGCAGGAAAGTGTGGCCTTACATAGAAAAAGGGCAAGTCCTGGAGCAAGTTGCTTCCCTAGTAATGAGTAGACATCCAATTCTATTATAATAATGTTCTTTCATTGCCACAGTGGAGCTAATAGAGTTGTGGTGACTTCACACCTGCTGCAGCCTGGAAAAAAAAGTCACCATGAAATCTCCCAGAAGGCTGCTCCTGTCTACAGGCAAGAGTGCAAGTGACAGATAAAGTGTCTGACAATGACATATTGCTTTAGGACTGCCATGAAATTACTAGAATGCTGTAGTATAATCTCCAAATTCCCTGCCTCCGAATAATATGAAAAAGGCAAAGAAATGATACATACAATTAAATGTTACCATTTATTTTCCTGAATATCTGTGGAAGCACTAGTATTCCATCTGAGAAGTTTGAGATTTAAGCTCCTCAAGAACATGTATGCCTATTCAATACCATACCACTTTTATTACTGCTAGAAAAGAACTTTTACCATCTTACAGTTTACATTCGCTTTCAAACGATAATTTGTTTTAAAAATGTCAAGATCCATGGAAACGTTTCCAATGGCACAGGACTGTGTTATTGCTTTTCTCCAGATTCCACTGATAAACACAAGCTTGGTTTTCTTAAGCAGCAAGATGCCATCTTTTTGACAGATACAGTATGTAGTTATGTCACAGCATTACGATAAACCTTATAGGGAAGACACAGCAGGGTCAGAGAGTTTTTACATTCCCAGCACAGTTTCCATGAAAGGAATGTTTACATGACCTACAACGCAAAGTTTAAATATATGCAGCAGTTTTGCTGTTAACTCCCTGAACTAGCTTGCTGAGCAGCCTGTGACCAGCAAAATTCTACTGGACTTGTTACAGTCTTAGTGTTAACATTTTCCTGTCTTGTCAGCTGTTTTGGACATCTGTTGTGCTCTATAAAATGACTGCACAAGGGTGGTTGGGAGGTTTTGTTTGGTCTGTTTGATGGTCTGAGGAACGTAAATATTAGTCTGTCCTTTTGTTTATATTGGTTGACGGTAGATGAGTGAAGAGAAGGGAATCTTGGATATCAAGCCAATGAAAATGAGTAAGATTCTTGCTGGACAAGTGCTGTATTTGCTGTATTTGCTTTTTGGGACTCATTTTCAAAGCTGCAACATATATAAGAGACATATATGTAGAGAAAACACGGGTTACATATGACCTTATGTTTTGTTAACATGGTTTTACAGGACTGATTCAGAACTCATTGTTGTCATAGATGGTTTTCATAATCTTTGTTAATATCTTTTGGCTGAGAAGGGATTTGCTTTATGCATCAGACGTGTTCTATACACTGGAGAAATTCAACTATCTAAAATGCTTTGAATACTTACAGACCACTTTATGTTATTCTCAACAAGGCCTAATTAAAGCAAGAAGGCAGAGCAGATAGGGTGCTAATTGGTGACTGGTTGAAATTTATTCACAGAACATAGGCCAGACCCAGAAGTGTTTGTTCCTTGTGCTACAAAACCTTGTTTTCCCCTCAGTTGTTCTATTCCATCATAGTTTATATCCACAACATTTAAAGCAATTTTACAGGGCCTTGGTTCTAGACTAGAAAGGCATGGAGATTCATGGAGAAAAGCAGTTATTTCTCAAGTCCCAGTGACAGACCAAAGAGAATAATTCAAGACTAGGTCTGAAGTGTTAGCCACACTAAGTCCATATTCACTTATAGTTTAAAACTGGTTAAAGCATTAGAAGCCCCATCAACACAAAGATGAGCGTGGGCTTCAAAACTGCCCGTAAATCATGACTGTAAGCTCACAATAGATTCTTTAATGCCATGGTTAAACTGCTAGAGATGTCTGCCCTACCCTGTTTAAAGCTAACTTGATTATGCTTATAACATAATACCCTTGCTTTTTGTGACTGACATTCCAATTACTATCCACAAAAGAATGCTGCTTCCTAAGGAACTCTAATTAGTTAGCAAGTTTTGAAGGACTTTCTGAACAAAACTCAAAACTCTGGGGAACTGCTCATCACAGCCCTAATTTTGTGTCATTGTTCAAAACTTTCAGAGTTCTTTAAAAGAAAGACTGGTTAAGATTGCAAATAACTAACAGTGCATACTTGAAGATTAAAACATTATGGCTTTGATTTATTAGAAGTTACTCAGTTGAAGCATTTGACCTTGCTTAGAGGCTTTTTTTCAGTTTTTTTAAACGTACTGGCCTGCAGTTAAGTCCAAGTATGCTTCTTGCCTTTACAACGAATGATATGATTGGGGTTGTATTCATAATGTGATGTCTAGTGTCTTAGATGTGTTAAAGAAGGGTTATGTTTTTAAAATATTTTGTTTTCAAATATGAAGTAAATTCTTCCAATTTATTTTTCCTTTGCATGATCATATGTGACACCTATCTCAAATAAGACAGGCTACATGTATTTCTCCCCTTTTTGCAATGACTGTAATTGAAACATCTTCAGTAGTTGCAAAGAAACTTCAGCTCAGCTATACAAACAAACTGTGTTGTTCTTTCTCTCAGAACATAAATTTAACTAGCATTGTATCTTTAGTTATTGGGAAATCTCTCTTTAGTATTATTACCTCTTTTCAGACTTGATGTTTTCAACAACTTGGAAAAAAAAAGCGTTCTGTGACTCACTTTTTAAAGTTTTCTGCAATAAATCAACCATATCTGAAGGCAGGAAAATTAAACAAACGTTTGTCCATCTGAATGCAAATTCTTAATTAATGTCAATGTATACCTTCTTCCCCACAGTAAAAATTCTAAGATAGCGACTCAGTCAAGCTGAGATATTGACAAGATGGGCTGAAAGCTCAGGAGTCAGATATGAGGGAAAGGAGGTAAAGGATAAGTCCTAGTCTTAACCATCCTGCATTGATTTCCTTAGCAACGGTAGGGAGGGACTGGGTACGCTTTTTGACAAAAATGTCAGAGATGGTCAAAGGAATGCTGCCAAGGAGCATTCCTACGGACGGCACAGCACAACAGCAGTGACACCGAGACAGCTGCCTGGCCACTTCCTAAAGGTGAACAGAGAGCGCAATGGGAAAAAGAGCATTTTTGACACTCATTTTTGAGAGAAAAGCATAAATGGTAATCTTGCCCTGCAATATTTCCTGCCATACGCCTATCTCCGACCTGCCAAATTACCTGGGTTCACCCTGTGCTCACTTAGATTTGTTCATTTAGATCTCTGGTGCTTCAGGTACTGTTAATCCTGGAAACTCACAGGGAATCTCAGGTTTTGATCTCTCCACCCTTTCAGCATGTCCCACAGATGGATATGACAGCTGTTTGCATCTGACAGATTAAATCTGGTAAGTGAACTTGCTGTGTGTGCACTCAGCCAGTCCTTGAACCAGAACCCTGGGGGTGTATAGAAAGCAGGTTTACCAAGTGAGTCAAAAGGGAGCCTGCCACTAATAGCTGTGCTAAGCTTCTCTCAGTTTGAAGTCAGTTATTTTCAAGTCTTACAGCAGTTCTTTAGCAGGGGAGATTTTTTTCCTGTGATGAAACAAGAAACAGAGCTGATGTTAATAAGAAGGGAGATGCTATACTTTGCCACACCGAAATGATGTGTCTGGTTTATTGCAGCAGGCTCATGACAGTGAATTGTGTCATTAGTGTCTCACCATAGACTTGTAACAGGACTTGAGAGGGAGAGAAGAGGTTGAAGAGTTGCTTTTTTCCTTCCATTTAATTAAACGGACTCCGTCCTTATAGAATTTTAAAACATGAGGAAGAGCTTCTGTCTTTGTCACCTGATAGAATCTTATCAAGGCTGGTTGAAGCCCAAACTATTGGTTACAGAGGTGTATCTATGTACCTTAATAGTAGAAATACTGGGTTTTAGTAATTTTTAAAAATGTATCTTAATGGTAATTCCCTGAAAAATCACGCGGATTTCAGCATCTCTGTCAGAGCTTCACAGTAAAATGTTTCCTCTGACCTAGGAATAAATGTCAATGTTTTGATGTAAGACCCTCAGTGATGAAATTTGTTGCATTATCCACCCTATTCTCACATCTTACATACACTGAAAATCATCTAAAATATGATTGTGGTGCTTAAATTATTCCAAGAAAAATATATACTCAATTCCAGTCAAAGCCAAATTTCCTTTTTTTTGTCTTTGTCTTCACCTCTCTGACTAGGAAGCTACATTTTTGAGAAAAGTAGGGAACTTAACTCAAATGATTTCTCTCTGTTTGTTCTTCTGACAGCTAATTCAAACTCAGGACAGGCATATCTGAACCAGGCAGCTGTAGCAGCCGTGGAGTTATGAACCTAGCCGCTTCTTAAAGGACTTGCTCTGCCTCACAAAATCTGCAGGAGCTAAACAATGCTTCTAAACAGATTTCTGAAAAATAATAAGGTGGACTTTTGTGACTATTTTGATTTTTTCTACTTATTTGCTTAGGAAGATTTCTCAGGGGTTTGAGTTTTGTGTTTTATAATGTCAAAACACTAAACTGGCGACTGGACTAATATTTTTTAGAGGATTTTTTTTACTGATGTAAAAAAAAATTAAATAGAAAATGCAGTTCCCTAAGGGTCAATACCCACATACAACTTTGGTAAGGCTGATATTAGAAAATTGTGTGAGGTTTCAGTATTCACAACCTTGAAAGGAGCGTAAGGGTTGGAGATGAGGTGGCTAAATCCATAGAAATTATTTGCAGGCTAGAAAAAATATCTCACAGTGAGAGATGTAAAGATTTTAATGTGTTGACTTTTTTTTTTTTAATGGCTTTTAAGCTTACTGTTACCATCATAGATGGAAGATAAAGGGTACTGAGGATTTTAAAATCTATTACAGAAAGCCATAACAAGATTTATGGCTGCAAGAAGAAGCCAGATTTTAGATAGCAATAGAGTACTTTTTTAAAAAACAAGTGGCCCTGATTAATGAATGGAACAGACCAGCAAAGAAATGAATTCTCTGTCTCTCAACATCTTCTAATCAAGACAGGATGCTTTTCTGAAAGCTCTGCTTTTCCTAAATGCAAAGGCAGTTTTAGTCAAACAAGGACTGTTGGCTTCAGTACTTGGTGAAATTTTATGTCCTATAAATGAGTAGGGCTAGATAATCCAGCGTTCCCTCTGGTCTAATTTTTATTAACCTCTTACTCAATTAAATATGTGTTCAAGAAAAAGAAAATCAAAAAGATCGAGATTTACATACATGAATGGTTCAATTTTTTCTTTTATTGTGAGTATCATCTTGAACTAGATGAACATATTTTTCTAGTCTCTTTTTAAAAATATGTATGTGCACTTTATTTCAATAGATGTAATAGAATAAAACTGCATTTTGATTTCCTCAAACCAAAACCAAAATCAGAAAATCCTGCAACTCTTTGCTGATACATAGTGTCTTTTATCTGAAATTTACAGACAATTCTTGTCTGTAACACTAAAGGCAAAAAAACAAGAGCGAGGTTGGGGGGTATTTTTATATTTTGTGAAATGCTAGTGCTTGCTCTCCTTATTATTGCACTAGTCTTCCAGTGCAGATGTGCATTCAACATCAGATTACAGTTTGAGCTACAGCTGACTTGCCTGCAGTGGTTTGAAGGTAAACCAGCAGGGGGAAATTGACACCACACAAATACCTTGAGAGAGACTTCAAGTCGGAGTTACAATTTAATAGGAAAATTGCAATAAAGGCGCTAGTGCAGAAGCACTGGGTTAAATTGGCAAAGTCAGAGTACAATCTGGCCCCTGTCCGTCAGGGGTGATGTTTGCAGTCCCATTAAGCAGTGGCTGCAGTGCTTGTTGAAGTGGTGGTTGTGGTCTTGTCGAAATCTGGGTCCTGTGGAAATTTGGGTTCCCCTCTGGATGTTCAGTGGTGGTGGTTGTTCAAGTCCCCAAACCCCCAGATTATATACCCCAAAGTCCAGGCAGGAATGCTCAGTACCTCCCCCAGGGCAGGGAGTTTCACAATGGAATGAGGCAATCCTGTGAGTCATAGGGTATTTTGGGGAGTCCTTGATGGTCCATTGGCAGAGACGACCCCCCTTAGGCTGGGTGTAGTTACCACGTGAAGAGAACACTACCCCCAGCTCACGGCTGTTACAAGTGACACACCATTACAGTTCATCAGGAATAGTGTGGATGGGTGTGAAATACACAGTTTGGCTCCCTCCATACCGGTACTCTTTCTCTTGTAACCACGACACTTGCAGCATCATTAGGTTTGCAGAATCATGAAGAGGATTCAAGAAGATCATGACAAGGCATGATGGCCTGTTTTTTCTGAAGTACATTTTGGCATTGGCCTAAGCGTGGTTTGTTGGAAATCAATTGAATTTGTGCCTTTCATTTCACAGGCAGTATCTGCAGGCTGATGTTGAATGCTTGTAATAATCTTAAACTGCAGCGCTGCAATATCGCTCTTATTTTTGAACTGTAGAGTATTAAATGACAACAATGTATTGGAGGGAAACTATGAATAATTGTAAATGAGAACATTTATTGGAAGCAGCTAGAGACTACTGATATGTTGGCAAGCACATATGTAAACCTATAATTCCACACTGCCTCTCTAAGCCTTACTTTAGAAACCTGACTTTAGAAAAGTGTAGAAGAGTGTTTCCTTTTTAGCTGAGTTTTAAGTGGAGAGAAACTGAGAAATTAATACCATTAATTCAAAAACACCTTACTTTTTTTTTTTCTTTCCATTGTTCTAATATACAGTGAGCAGGGGAGATAATAACATGGAAACTTGTCACCATGACAAGAAATCCAAATGCTTTTAAAGACAGTTAATAACTGATGATGCAAGTCAAGACATGAACATTTTCCCATTCCTCTAAACTGGGTTATAGATAACTCTTATTAGAAGCTTACTATATCACACAGTTCTGGCTTTCACCTGTTTTCTAGGTCAGACATTTTTTCTTCTGCTCCTCTATTAATTTATTATGTCCCAGTAAAATTCAGTTGATTCATCAGTCTTGCCAAATTTATTAAGAAGCAATTATTAGCAATGAGTAAAATTTATTCTGTGTTGGTGAACATGCTTTTTGCTGCACTCATCTTGCTAAATAAGTGTTTGCCTTTTATGTCAATTCTGATCCCACATAATACTGATAAATACTGTGATATAAAAGTGAGAAATTTAGGAAGAAAATATATACAACATCTGTATCAACAACAACAGAAATGCAACAACAAGAAGAAAAAAATTGAGCTACTCGTATCTATTTTTAAAGTGTAATGAAGGGTGAAATTTTAATGTTTTACAGTTCACTTACACAGGTAAAGATATTCTGATCAACTGTGGTTCAATAAGGCATAAAAGCATAAAAAGAAACTACTTGGCAGAGAAATAGATCATGTGCAATCTATTTAGCAAGAGAAATTAGTTGGGTAAGGTCTTGCTCATTGATCAAATCAATGATTAAATCAAATTTAAATATTTCATTTGAAGGCCAAAATTTTTTGTCTCAATATTTTTCTGTGAAATTAACTTCTTGAAAGTGTCCAAATCACCTATGAGCCTAAATCTCTTTGTTTATGTTACTAAACAACCTACAGGACTCTGAAAATATTATCCAGGAATATTAAGAGCCTTTTCTGTATTTGTTACGCATTTCAGTTCAGCTTTTTTTTTTTTTCTTTACTGTATCTGTACTGACAGCCAAGCACTGAATTCTATAAGCCTTTTGTGATTGTCAGGGCAAATATAAGAGACATTTAATAGTACTTGGAAATCGATTTTTATATATATGTGGCAGTATAAGAGAACATTTTTTTACAGAAAAGGCAGCATGTTTAAAATAAAATGAAAAATAGTAACAATACATTATAATGAAATGTCTGGAGGGAAGAAGACTTCCTTTTGAGCAGTGTTTAGATGAGGTTAAGCTCTGAATCACAAATAAAAATATCTGAATTGTTATTCTGTGTTCCTTTTTCACTGGAATCATGGGAAGATTTAAATATTTCAATCTCTTGTCAGGACTTCAGCTCAACACTTCTCTTGCATCTGCAAACAGAAAGGATAATAATCATTTGCTTACATGCCCTATCAAGAAAAAAAAATATCAAACATTTCCCTACATCTGGGGTAAGGGACACAAAGGAGCTATGTATGCTACTTTCTGTTGATGATGTTGGGCTGGGATTAATGATAAATGCTTAATTAACAGATTAGTTGAGCACCCATTGGGAATAGGGTAAAAACATTCGGAGCAGAAAGATAGCGTAGGTGACTCCTCAAGGTTCTTTCCAGACCTGTCTTCTACTGTTCTGTGATAACACGTAAGTCCATCCTCTCTTGTTGTTTTAGGCTTTTCTCTAGGGCTATGTCTCTATTCAAGGTCGCTTCTCTAGCATGATATGTCCCATAATTGATTGCCCTAAAATAGTGCTAAAGTGGCTAAAAGTGAAAGTATGCAGGCAAAAATTTCAGCTGCTAAGTAAAGTGCTTCTGCTCACTCCCCCAGAGCTGCTGCAGCTCACAGGAGCTGAGTAGATGTCTCCCTTTCCTCAACTTTCACCTCTGAAATATAGTGAGCTCATCCTCAATATTTCAAGTGCCACTGTGGATGAATTCCAACACTGGAAGCACATTAGAACTGGCAAACAGTAAATGGCTGCCATCAGGCATAAGCACTTGTTATATCAAAGCTTTGGCACATTATTTATGGAAGACTTAGTCTAATGAGTTCTATCCACACCTACCAGATGTGCAATCCAGGATTATGCCAGCTGTTTACCAGAATGCTTGTTGTCCAATGAGTATAACATGACATTCAATTTTAATGTTGCTGAATAAGGAAACTTTTTCTTAATATCTTTGTTGAAAATGAATAAACAATGTTCTCACGTGTCCTGATTCAAAATGTTAGTGGTCCAGCCCCTGTGCAAACACGGGCACTTCTGTGCAAGTAGACAACCCCAACTGAATCTGCACAAGGCTCTACAGTGTTCATAACAAATTAACCTCATACATAAAATCTGTGGAACAATAATATACCAAAGGAATGATAAAGGAATCTGAATAGCTAAATATCATTCACCATTGTCTGTTTTTTCAAAGGTATGTGGAACGAAAGCACCATTTCTAATAATACTCTTCATCAGAGATCTCACTAAAATTAGTGGTATCTTTGACAAATGTAGGTTTTACCAAACATATATGAGGAGAGAAGAAACTGATTCTGATTTTTTATTGTGTTAGACTTACAGAAATACAACTGAAATGGTATTCCATCATGGAACATTGAAATCATTTAATATTAATCATTCAACTTCTTGGGTAGGAGAATTTAATCTTCAGATTTATAACTTGTAACACACTGGCTTCATGGTAATTGCATTTAAAAATATAATAATTTACCGATGAAAAGAATAACTCATACTTTTAAACAAGGAAGGCAACAAAGACTTCTTAACAGCATTAGGTTTTCCAGAATGATAAATATTTGTGATAACCTATTTGGTTTTATAACCCATGCTTGCCACCTTGGGTTCACAACCTCCTCTCAGACATGTCATGAGTCATGACAAGTCATGAGTCTCTTCCACAGGCTGCAGGTGAACCTCTGCATCCCTGGGGTCTCCACGGGCTGCAGGGGCACAGCTGCTTCACCAGGGTCTTTACCATGGCCTGCAGGGGAATCTCAGCTCCAGAACCTGGAGCACCTCCTCCTCCTCTTCCGCTGACCTTGGTGTCTGCAGGTTTGCTCCTCTCACATGTTCTCACTCTGTTCTCCTCTGGCTGCAGTTAGATCTGCACAATATAGTTTTTTAACTTCTTCTGAAATATGGTATCACAGAAGCATTACCACAATTTCTAATTGGGTCAGCATTGGCCAGCAGTGGATCAGTCCTGCAGCCAGCTGGCCTTGCCTCTGCCAGACTTGGGGAAGCTTCTGGCAGCTTGTCACAGAAGCCACCCCTGTAGCTGACGCCTGCTACCAAAACCTGGCCATGGAAACCCAATACACTACATAAGCCACTGACATAACAAATTAGGAAGAAATACAGTGTGCTGATAGCAACCCCAATATACACATACGTTAAAAATTCACAACTTTTTAAAATTGCCTATAGATCTTTGTTTAGATAATGAAAATTACAAACAATTCACACAATACGTGTTCCCACAGGAAAAAGAATTATGGCACTAGTTTACTGTACCTCTTTTATAATAGAAATTTTCTTTTTAAACAACTTTGAGATAGGCCTTTTAAAACTTCCTTCAAATTACTCACCAAATTAGGACTTACTAGGTCTTGATCTCAGAAAATCGTCACACAATTCTCTTTTTTTCAGTTCAAATGGTGCTATATATGCAAACATTTCCTGCACAGGTCTTTGATTTGTTAAATTACCTACTCCTCTGTACACATATTGCTGATCAGAAAAAATAACTCTACTGCTGATGTGACTGCATTGAAAATTCTAGTTTCTGACATCCCAGCTTGCTATTCCTACAAGTAAAGCATCACAAAATGATGTAACAACATAGCCGCATGCTGGGGATGCTTGTACTGTGGTTGTTCAAAGATAGGGCAGGAAGACAGTTATAAAATATTACTTTGTTTATCTTTTCCTGTAGAATAGTAGTATACTTGTAATCTATTTTGCAAGTCTTCTTTATTTCCCCTCTGGGGTTGGAAGGGATCTCTGGAGATCATCTAGTCCTATATCCATGCTCAAGCAGATTCACCCAGAGCAGGTTGCACCAGATTGTGTGTAGGAGTATTTTGAATATCTCCTGAGAAGGGCAGCCTGTTCCGGTGCTCAATCACGCTTACACTAAAGAAGTTCTTCCTCATAATTAGCTGGAACTTGCTCTGTTCCAGTTTCTGTCTGCTGCCTCTTTTCCTGTTGTTTGGCAATAACAAAGAGAGCCTGGCTCCCTTCTCTTGGCACCCTCCTTTCAGATACTTGTAGGCAGTGATAAGGTCCCCACTCAGTAATTTCTTCTCGAGGCTGAGAAGGCACAGCTCCCTCAGCTTTTCCTCATAAGAGAGATGCTCCAGTCCCTTATTCATCTTTGCAACCCTTTTGCTGGACTTACTCCTGGAGCTCCATGCCTCTCCTGTACTGGAGAGGCCAGAACTGGACACAGCACTCCAGACATGGCCTGACTAGGGCTGAGTAGAGGGGCAGGATCACTTTCCTTGATCTGCTGGCAGTGCTCTTCCTGATGCATCTTGGGGTATCATTGGCCTTCTTGGCTGCAAGGACACACTGCTGGCTCATGGACAACTTCTTGTCCACCAGGACCTCCAGGTCCTGCTCTGCAGAGCTGCTTTCCAGCAGGTCAGCCCCTAGCCTGTACTGGTACTTACTCTTACTGGGATTATTCTTCCCCAGCTGATGAACCCTACATTTGTGTTTGCTCAACTACATAAAGTTCTTCTCTGTTTAACTCTTTGGTCTGTTCAGGTCTCAATAAATGGCAGCACAACATTCATGTGTATCAGCCACTCCTCCCCATTTTTTATCATCAGCAAACTTGCTGAGAATACATTCTGCCTCTTCACCCATTCACTTCATTGATGAACAAATTGAACGAGACTTGGCCCAGATTTGACCCACCGGGCACACTACTGCCTCAAAGTCACCAACTAGACTCTGTACCAGTGATCACAACCCACCTCACTGTTTCCTCATCTAACCCGCAATTCCTGACCTTACCTATGAGAATATTATGGGAGACGGTGTCAAAAGCCTTGCAGATTTCAAGGTAGATGACATCCACTGCTCTTCTCTCATCTACTCAGCCAGTTACTTCATTGCAGAAGGTTATCATACTGGTCAAGCATGATTTCCCCCTGCTTAAACCAATGCTGACTACTCATGATGACCTCCTTTTCTTTTACGTGCTTGGTGATGACCTCCAGAATAATCTCACCAGGGATGAAGGTGGAGGTGATTGGCCTGTAGTTTCTTGGGCCCTCCTTCTTCNCCAGATTTGACCCACCGGGCACACTACTGCCTCAAAGTCACCAACTAGACTCTGTACCAGTGATCACAACCCACCTCACTGTTTCCTCATCTAACCCGCAATTCCTGACCTTACCTATGAGAATATTATGGGAGACGGTGTCAAAAGCCTTGCAGATTTCAAGGTAGATGACATCCACTGCTCTTCTCTCATCTACTCAGCCAGTTACTTCATTGCAGAAGGTTATCATACTGGTCAAGCATGATTTCCCCCTGCTTAAACCAATGCTGACTACTCATGATGACCTCCTTTTCTTTTACGTGCTTGGTGATGACCTCCAGAATAATCTCACCAGGGATGAAGGTGGAGGCTATTGGCCTGTAGTTTCTTGGGCCCTCCTTCTTCCCCTTTTTGAAGACTGGAGTGACAGTCTTCCCCCAGTCCTAGGCACTTCTCCTGTTCCACATGACCTTTCAAATATGACATCAAACCTTTCAGGCTCTTGGAGAATGCGTTTTTATTGTTTGGTTTTGGTTAACATAATTGGCCTTTTAAGAACAGGATAACTAAACTCTGAATAAAAAAAACATGGGGGAAGGTTTCACATCATCTTCGTGGTAGATTTGGAGAATAGAAAATGAATAAATTAACGAGTGAAAGAATGAATTCACAAAGATGATAGCAGGGTTGGAGCAACTCTCCTGTGAAGATGGGCTAAAAGACTTGTAATTGTTCAACCAAGAGAAAAGAAGACTCCAGGGAGACCTTATAGCAACATTTCAGTGCCTAAAGGGGGCCTAAAAGCAAGCCAGAAGCATGTAGTGATAGGACATGGTGGAATGGCTTTAAACTGGAAGAGGGTAGGTGTAGATTAGATATTAGGAAGAAATTTTTTACTGGGAGGGCAGTGAGGCACTGGAACAGGTTGACCAGAGAAGTTGTGGATGCCCCATCCTTGAAGTGTTCAAGACCTGTCTGGAAGGGGCTTTGAGCAACCTGATTCCTTGAAGGGGGATTGGAACTACATGATCTTTAAGGTCCCCTCCTGCCCAAACTATTCTGTGATTCTGTGATGCTAATGAATATTAGGGGGAATGGGCAGAGGGGAATAGAATCTAGTTTGCAAGATATTTCCTGTTACTATTATTAGTGTAGTCATGTGATGAGTTCCTGGTTGTCTCTATCTATTTCAGCATTTTTCCTGGAGAAAACTTAACTCATCCTGAAGACCTGTATATGATCTGTGTCCAAGCACAAAAGCCTCAAACTCACTTCAAACTCTCCAGGAGTACTGGCAGAGAGTCCTTTTTCGCTAATCACACCATATGCAGGTAAAAAGGTGCCAAGAGTCAGAGTAGACCAGAAACATCTCCCACTCAATTATTTGCTTGCACATAATTTTTTAGAAGCCAAATTTTAATAAACAAATTATTTTGCCATTAGTCCCCATCATCTTTGCTCAGTCTTAACAGTGCAAAAACTATCCCTTTCCTAAAACCACATGTCCAAACCTATGATATTTAATGGCAACTCATTACTCATTCTTGTTTCATTGGCAAGTACACCTGCTGACAACAGCCAGGCAAAGCTGGAGCTTCCTGTACTCATAAACTTTCCAAGAGTCTCCTAGAAAGACAGCATACTCTCCCTTATTGAGATGTTACCAATCATATCCAAACACATAATGAAAAATAATTAAGCATAACAAAAACAAAAAAGAAAATGTTGTACCTTATGTGGCCATAGTTAAAAATTGTCTTGCCTTCTTTTTGAAGGGGTTGCAAAAGATAATGCAATTTCATAGACTTGGAATTTTTTTTTTTTTTTTTTTTTTTTTTTTCNTTTTTTTTTTTTTGTCACTTCATGGTGGAGACAAAGTTGACTTAATTGGGGAGGTGTATAACAGTGCATTCAACCTGACACAAAATTGTTGTTATCAATAGATAAACATCTACCTTTCTGGCAGTAAGATACATAATGCGGACATAAATTTAATGCAGTGGAAACCTGAAAGCAGGATCAAAGTTTTATAGCATATCAATACAGCTACAAGCAGTACTTCTAGGAATTGTCACTAGTACCCTGTTTATACATGCTTGTGTCTTGCTTTTATCTTCTATTTATAACATCTTTATCCTTGTATATACATGTATGTGTGTGGTATGTGTATAGAGAGGAAGAGAGAGAGAAAGAACATGCTGTAAGCTTACACGGTTACAGTGAAATCTCATAATCTTTTATTAATATCCCTTGCATCTTTCATAAATGTAGTTGTATGTAAGATAAAACAGCATCAAAAAAAAAGCAAGGAGACACACTGTGACAATTTTAGAAGAACTTAGAGGAGGATTTGTCTTCTATAAAAATGAAACAATAATTTTATAGAAAATGTGTGTCTGTTGACACTTAACATTCCCAGGGAAGTATTTATTGTACAGTCGCTGGGAAACAAACCCTTCATTTGTATATTCATTTGCTCTGTCATGAGAGTGAGCTGCAGTTTACTATGGAAAAGAAACATTGTCTGGCCATTTATATAGATTGTATTATGCCTCCTTTGTATGAAATGTTGTCACATAAATATCATAATGCTACATTTAAAGTATTGCCAATAATTATGAATTGTGTCACCTCTAATGAAGAAGGTTAATCTTTTTTAGAAGAAGGAATGTACTCAGCCCTTCATGAAACCAGTTTTAAACAGAATAAGCAAAGTAATACACTTGAAAGCCACCTCCTAAGCATGGGGATGGATCAGGGCTAAGTTGATGCTCTTTCTAGACTTAACAAACACCCACTCACAAGTGGGATATATGTAGTCTTTCACATATTAACATAGATTTTTCTTCACTATTTTTTCCTTTTTTACTCAAATGGGGGGAAAGAGTTGTACACAATTTGTTATGGTTTTCAAGCTCACTGGTGAGGAGGATTGCAGATTTTTTACTTCCATCTAAACTCTCATTACCATTCTCACCTCTGTCATTAAACATGCATCTAATTAGAGAAATTTGCAACTGCTTTAGGAATACATCAGTGAGAAATTATTTATTTACTTTTTATTTTTGCTGTTACCAGATACAAGATTTTGAAAAGAGAATCCTGAAAGTGATTCAAAAAGAAAAGTATTTCTCTTGTGTGATGAAATTTTAAGCTTTAAAAAATGTCCTTTATCATGCAGGTTGACACTCAGACTGCCTAGTTCTCTCTAACCTGATACTCAGATAGAATTTAAATCATTTATGTCTCAGACTGATCCTTTTCACCTGTGATGGTGGCATGAAAATCTGGACACCTTTGGTTTGGAAGATAAAGTTCGTAATATGCTTAAATCTAAGATCTAACATATGTTTGAAAGCAGCACCTGGTTCCCACCTAAACCACTTTATGATTCACAGATGGGCTGGGAAGCAACAACTCATTTGGAATTCCCAATATGTAAAATATGATCTTAGCAAGACAATATACTCAGACATCTAGAATTTTAATTAAAAACTACAGCCAGATGAAGAATCTTACTGCAGTTAATTCTGATAATTCAGATGCTTACACTGAGGAATGTGGATGGAGATAACTAGAGCTTCAGTACTGTGAGGGGTGTCAGAGCTATGCATCCTGCAACCAGGAGGGGAATTTAAGCACCAAATAAATAACAAAATACACAGGATTAGCTTGAGCTCCTCTGGGTTGAATTGGTGATTCGTAGAGCAAGAAAGAGCGTGGCTGAATTCTTTCTAAACCTTAAGGCATTTTCTCCAGGTTAGGGACACTTGGACTTCAATCCATTTCTGAAGAACATTTATTTATTTTAAAGAATGAGCCATAATGCAAGAAAATAATGATTCCTTAAATAGATGTTAAATTTTCAGTCTTTACTTTCCATCCTTATCCCACTAAAGTGGTCTCTTGAATGCTTTCACAGTCATGTCCAGATTTATACCTGGGCTACAGTGCGGATAAAGTTATTGCAAAAGGGTTTCTCCTTGGTTTTCTCCTCTTGTGGTTGAGTTTTAAAAGGAAATGACAGCCACTTCTGCACTCTCTGTAGTGCTGGTTGCCTAATATAGGTGTACAGTGGACTAAATTGGAGTAAAAATTGCTTTCTAGATTTTGCTTGGGAGATGTGAAGCTTTTCTGGCACATAAAAACAGATCCTATACTGGGAATGCAGAGGCACCTGAGGAATGTTAATTTCAAGTGCTAATAAGTCTATATGCTTTGGCACTCCAACAATTAGGTATCAGTTGAATGTGTATTTTCAGGATCATAAATCTGAACCTAACACACCATTCCCACTTTATAGCCCTTTGTATGTCTTACCTTGTGAAAATGTTCCCCACAGCAGTAAGAAAAATATGTGTGTCTTTCCCTGACATTTATATCACTGGATTTATATCATATTAGGAATGTTGATGAAAGCGTTTTTTTAGTTTGTATTTTAAACTCTTCATTTTAATTAATTAAACACATTTACCTTTTTTATTTCAAGTCACATAATTCTTTTATTCTAGATAAATAGCATGCTTTCTTACGTATTTATTCACAAGAAGATATTGCTGACCATCTTTGGTTTTGTTATTCAACATTATTATGTAGTCAAATCTTCAAGTAGTTGAATTACTTCGAACAAATAGTCCAATTTTGTGTTTTATATACTACTGTGAAAATGTCTTTAATGAAAAGCATTTTGCCTTCTGAAAGAAAAATGCATAATCCCAAATCTTCAGTCACTGAAAAATACTACAATTCCATATAATGCACTTAGTTTCAAAGCAGAAAAAATGAAAGAGATTCCTTTTGACACATTCTATTCTAAGTTGAAAGACTTATTCCAATTTAGAAAGCATGAGCATTCCTTCAGAAGGAAAGGAAGAGTTCAGAGAAAAAGCCCAACATATGCTATGCACCATTGTCTTAATACCATCAAAATAACACCAGAAGCCACTCGAGGATTCTCTGCTGAGCTGCAGAGGCTTGTTCACCAATCACTAGACATTCAAATGGAAGTAAGAAATCCCCTGTAAGACCAGCTAAAAGGCTGTGAATTATTCCTCCTTTCATCTGACAGACTTATCTTGGCCATAGAATGCAGAAATTGATCGGAAAAAAAACAAAAAACCGCACCCTAACTTTGAAAGTTATGTATATACATACAGATTGTGTGTGTGTGTGTGTACATATGTGTATAGTGTATATAGTTACATATATGGAACTTGGGTCAGGTATCACACTGAGCTGCCTCTCTGCCTGCCTCACCTTAGCTGCTGAGCTAGAACAGATTTTGGTGTACTCCAACAGTGCTATGGGGTCACTTGAAGATCTTGTTTGTGCAAATGCAGAGAGAAAAGGATTTATCAAACACATGATCTGAAAGCACACTGGTACTCAGGGCAGACAAAACTTGGTCTGTGCTGCCAACCAAGTGAGAAGATTTGAAGCCAATATTTCAAGCAAATCAGCCAGCAGACAGTGCCTCCCTCATCAGCCCACATGCCATCATTCTGCCTTTGGCTTTGCTTACTAGAGGCTGGGGGTTAGGGAAGCTGGAGATGTACAGCTTCTCCTTTCCAGCCTGGAAGCAGTCAAATGTGGGTAAGTCTCTGGGGAAAAGTGCCATGGTGTCTTATTTCACTGCAAGACATGGTACAGCTATGCACTGTGGACTTTAGATGATGTGTGTCACGCACATTTTTAAGGATGCCTTCACAACTCACTTCACGAGTTAAAAGCTGCTTGACGCCTGTATATAGGATACCCTTTGTTCATTATTTGTGCCACTGGCCTTAATCCAGTTCCCTGCTGCTAACCTTCTTTTCCCTTCCTGTTGGACAGATATTTTCAGATAATGTCCTCTGATAACATAACATACCAGCTCTTGCAGTTCATTGTAAAGGCTGAGCTTATGAATCCCTGACCATACAAGCAGTAAAAACTGTGATAAGGGCAGAGAGTGGATACAGAATACAGAAATATTTACACTTACAATGCTACCTGATTGTTTTGGTGTTATGAAATTACTTTTTACATGACTTTTTTTTCCCCAGTAATTCTCTGGTGAAATTATAATGGAATAATATTCTTAAGCCCCTTTAGACTTGCAAATATTTGTCAGCTGTGAGTTTTTAAAATGAAATTTAACCCATCTAAAGGTCTATGTTATTTGTGGTTTGTTGGGTTTTTTTTTTTTTTTCGCAATCACAATTTTATGGGAGTTAAAACTTAGAAGCAGTGATAGAGAAAGCTTTTATTTTTTATGAGAAGGGGAAGAAATGAATAAATTGAATGAATTAGCTTTGCAAACAGATCTCTGATTACAGTTGTTGCTCTGGGACTATCACTAGTGTTAAGACCAATAAACAATTTGCTAATACTAAGCCAAGTTCTAACTCTCCAGCTGCTAATTTTAGGTAGAAAAATTGTTTTCATTCTTAATAAGCTTTTCTTTCATTTATGTGTTTTTCATATCCTTTGCTAAATGAAAAGGTAAAATTGTGCTCAATTTAAGCCTAAATAGGTAGTTATATTGTATTTTTTCATACCGCTGAGTATTTACTGCCTAATTTTCACCTTAATTATATTTTTTTGAATAAGAGAAGAAATGAGAAAAAATCTAATATTAAGACTTGAGTTATCTTATATGATCCTAAAGGAAAAAGTTTTTTTTAGGTCTCACATTTTTTTTACTATGTGTCCATCTGCTTTTTGAGTGGAGCTCGGTCTTTGAGTTTTTTTAATATATTTTCAGTTAGTTACTGTGGAGAAAAAAAACAAAAAGAAACACATTAACAACAGTCTTCCAATTTTGCTTCTTCAATTTTTCAATACCTTTTGTGAAATCTAAGTTATTTTTCAATATGCTGAGCTTCCCATTAACATCGAAACAAGTTTATAAGACTTTGTTGCCTTTCACCTTCAAAAAATAATTATATGAAACATAAAAATAACAACAAAAAAAAAAATATTTACTTCCAGTAACTAGAAAGTGTTGTTTGTATTTAGAATAAGAAATACCCTTGTACCTAGGTTGTAAACTTTTTAATTATATCTCCACAGGGGTGTCAGGGAGGTTGGTTAGCTGGTAGTTGTAAAGCTCAGTGCAGTTGTAAGTTATCTAATAATTCCTAGTCATATAGATGAATTAGCGGTTTTAAAAGAGTGCAAAAGATTTATTAATGAGACAGGTATCTATTCTAGCAGAAAGACTGGAAGGTAGACCTCGAGAAGAATGACATATTTTTCTGCCATATTTTATATGGAGTGGGAAGAACGACATAGCTCTGAAATGTGTGACCAGGGAAGGCATTGTGGTGGTAAAGGAAAAGACAAAATCACAGAGCAGTTCCTCATTGCAGTGTCTCCACCAGCCTGCACTGCTGCTCCTGTTTGTGGGACCATCACTGTGCATGGTGACAGCTGCAGAAATGGAAAATACAAGAGTGCAGGGTACTTTCCTGCAAACAAGCATCCAGAACCATTAGACAATCCTTATTTCTGCTTCTACCTGGCTTCCATGCATTACTGCAGGAATGCACATCTTACATAGATCCTGTGTTAGATCTGTCAGCTTATGTAAATGTCTCAGTTTTTAGAGAGCAACAGCATATCCTACATGTCTAGTGCATCTGCATGTGCTGGCAATTGTGATGTAAGACCTGTGGATTATCATCTTGCCTGGATGGATACTAGGTATTCCAGTGCTCCTAAAGTGCCTCCGGACACCTGTGTTTAAACAATACCTAGAAATTTAATGTAAACGTAGCAGAACCATTCATCTCCACCTAGTGTACTGACGAGATGTCCATTGAGTGTCCTACTAGGGACAGGGAGATCTTAAGACACACACCCAGACTTAGGTGTCTTGGTCTCAAACTGAGTCCCACCCAAGGAGGTTTTCTCTTGTCTGAATGGTGGCATTGCCTACCCAGCACACAACACTCATGCAGATAGAGATTGTTTGTCTCATCCTCATTGCTGAATCGTCATCAAAGAAAAGGTGTTATTAATAGAGCTCCCCCAAGCAGCTTTCCCTGCTGGCTGCTGGCAGAGCTGTCCTGCACAGCATTTTCTGTTTAGCTGACCGCCTGAGGTTTCTGTGCAGTCTCCAAATTTGCTGGGTAATAGAGTTCTTGGCTGCCCTGTGTGAATGTTTTCTTGGTTGAACACCAGGACATGCATGAAGTCAAAGGATCTCACAATGGGTTCCTGGGCACCAGCCACGCTAGCTTAATGATTCAACATACTATTATTTTTTTTTTTTAAATACTGTGTGAAAAATTACCAGCTGTGGCAACCTTTAGTAAGAGCCAAATTGATCTCAAAAACATTGTTCATATTCTATACTATTCTTACAAGTATTAAAAGTATTTCCAGAGGTTCCATTTTCCTCCTGTTGTTTATTGTTATTTCATGATCTCTTCTGAGCTTTACCTTGTCCATTGGGGCTGCTTTTAAGGTACCTTTATGCTTCAACTGTTCAGATAATATTTTATAGAAGTCTGGCTTCTAATTATTCTCAAGACATGCCAAAGCATGATGGCAATCTTTGGCTAATTCTAAAACTGTATATCTAAAGCTACTTGGGAGAATGCAGCTAACAGAATGTTTAAGTCTTGTATTATTCACTCATGTCATGTATTATAAGGGACTTACTTTCCTGGCTATCCTCAATGTAAAAATAAAATGTAATGTGGACATAGAAATTTGGAAGCAAAGGAACTACATAAAAAACCAATTAGGCTAGAGTGGATGTAAAGTGTGAGAAGCGAGAGTCTGAAGGTTTGAAAGACAAGTTGAGTAGTTAGGAATAGATTTTCACACACCTTCGAACAAATAAAATTCATTCTGAGGTGCCCATGCTCCTACTCGAGTACATAAAGTCTCTAAAAAAAAAAAAAAAAAAAAAAAAGCCATAAAAAATACCATCTGAAGGACACTGAAACATTTTAAAATATAATCGTAATAATTCTACTTTTCTTTGCCCAGCTATAAAGTCTTCTTATATTTTATGCTGCACGTCTGTAAATAAGAAGGAAAAAATCTCCTCTATTTTTGAAAATAGATCATAAGAAATCGTCTTTTGTGTGCAGTAGAAGAGGCAGAAGACATATAGGTGAGGAGGACGATATATCAGAAACAGAAAAAAACTAAAGAATTATGTGTAGAGGAAGAAATTTAGAAATGTTGGGAAAGTAAAAGAACAGAGGAATTTTTTTTTCTTCTATTTTGCTAAGTAAAAAAAAAAAACAAAAAACAAAACACCTCTAATTAACTGGAAGAGAGACACAGCGTCTAATAGCCAAAACACCCTAAATTTCAAACCTGCATCTGCAAATAACTTTGTTGTAGCAGTGAGGAATTCACTTTGCCACTCCGAGTTTTCCCATATGTAATCTGGAGAAAAGCATTTATCCATGTGTTAAGAGTTGTGTAGGGAAAATTAGTAAATGTATCAGTGTAGCTTGCTTTTGAACAATATTTGGATTTTTAAACAGGATTTGTTAATTTTGTTTTATGTAATTTGAAGGCTTTTACTGCCATTGGTGTAAACATGGTTGTGGTGTCAGACATTCTGATCCAAAACCCTCCCACAGGAACCTTTAAATGAGATTTGAATTAAACAAAGGGGATCAAACATTGTCCTCGGAATGTAATAATCTCCACCTTGTAGAATTATGTAAAAGTAATTAAAAAGCTGAATAAAAGGATCCCACATCATGTTTCCCAGTTCATTCTTGCATGTAACATTTCATGCAAATCAGATGATGTTGTTTAACTTAAAAATTACTGGGCGAGATTCTCAGCTGAACTGAAATCAGTGCAGTGGAGCTGATTTACACAAGCTGTGGGTCTGATCCATGGTATTCTTTTAACTTATTCAGATGTTAAAAAAACCACCCAAAATAACAAAAACCAGGAAGAAAGCTTTCTTTCTATATATACTTTTTTTTTTTTTCCCTCTTCAGTGTAAGATACAGTTGTGGTCCATGGTAAGCAACACTAAACTGATGAGTTCCATGCAAGATTACAAAGGAATGGAGTCTGAATTTAGGCATGACTGTGAGTGAAGAATGTGCCTGCTTCCACCCCAGCCATGGGAGGCAATATGTAGTTCACAGACTCAATTCCTCCTCTGTTTCCTGTTACATCCAAGGAGTTAATACTTATTACTGGTGAGGCTCAACGCTGCATACCTACACTCCCACTGTGAGCTGGCTCAGTTATTTTGGCGAGGGAAAAGGAGAAGTGAATCACTGCTGTGATTGTTCTTCCATTCCACATAAAGCAACCTTGGCCCCACACAAGACCTATCAGGTTCACCAGGAAAAGAGCAGTAGAGATAAGGATGGAATCTCTATGCTTTGGAGGTGCAGCAGCAGTACATGAATAAGACACAGTAATGTCCTCAACTTCAACATGCTCTCATCATATATCACTAATTGAGAACCAGGCCCAGAAATGGTATATAAAAATCAGCTCGAAAAAAGATAATTTGATCCTGTTTTTCCTTCAGCTTCTCTGGGTTTTCTTGTTTTCAGATTCTATTAAAACTAAAGGATCATTTTCATAGACATTTTGGAGGAAAATAGCAAAACACAGTTAAGTTCCTTTCATGTTCCTAGAATTTTGATTCTATTTCCAATTTTGCTTTCATAGTTGCTGTGACTTTAATTATCATAATTTATTGGAAAAACCAGGGATATCCGTATTAGGTGGATTACTGAGACAGCGGAAAATCACACTTTGTTTTCTGGAAAATGAATACTTTAATAATTGGATATATGTATTCTTACCTCACTTAACTAACCCACCTCCAGTGGGATGTCTTAAATATCAAAAATTACTTTTAATAAAATGTTTGTCATCCAATCATCCATTACGTTTTCTTTTGTTTTTTTCCTGTAATGAAAAGGGATGTCTTTTTCTACATTAGGCTCTTTTCCTACATTACCATGCTGTGGTAGCTAATAGCTTGGCACCAAATTCAACAGTTGGTGTGAGCAAATTTTATTATGTGAAACATCATGTGAGTATTGTTTTTGCTTTGCTTCTGCATAAAGGTTACATGACAAAACCATCATTTTTAAATTGCAGTGAGAAGCGTGTACATTTGTTCATCAAATGGCAGTGAAATGCAGGGGTGGCTTCAAATTCATTAACTGAAGAACTGAATGCATAAAATTTACTCAGAAACTACTCACTGTTTTTGGATCCATTTAAAAGGAACACTTACAGAAGCAGATCCTTCTTGCTCTTGAGCAGTGAAGCCTAATGAAATATATATAAGATGCAGAGATAGGAATTCATAAATTCTAATCCGTGTTTTCTTGAGACAAATTGAAGAAGATTAAATAGGTATCTGTCCAGACCTCATTTGAAAAATACATCTTTGAAGATTCTGGGCCTTCTTGTGTGTTCCACTTACTCTGTCATATTCAAATTAAGACAAATAGAAAATCTGTTGTTCCAAATTAATCAACATATCCACATGATTGCTCTACAAAATCTTAACATTTCTTCACTTAACAATAGTGGTAAAACTTTGCTAGAAAGGGAACCTCACCAGACAAGGAAATCAATACATATGGGTATGAATCTTCACATAAACCTGTTGGAATAGAGAACAATTTGCATGTAGAGAGCACAATGAGTACCATGGAGTTTGCAGAGATAATTGAAATGTCTCTGGAATGTTTTTGTAAACAAACCTATTTCTTATGACCTGTATGTCAAGTAGTAGCTTTAATGTAATTACAGTGATTGCAACCTCATTTCCCTCAAATATAATTTTTATTGTGCTGGAGCATGAATAGGACAGATGCAGAACATTTCTGGACCGTGTCTGGACTGGGAGATCAACAAGTTTATCTGAGCTTATGATGCAGGTTCTGGCCATGTCCAGACCCACTTTCTGGTTGTTAACCCACCCTGGCTGTTGCAAGAGAGAAACCTGGATATACAAGGCCTTGGTATGTTCTGAGCAGGTCCTCATAGAGACAGACAGTCTGATCCATCAGGAAGGTTTTCATGATTGTTCCTGTAATGTGGAGATCAATGACAATCTCAAATCCACCAGATGGGCATGGAATTAGTAGTTGTAATTTTTTCAGATTTGCTGTGGAACATAGTTTAAGTAACAGTAACATCTTCATGTCTCCAAGTTCAATTCAGAAATAGACATAACAGTAATAGCTTTCTCTCAGTTTCATGTTTTCTCTGTATTTAAGCTGTTACCATGAGGTTCTTGTATTTACAGGAGTATGTATGTGTTTGGGGATGTACATGTGCATGCACAGGGATAGAGAAAAAATGTTGCCGTACACATTTTCAGAAACAGAAATAGAGAGAAATATTTACTAGTAAAAGAAACAAATAATTTTTATCCAGTTGTAAAAAGTGCTTATATACGGGCTGTTGCTACATTAGCTAGATCCATGTTAACAAGCTGAACAAGGCAGAGACTAGTGCAGTGGTGCTCAATCATGCATATAGATTTCTAAAAGGCCTTGTAAAGATTCATCTTTACATGTTTGTTGAACCGTATACTCTTCTACTGGTGCTCATCTTTGCTTTAGACAAAAACAGTAGGAAAAATATATCTTTTGAAGATTCTTTATTGTCTTGTTTGTTTTCTAAAGCATTTTTCCATACAGCCATCACACTTAAAAATAGTAAATTACTGTATTCATACTACCTTCTAGAGGTGTCAGATATAAGCATTACAGGTACTTTTGCACCCCAGGTCAAACTGAGAATGAGAATTTTGGATCATCTTGGCTAATATTTGCATACCTGGCCAGCTCTACTGCCAGTGAAAAGAAAAACACTCAAAACCTAAATTTCACAAAGAGCAAACAGCTTACTTTGGGACTCTAACTTAAATACCACTCTTGTTCTTTCCACTGACTCCAAAGTAAGTAGATAAGCCATGCTGAATTTTTTTTTTTTTCCTGGAAATCTGTTATCATGATGCTTAACTGGAATACCTGTGGTACTACCTATGACACTTTTTCTTCCTGCATAAGGTCTTTTTGAGTTTTGTTTGAACTTATTCTCACAGACAAAGCACCACTATGCACAGAAATAACAGTACATTTATTTTTTTATTTTTAGTAAAACAAAAAAAATATTAAATACAGAATAAATGGCATTTAACTAGACATGCTTAAAAATATGGAAATGCTACCAACATCTCTCTGCTTATTTTTAATGTAAAATCTTATTTTTAGGAGAATGATATAGCTCTATGCCCCTAATTTTGCAGAATACACAATACTATTTGCTACTAAAAAATAAGAGGTTGAATGGTTGATTCAGCTGTTAAATCATGTCTACAGTGTACATTAAACAGCCAAAAGATATAAAGCAAGAATTTAATTGACCAATACTTGGGTAGTGTGTGACATTATGTAGCTGTTTTAGCTGGCTTTGTAACATCACACAAATCTATAACTTCATACTTCATGAGTCAGAATCAATAAACCTGCCATTACAGACTCCAAAATCAATCTTGCCTTACATGCTTCCCCGCCTTCACTTCTTGCTATTTCCCTTCTACTTCCCAGCAAAACAAAACAAGCTTCTGTGAGAATTTATAATCTTTTGAGCTAAGTAAAACAGATGAATTAAGAACAAGGATTCTATGGGAAAAATCACTTACCATACTCTTCAGGGCTGAGTGCACCCAAGCTGTATTCCCGTGTAGCCATAGCCCCTCGTTCCTTTCCCAATCTCTTAGATTATCATGACTTAAGTTTAATATAATGAGCCTTAGGCAAATGAAGATCTTCAGTTAAATTGAGAAGCCAAGCCCTAATTTATCCTTTAATGACTGCAATTCCTCTGTTCTTCTTTCTGAGAACTCGCTTTACAATCCTGGTCTCCAATATTGTGATTATATCTTTCCCACCCTACTGTACATTTTACCTCCCCAGTTGAGGACACCAGCACTGTAGGTGCTAAACTTCATCTACTTATGTACTTAACCACATATCCAGATGTCTTAAAGCCTCTGCCATACAAATATCATGGATGTCACAGAAATTTCATAAGCTCAGTTATTGAAAAAGCAACTTAGGACACTTGTCATTTTACTACAGCAGTTGTGTCACAAGAATAATTTATGTAATGGCTCTTTGACCTTTTTGTACATGCTGGATGATTTGAAATTCTTATCCTGTCAAGAAGGAGGAGCAAGATCCTTCAGATATCCTACAGAGAAAGAGGATGTTCATGGAAAGACTATCGCTGGTTTTTGAAAGTCCAAGAAATCACTTACCCTCATTTTAAGGTTAGTATTAGTTATCAGAGAAAAAGGGAAAGAAAATACATGTGAATATTAATAACATTTGAATGACCAAAATGATGGCAAAAGCTGCCCGTGTGTTCCTTCTTTAATGAATTTTGTTGTTTATTCAGCAAAAAATATATTTATTTTGATGATAAAGCCTTGTCTCGCTATTTAAATGCCTGGAAGAGTCATCTCCAAAGAAGAATATGAATCATATATGAAAACATTTTAACAGGCTTAAATATGGATAAAAAAAAATAACCTGCTTGAACAGGCTAGGCCAAAATCTCAAAAGCAGACAAGAAGTTATATGATTTTTGATTTGGTTCATTATTGTTCACCAATTGTCTGCTAACAGATCTAAGATTTTTATCTTGCAAAATGAATATACAAATACTGTGTTTTGTACATCATATACTCCTGGCAGTAATTGAACTCCAACAATCTGAATACTAATCTCTTCTGAGCACAGATTTCCTGTATTTTCCTCATTATTTATTTATATTTCCAAATAGCCCAGACACTGCTCAGGATGTGGTTTAATAAGCCTGGCTCATACTGTTGAGCTATTAGTGCTCTTGTAGAGAGCAGCTTTTGGCATGACTTTTGCTGTGTCAACCCACTGGAGCACTTAACAAAGGTTGGTAAATGAGAAGTTTGAGAAGGGAAGAACAGTTAGCAGGTGTGATACATTTGCTTGCAGAGCTGCACTTGTTACACTGAAGATGTAATCTGGCAAAGAAATTGGCTTGAAACGGCAGAGAAGAATGAAGAAAAAAAAAGTACAGTACAATTATTTTTCCTGGTATTTATTTCATAGGTTCTTGCATAATGGCATAATTTTTACCCATTTATAGGAAGGGCAGTGCAGTTCCTCCGCACAAGATGCCATGTCATCCTCAATTAGCTTCTCTGATCTTTCTGAAAAGGGGATGTGGATTCTTTCCAAGTTTAATAACTGTGCATCTGTTACTATAACAGTGAGGCAGATTTGTGATCAATAGACCTACACATGTATCTGAAGAGATCAGTGGCTCTGAATGAATCTAATCATGTAATTACAAAAATTAGGCCATTCTACTAGTCATCTGTGTCTCTTTATTTTGATGCTGTTTGATTCTGCTATGATATTTTAAGTGATCAAAGTATTGCCCTTCCCTTCCCTTCCCTTCCCTTCCCTTCCCTTCCCTTCCCTTCCCTTCCCTTC
>VZRO01007028.1:722418-760848 GCA_013397915.1 Daphoenositta chrysoptera | reverse complement strand
CCTTCCCTTCCTGAACCTTCCCTTCTCTTCCTGAACCTTCCCTTCCTGAACCCTCCCTTCCTGAACCTTCCCTTCCCTTCCTGAACCTTCCCTTCCTGAACCTTCCTTTCCTGAACCTTCCTGAACCTTCCTGAAACTTCCTGGACCTTCCTGAACCTTCCCAGAACTTCCCTTCCCTTCCCAGAACTTCCCAGAACATCCCTTCCCAGAACCTCCCTTCTCTTCCCTTCATGGGGACTTTCTCCACCACAATTTCTTAAGAAGAAAAGACAAATACTGAAAGAGCTGTCATGAATCATATCTTCCTTGAGCTGAAGAGACAATTGTCCACAAATTGCAGTGCATTAATGAAATTTTGAAATCATCTCTTCTGTTTGGTAGAAAGATTGCCTTGAGAATGGCTCCGTCTCATAATTTCTGGATTGACTTAATTCCCTTCCTCCAATTGCCCACTCATAGCAGTACTGGGGTTGCTACACAGGTTTCTAAAAGTGAAGGCAATATTGAAAAATGTTTCTGACATGTTTTGAGTTTTTTATTGTGAAAACATCTGAAAACAAGAGGAAGAATGACCCTAGTTAAATTAAATGATAAATCCCTAATTAATTGCAATAGAACATGGAGGACAATTTTGACCAACCAGTACTCAGTAGACCAAAACCATATTCTCCTTTAATCTCTTTGGAATCTCCTCAAATTACAGATTTTTTTTAGTACAGACCAAATTTATTCTATTTTTGCATGTGCTATCAAATACTGGTAATACAAACACAGAAAAGGAAGAAAGAATGTAAAAGTGTTTCTACATTTTAACAGCAGTAAACGCACCAACACTAACTTTAAAAACTGACCAGAAGGTTTGTTTTCCTATATTTAATACTATGGTCTCTATGACGATAAAAATGCCACTGAAGAGCATGGCCTGAGAAACAATTGCAGAGAACTTCACAGCCAACTCACACCGTTTAGGATAAATCACTCCTTTCCTGCAGAGGAGAGGAAAGTGCTGTCAATAAAGTGGGGTTTTGTCCTAATTCTATAGGAGTTAACTACTTGTTTCATTTGGAAAATAAACAAAAGAAACTCGTAGATTTCAGTATTTTTTCTTCACAGCAAACAAGGTACAAACCATCACCAGTTTTTATCACCAAACTTCAAAAATTTTAGATTCTTTTCCACTCTTAGGAACCTGAAAACAGGTCTCCAATCTTACGTAAATGTAAAGAAAGCAATGAACCAATATGGCAAGCAATAGGTATTTAGTTTCTGAGACCTTCAGGTTTTTGCAAAAAAATATTATCATCAACTCCCTTTGGACAGAGGTAATTATGTTTTTCAGTCAATGAATGCAAGATAAACTGCATATGGATATGAATGCTGATGTTCCTTGTGAGTTATTTTGCCGTGGAAAGGTGTAAATTTAGGCTCAAATGAATGTGCTATGTCACTAAGAGTGACTTACCACCTTGCAATAAACAGTTTTCAAAGGAGGTGAAGAAGAGGTCTACCTGGGGATTCTAAAGCTGTTATCACTAATTAAATAATAGTATTGAGCTAGATATATTTGTCAAATTAGAAAAGAACAGACAGACAACCAATAAGAAAGGGTCAATGAGATAGCTAAAGTTGAATTATAAGGGAGTTGTTTGGGTTTTTACACAGTACTACACAAGGAGTCTTCAGAGTAAAGTCTAATCTTTATAATCTTTTCACAACATGAGAAATCTTTTGTTTTTATGCCAACTCTACTGATACCTCATGCCTTGATAAAGCCATAACAATTTTCAGTAACAGCAAGTGTTTGACCTCTGCACATTGGTTTTCTGACCCTTTGTGGTGGCCTGCTTTTAACTTGTAACCATGGTTCTTCAAAGCAGCGTACCAGTTCTCCTGTGTTTGGGGAAGAATCTTGATGAGAGTGAAGTTTCATCACTTCTCCCTGAGGACCTGGCTTCTTTTCCAAAACGTAAACTATAATGTTTCACATGCTGTCCCTGGCAGGACCTTTTCTAAGCAAAATGTGAAGATTTGCAATATGAAAACTGTTTCCTACCGATTGAAATTGCAGTGGAGAAGACATGAAAATTATTTCAGTTGTCGCAGAAATTGTATAGAGAGATTCTCTTTGCCAGTTGTAGATTCAGATTTGTAAGCAGGTGAGCAACTGATGCTGACTTTCTCCAGTCTGCTCTGGAACTAAAGGTCAGCATGGGTTTATGTGCTACACGGTACAGCTGACACCTACCAAGGTAACTGTAGTGTCTTATTTTTTTAGTTAATACCTACAACTTGTAATTTCCTTCTTCTTTTTTATTTTTTTTTTTCCAAAACAGTATCCCTGAACAATGTTATGAAGAGAGGAATGAACTTGCTTTCTGATTCTTATCTGGGAGGAGATAATTTTTCGCTCTTCCCCCTACATCATTTTGTCAATGAGCCATAAAAATGACATGCAGGAGCTTGAAGTTAGAAGTGCTCTAAATTATGTATTTCTAGTGCAGCACAGCTGCCTGGGAGATGTGAGCTTGATTTCACATCCAAATCTCATATTCCTGCACATTTAAACAGAAAACCCATGAATAGTAACTGGTAATTAATAACCCTCTCCAAATTGCCATCTCCCCCAGTCCCTGAGAGAGATATTGCTTCCCCCATCAGCACAATAGAAAATGCAAGGAAATAGCAATACAGATGTGGATGGTGCTATCTTTTGTGTCAGGTTCCTTAACAGCATGTTACTGCTTGAAGTCCAAGAGAGCTCTGATCATACAATGCGTTAATGTGTCCTCCCCTTCCCCTTGTTAGGACCCCCTCTGGGTTGGAAGGATTGTTACAGAACTTTTCATATTTTTCCCCAAGGAAGCAGCTTTTATGGACCACAAATAAGAAAAAGAGACCAGGTCTTGATCTCATTGATCTGTCAGTTCTTAAGTTACAGTATTGGTATTAGCTCCAATGGCTGTGGTATTCTGCAACTATGCAATGAGGTTATCATGGGAGAAACTGTATTCCAGAATATAAAATAGGCCTGGAAAAGACCCAATACCTCCTGTCCCTCCAGAATGGAAAGACCAAAACTGAAAATAAAAAAACTAAAAAATTAAAAAAAAAAAAAAAAAAAAAAAAAAAAAAAAAAAAAAAAAAAAAAAAAAAAAAAGGAAGAAAGGAAAAAAGCCTGCCCTGCTTTTCTGAAGACCAAAAAATCCAAAAGAAAGCTCAAACTGATATTTCTAGTCCACTACCAAACACTGTGTGACTTCGGATAATTATTCTTCATAAATAGATATAAGCATATTTGAGCATTGCAAATTGCAACCTGATTATTACTTTTGTTTTAAGGAAAAGAAAATCTTTGTTTTACATACAGAGGTTGTTACATATATTAGTTTTTTATATATAAATATTTATTCTTGTTTGTACAGATCACAGTATGCTGGTTTATGTTATCATCAGACTCATTCTTAATTCATTGTCCTTTAACATCCAAATTTTGAATAGATTTCTCTGTTGAACACTTTAAGCCATGTACTACTGGGTTTCTTCATGTATACAGCAGTTTGCCATTGCACATGGGATTCCAGATTTTGGAATTTGGTAAGAGCATCATGAAATTAGAGAAAATATTTAATGAAAAACTCACCTTTTTAGAGCCCATTATATTTTATGGTTTTGAAGAGGTAAATGGTGATTTGAGTACGAAAATACATAATGGTGTAACATTTTGAAGAATTCTGATTGTGAAAAGAGTATAAATAAACCAGATAATACTAAGTTTAGCTATAACATACAGATTTTTGGCAAAAACTGGAGCAAAGAAAGCAAGTGTACCTTTAAGAATATTTATCGCTTCTGTCTTATTTTTCATTACAAGGTCTCAAATAGCTTTATAGACATCAATTAAATCACACTTGTCTCCTCATCTACTTCAAATGAGTAAACTGAAGTTCAGAGAGATTAAAGGGCTTTTCTATAATAAAATAGTAAATCAGTAGAAGAGCTGAAAACAGAATTTGAGGTTTGGATGAGAAGGCCATATTATGCAAAATTTTCATAATACAATAGAAAAATGTCTTAAATATCTCGGAGATTGTTTTACAGATACAATTGGATCTAATTTAGTGAAAACTACATTTATATTCTAGTGGAAAAAATTTTTTCTTTGTCATGGAAGTATTCAAATCACATTTGGGACTGTTCTCTAGTAATAACATGCCTTTTTGTGGGTGAAAATAGATTCTTGAAAATTGTTTGTACATAAAAGAAAAAGTGAGAATTTATGGTTTTATATACCAGTATCTATGTATGTGTATACCAATATGTTTATTTTTATATTTACACATAGCAAATTAAATCACGTTTTTAAATCTACAAATGCAGGAAGAACAGTGGGGCTGAATATGATACCAGACCATGATAATTTTTATGCAGAATAAAATCAGACCAACAAATTTAATCCAGTTCGAATCCTAACCATGAATCCAGAGACAGAAACCAATAAGTTACATTATTAACTGAAAGCTTATTTCGGTTTTCAGACACATGAGCAGTTGTTTTGTAATATCTATGATTTCTTTTTTAGAATGAGCATTATTTCTTCAAGTAATGGCAAGTAACAGCCGAAGTTAAGACAATGAGATATATTTAGGATATTTATTGTTTTCTATACTGACAACAGTAAGATCCACCGAAACCTTTGGTGAACTTAAAAGAAAGGTTTCAGCACTTCAAAAGGTTCATGATGTTTTTGTTCTTGGAGATTTATTTGACTATATTATATCTGGCACTAGCTGGTGAGCAACTAACAGCATAACACAGCGGTGACTGCATGATGCTGTCTCTGTTCTCACTGTGAGCTGGGCAAAGACTCCTATTTTATATGTCCTTAACAATTTGTTCTAGTGGCGGAAAAAAACCCCTCTGAACTTGTCACATACTGGCAACAACAAAAGTAATATTCATCCAGGAATGTTTCTGTCTTGTTAGTTTTGGAAAGTTATCAGTGCAGTTGGACGTGTCAAGCACACGTCCCGGTGACTGTGTGGGTTTATCTCATCGAGGCCTCCCCGAGCCAGCTCAGCACCCAAGTGTCACTGGCCCGAGCTGCAGATACCGGGGGAGGATTTCGGTGTGTTCTGTTGCAATCTGCCTTACACCTTGTCATTTCTATCTTTCACACATTTTGCTTGTTTCATAGCTCCGTAAAATTCCAGCTTTCCCAGGCAACTGCCAGCTGCAGCTGCAATGTGGCTGGCACCTTCTCCCTGATCCCACTGCAGTCAGGGAAAAGTTTCTCACTGATTTCATCAAGAACTGGACCAAGAGTTTTGTGTGGAAAAAAGCTCATTCGAGACTATAGTCTGTAATACTCCAAGTAAATTCCTCTGCCATGCTCTTGGCCAGATAGCAAGCTTAAAATAAAATTCCTGCTTGCCAAACCCAAACAGCTGAACACAGGCAATTTCTGATCCACCTGCAAAACTCAGCAAAAGTCAGTAAAATTGCATTATTAGTAGAAGAGAACTAACAGATGTGTTGTTTTTTTCATTTTGTTTTTCTTTGCCGTTGGCTGCAAGTCTTTGCCTATTTAATCAATATTACTATAGGTTATTTGATAATATCCAGAGGAAAAGGATGGTGTATTCAGGATTCTCAGGTGAACCTTTTGCTACACTAGGCAGGAAATATATACATACATATATAATACTTCCGTGACAGTTCTTCCATTTGCAAAGAACAGGGAGGTAACTTTATAAGAAGGTACTGGGAATTCCCATTCTGAAATTTATTTTCCAGTTTCTTTAATGCATGTGGGTATAGTCTCTTCAACCCTAAACCATCTGCTAGCTTAGCCATATCACCTGGAGTTTATCTATAGCCAGCAGAAAGAAAAGGAATGAATCTAATTCTAAAACAAGCAAGTCAGGTAAGTGGGCTGACTCACTTTCTAAAGAACCTTGTCTTTTTGCTTTAATTATAGTATCTAAATAATTAATTTAGGTTAGACATATATATTCTCTGTCCCACTATTAATTTTTTCTTCAGAAGTTAAATAAGACCTATTTTAATGACAAACTTTAATCAATCTGTGAATGCATAAGTTTATGCGTCTGACTAAAATGTACAAAACATAAAATATATAGTACAAACCCACATATACAGATGTGAGAATTCCCATAAATTCACATATGCATGGATTTATACACATATTACTACCATAACTCTTGTCTCTGTATCCATGTGATCAGGTTCCTTAGATGTCTTTCTATAGCCAGTCATTCTGTTTCCTTAAATATCACATCATCTAGTCACATCTCCCTGTGGCCTCCAGGGTATTTCATTAAGAAAACTACATCCATAATTAAGAAATAATGTGGCCAATCTGAATATGTTTCTTTTTTATTTGATCTTCCTTTAAAAAAACCCCAAAACACAAAGCACCACATTGAATGCATTTGTTTGCTTGTCACTGCATCGTATGAAAAAATAAAATCTTAGAAAGATTTCCTTTCAAATATACATTATTCAGTACCTTTAAAAAAATAATTATTTGCTTCTTTTAATAGTGATTTTAACAGCTAAAATGTCATTTTGATGACACCTGTGTTTTTAAACAGCCATAATAAGGTCTTAAATTCATCTTTTGTTGAAAAAATTCTCATGAGAGTGGAAGAAACAGATTATTAGTAGGAAGATAGAGAGGGACAGTAACTGCGCTGTAAGATGGGAGTCATCTTTACTTTCAAATTGATGTTAATTTTGCACAAGAGAAATATGATTCAATTGAAAATGATTTTATTCAGTTATGTATTTGAGTTTGATTTGAATCTTACACACCAAAGAGGTGATGAGACACGACAGTTAAAATGTCCTATAAATATGCTTAGATTCAAAGTCTTACATCCTTTTCGGCTTGCATTTCTCCTCCAGATAAATGCTAACCTTTTAAGAGATTCTTATCATTACCAGTAATTGTTAACAATAATATTGCTAATACTAATTAGCAAAAATGCTGCTACACACAGAGGAAAAATAGGCATAGCTAAAAATACAGGGGAGGTGCTTGTTAGGAAACTGATCAAACAAGCTTAATTATGACCCCCAGATAAAGGGACTGCCATTAAGCCATTAAATTATCACAGATAAGACAGACGCTGAGGCACTGTCTGATGATAAATCACAGCTAAAAACAGCAAGGAAATCAGAGCTTGAACTGCTAATCCTTTTGAGGTTTGTGATGAGCACCAGTTCCCCTACTGTTTTGCATCTATTTATATTGCACTTCGAACCCCCAAATGGCCTCTGCTTATCTGCAGCTCTAGATAATTTATGCCTATTGGTGTGTCACCTCACAGCAGAGGCTGTTATCAGGAAAGAGGAGTTTAGGAAATCTGATCCCTTGAAATGCTAATCCTTTGGAGATTACTGCACATAAACGAGTTTTCTGCCATGATTTACTTTTGTTTATTAGTAACAGAGATCAGCACTTTAGGCTTGCCATTTCAGACAACTGCTTAGTTTGGGAATATAGTGATCAATTAATGTGCAGGGTTTTCACATACGAAGTTGTCCTGAGTCTAGCAGTCAAAGGCAAGATAGCAATTCTCCTTTATATGTCGTCTCTTAAAAAGATTTGTAAATATTTTTAGCACATGCAAGGCTGATCTAAATGCTTCATTTCTTAGACCCTAATCCAGAAAAGCACCTACCTACAATTCTGTGCAATTTTAATCATGTGGGTCATCATGTAGTAACTTTGATGGGATATCCTTGTCCTTATATTCTAGCTGTACTTAAGCATTTTGCTGGATCACATCCCAGCAATGAGATGCGCTCTGGTTTCATTCAGCTACGATGGGTACTCTCCATACTGAAATGCTTACTGATGAGAAAGGATATATGAGTAGGAATTTTATTTAAATGCTTTTACCCTATCTTAATGCTGCTGAACTGCTAAGAAATCTTATCTTTTAGCATTTGATGGGGTTATTTTGTTGGCAGCTAAATGCCATGCTTTTTAGTGCTACAGACTATTCCTAAATTAATAACTCCCCAAACCATCAAATTCAAACATGCCTATTAGCATGGTATAATGAAAGCTTGAACTGCAGGCATATAGTGCTGCTGAAAATACTTGGACTAAACACACAGTTGCTAAGAGTTCTCAATTTCCTTTTTTGTTGTTGCACTCAGGTTCAATAGTCAGACTGGATGAAATCACAGCCAGTGACATGACTGATTACCAATTAGCCAAGCACACTGATGGCAGCTGTTGGTAGCAGCTACTGAGATACAGTACTATGTGTCAGAGTGATAAGGAGATGTAAGAAATTAAGTTGACCTTGAGATTTCATTGCATTTAATGTCACTTAATAGCATTTGGTATTTTTCAATCCTGGTTACATTCACCTCACCAACTCCATTTAATCTAGTAATCATAAAAAATAAATTAAAAAAAAAAGTTTCAGAACTTGTGCATTGTTTTTTTCCAGGGGAATACTTCACTATAAAATGCATATGAGGGCAGCCTGGAGGGAAGGAATTGGCTAGACTAGAGCCTGCTATTTTCAAGGGTGACAGAGGAACTATTTGATTACTTTAAAGCACACGTTGTATAATTTTGAGGTTACTTCTTAGGTCTCTTGTGGGAATGCAGTTAGTCAGCACTTCTGTTAACCTTCTCCTAAAGCATGGAAGTGAGGAGGTAGAAAATAAAGGCAAAAATAAAAGCTAAGAATGGACACAAAAAGGAAAGCAAGAATGCAAATTACATCTCTCAGTGTTTGTTTTTGTTGGCTTTCATAAAATTACATCTTTATACACATTAATGTCTCTGTGAAATTTTGATTCAGACATTGCACAAAGGCAAAGGTTTGCTTAAATTATTTTTTCCTTAGTATATCTGTAATTTCTGAGAAAAGAAACAAAGACCTTTTTACAGGCTTCTCTACGTCTATTTGTGCACGTGTGCTTGAATATCTGTGTGCACCCATGGGCAGATAGATAAAATTTCTGGTAAATTTAGAGCAAGATCTTTTAAGCTTTTGCCCAAGAATTTTGCCTTGTTATACATAAGGAATTATGCACAGCTCTGGTGATAATTACAATGTGATTACACAAATATCTAAATCCTTCAGTTTCTATTCACCATCAAAATGAATGTACAGTTTCCATAACTGTACAGACAAAATATCATTCTGAATGGACTAGTGTGACATTTTCTACATTTTTATTTGGCTGAGATGAATAATATTAATATGTTTAACTAGCTTTAAACTTAATTTGAATCATTTACAAAAGTCTGCACTTATCTTTTTCACTGGGCCTTGCCTACTTTTTCTGTTATGTTAGAAGCCAAAGCTATAAGTTGTGTTTTCAACATACATTAGAATACTCTAAAGCTTGAAGTGTCCAGAAAGAATGTGTTCCATATATTTTTACCTATTAATTGGCAACTTCTTAACAATATAAATAATAAGAAAACTGTATATTTTGAGCTGCCTAAAGGAATTTCTGCTGGCTCTAGTAACCAAGACCTACTACAGTAGGGTTTGAAATATTCTTGTCCAAATTGGTATTAATTATGGTTGACAACAATGCATTTTCTCTTAAGTTTCACTTAGCTGAAATATTTAATGAAGCATATAACCAACTCCTTGTATTTATTAGAGAACCTGCCTCCAAACTGACCATCTCAATTTGTTTTCCTTGATACTTCAGCTTTGATTAGAATTGCTGTCCACTGGTTAAAAGTTCATTTGTAATATTAACGTGGAGAGACTTCCCTGGCTATTCATCTACACCCATGCAGGCAGCATGGGCAACATACAGGAGGAGCTCGAAGCCACGGTGCAGCAGGAAAACTGTGACATAGCTGACATAACAGAATTGTGTTGGGAAGACTCACACAGCTGGAGTGCTGCAATGGGTGACAAAAAACTCTTCAGAAGGGACAGAAAAGGATGGGTAGTCCTGTACTTTAGGAAGAGTTTTGATTGTTTAGATTTTAATGATGGTGATGTTAGGGTTGAGTGTTTACGAGTAAGAATCGGAAAAAAGGCCAACAAGGAATATGTCATGGGAATCTCTTAGAGACCACCCAGCCAGGATGAAGAGGTGTATGAAATATTCTGCAAGCAGCTGGGAGAAGTCTCACATTCACTGGCTTTTGTTCTCATGAGGGACTTCAACTTCACAGATGTCTGCTGGAAATACAACACAAGAGAGAAGATGGTCTAGGAGGTTCCCGGAGTGTGTGAAAGATACTTTCCTGATACAACTTCTGAGGGAGCCAAAAAGGGGATGCCCTATTGGACCTGTTGTTTGTGAACAGAGAAGGATTTTAGGGTGATATGATGGTCAGAGGGCTTCTTGGGCACGGCCATCATGAAATAACAGAGTTTATGATTCTTGGAGAAGTAAGGAGTGGGATTAGCAGAGCTTGGCCTTCTGGAGAGCAGACTTCGGCCTACTTTGGAGCTTGGCTGGCAAAGTCCCTTGGGAGATAGTCCTGAAGGGGAAAGGAATCCAGGAAGGCTGGATGTGCTTTAAATGGAAATCTTAAAAGTACAGGACCAGGCTGCTGCCACCCACCATAAGTTTTGGGGGTGGAGAAGAAGACCAGCCTGGTTTAACAGAGAGCTTTGACTGGAAGTCAGGGAAAAAAGAGAGTTTATGACCTTTAGAAGAAGGAGCAGGCCACTCAGTAAGACTACAAGCACGTCATGAGGCTGTGCAGGAGGAATACTTGAAAGGCTGAAGCCCAGCTAGAACTTAATCTAACTAGTGCCATAAAAGATAATATAAGACATTTCTATAAACACATCAGCAACAAAAAGGAGGCTGCAGAGAATTTCCATTCTTTATTGGGTGCAAGGGGGAATATGGCAACAAAGGATGAGGAAAAGTCAGAGGTAGTGCCTCAGTCAATTGTAATTATTAAGACACTAAAAAGTAATGATAATGCCTTCTTTGTCTCAGTCTTTAATAGTAAGACCAGTTGTTCTCTGGGTACCCAGACCTGTGACCTAAAAGACAGGGACAGGGAGCAGAATGAAGCCCCCACAATACATGGGGAAATTTTCAGTGGCCTGCTACACCACTTGGTATTCACAAGCATTACGGGGCCTGGATGGGATCCACCTGAGGGTACACAGGGAGCTGCTGGAAGAGTTCACTAAACCACTTTCCATCATTTTTCAACAGTGCTGGCTCACCAGAGGAGTCCCAGATGACTGGAGATTAAGAAATGGGACACCCATCTACAAGAAGGGCTGATCTCAGTGCTGAGGAACGTCTTGGAGCAGATCAGCTTGAGCGAGATCACAGGCACGTGCAAGGCAACCAGTGGATCAGGCCCAGCCAGCAGGGGTTCAGGAAAGGCAGGTCTAGCTTGACCAAGCTGATTGCCTTCTATGACAGCGTGACCAGTTTAGTGGGTGAGGGAAAGGCTGCGGATGGTATCTACTGGGACTTTAGCAAAGCCTTTGACACGATTTCCCACAGGATTCTTGTGGAGTGACTGTCTGCTCATGGTGTGGATGGTGTTTGCAGAGCAAAAACTGCCTGGATGGCTGGCCCAGAAAGTGATGGTTAATGGAGTTAAATTCCACTGGTAGACAGCTACCACTGGCATTCCCCAGAGCTCATTGTTGGGGCCAGTTCTGTTTAATCTTTATCAGTGATCTCAATGAGGAAATTGAGTGCACCATCAGTCACTTTGCAGATCACACAAAGTTGGGCAGGAATGTTGATCTGCTGGAGGTTAGGAGGGTTCTGCAGAGGGATCTGGACAGAGTGGATTAATTGCCCAAGGCCAGCTGCTGGGTCCTGTGCTTCAGTCACAATAACCCCACGCAGCGCTACAGGCTGGGGGCAGTGTCACCAAGGTGCCCAGCAGAAAAGGACAGGAGGGTGTTGGTCAACAGCCAGCTGATCATGAGCCAGATGTGTGCCCCCGTGACCAAGAAGGCCAATGGCATCCTGGCTTTTATCAAAAGTAGTGTGGCCAGCAGGACTAGGGCAGTGATTGTCCCCCTGCACCTGCCACTTGTGAGGTCACACCTTGAGTACTGTGTCCAGTTCTGGGCGCCTCACCACGTGTACATCGAGGAGATGAAGTGGATCCAGAGGGAGGCAACAAAGCTGGTCAAGAGTCTAGAGGACACTTCTAATGAAGAACAGCTGAGGGAGCTGGGGTTGTTCAGCCTGGGGAAAGGGAGGCTCAGGGGGACCTTTTTGCTCTCTACAACTACCCGAAAAAAGGCTGTAGTGAGGGCAGGCTGGTCTCTTCTCCCCGGTAACAAGTGGTAGGACAAGATGAAATGGCTTCAAATTGTGCCAGAGGAGGTTTAGGTTGGGTACTGGGAAAAATTTCTTAATGGGAAAGGTTCTCAAGCACTTGTAAAGGCTTCCTCAGGGAAGTGGTGGAATGATCATCCCTGGTGGTATTAAAAGTTGTGTAGATGTGGTGCTTAAGGACATAATTTAGTGGTGGACGTGACAGTATTAGGTTAAGAGTTGGACTCAATCTAACCCTTTTCCAAACTAAATGATTTTCATTCTAAGATTCTCTTCTGTGAAAGTGCAAACATATGTGAATGTATTTATAAGAAAGAGAGAATTTGAGCATAAAATAAATCAAGGCCCTAAAATGCCAAAGAAAATTCACTAACTAAGGCTTTTCCTTTTATTTTTAAAGATTTTTTTTTATACTTCTTTAGTTTGTAATAAATTGAGAATTCCTGTATTTCAGAGGTTTGGAAATCAGTAAAGTTAGATTTCCATAAGTGGTTTCAAGTTGAGATCCCAAACTTTTGGAAACCTTAGAGCAAAGGTATGTTACAGGAAATGTTTTTCCTTAAGAGAACTGGAAGGCTTTTGGTTTGGTTGTTTTTTTTTTTTCTCTAAAGAATCAATCAATCATTTCTCACTTCCTAAATCTGGACTTTGGATTAGAACAAAAGATCGAACCAAACAAGTCTTTCAATAATGTAAGTGTAGTTTACATTCAAAATGCAAATAAAAAGATTTTTCATAAGTAAACCTGTGACCAACAACCAATGAAGTCTTGAATCCTGTACCACATATAAGGAAAAGAGCTAGAAAGGGCTGGTGGCATGGGCCGTGAACAAGGAAGGGGTGTTTTTGTAGGATCTGATGTGAACACGCAATGTCAGAACTGGCACGCTTAGATGTTTTTGGACAAGTTTAAAGCCAGAGCCTTCTACCAGTTCCTTCACGTCTCTAAGTATATGAGAACTAGAAAGATCTTAAATATTATTTGGCTTCAGTGCATAAAAATCCATTTTCTTCACCGTTTTGGCATTATATACAAAAAGAGTTGTGCCTGCCTGGTACACACCGAGAAGGACAGGTGGACCAGGGATTTGTTATGAATTTTTCCCTAATCTCAAGTTTCTGTTCATTGTCTTTTATTTTATTGGTACCTGACATTCTTACTCAATTAATAACTATCAATTAAAAATTAGAACCCATTAACGTTACTGTAAGCAAAACAAAAAATGCTGAAGCACTGGAGAGGCTGTGCCAACATGAATCTAACTGAGAAAGTACAAAATTAATTACAAATGTGTGAACTACCCTGTATTAATATAGATATATAGATATAGATGACAGCAATAAAGATAGCAGTCAATCAGAGCTTGTTATTTTTTTAAAAATCACATGGCAGATTGATTTGATAGTTTGCGGACTCTCCTAATTTTTGGCTTATTAGTTCTCAAAGTTCTACTGATTCAGAGGAAGATTTACAGGCATCTAAGATGTAACGGAACAGATGGAAATTTGTCACCCCAAACCTCCTCTGGCAGCTGGTTCACTTTTTGTCATTGGCCAGATTAGTATAGCTATATGTTTGATAGAATTACTTTTATAACTATAGCACAGTACATATCTGTGGTGTGGTTTTTGTTGGCTTTTGTGGTTTTTTTTTAATATTGGCAAGTTGGATGTTTCTAAAACATAAATAAATAAATAAATAAATAAATAAATATGCTCTCAGTTCTTTCTCTCAAGTGTTCAGCATACAATTCAGCTTGAGAAACGCTGCATGTCAGTCATGGTTCATTTATGTTGCTCACTCTTTTTCCCCACTATGTAAGATTTCTGGTATGTTATGCATACCTATAACTCATAGGGTCTACTCACCTATCTACATCTACATACTCTCAGTACTCACATGGTAACATGGGTCAAAGCACAACGCTTGTGTAGACCAAGCATAGGTTTTGTAGGATTGCAAGAATGCCATTTGAGTGAAGATAAGTTATGGGTAGTATAGACTGAGTCCTTTTTAGACAAGCATGTTTAACAGGTCTGCAAAGCTGGGGTTCAAATTCTGGTCACTGCTTTCACTGGTGTTGTAACTTAGACCCCAGCTTAGACTTACACTAAAACAGAAGTGGCTAAACACAGCTTTGTGCTCACTCTGACAGGGTAGCTCCCCAGCGTCCACTCAGTTGTTGCCCAACCCTGAAAGTTCAACATTCACTGGGCTAGAGAGAAAGAGAGGGGTTGCAACCTCAGCATTGTAGTTTGATTCCAGAGCATAAGGCAGGAAATAGTGGGATCAACAAGAGAAACAGCTACTGTGGGAGAGATGCTGATGGTCTTACCTCACAGCACCTTACAGTCCCACGAGTGTGTAAGGCAGTGTTGAAAAATATACCGGTATCAGTACACCACTCCCAGGTTTGATTTACCCCATCTGGATGTTTATCTGTTCACTCACACTGTTCCCTCCTCAGTATAAAAGATTTGGTGGAGGTCGTTGCTTAACACCCAGGTTTTCTCTTTTAGTGTAGAGGGATGTGACTAACCTGGGTTTACAGCTTTTGCAAGGAGACAGGACATCTAAGAGGCTAAAGGCATTCCTAGATGCCATTTATGGATCTAGCCCTTAGCAATTTTTCACTCTGGAGGTTGTATAACCCCTCTGTCAGAACTAGAAGGCAATGAGAAGGTCTAAAATATACTTTTAAGGTTTCCAGTTAATAAAACACAAATGACAATAGTTTGAAGTCCTCCCTCCCCCAACCTTAAAAACATAGAAGTGAATGATAGCAATTGGGCACTTAAGTGCATGCAAAGATTCCTGGACTGAGGCATGAAATAAAACAAAGGATTTAAGCAAAAGTACTTTTATTAGTAGTAAAGGGAAATGTGATATCTAAGAACTGTCAGATGAGAAAGTTTGATACAAAATGGTTTTTATAAGTTAAACCAGTAAGGAACTGCCCGGAAAGAACTGCAAAATGATTTCACATTTTTCAATGCCCTTGGCCATGAAGGGATGATGAAATCTGATAAAATAGAAAGAATTGAACAACGGGTAAATAAGTCTAACTATACACACACAGGCAGGGACTACAAATTAACTATTGCTCAAGAAGAAAAAAAATAAGGAATTAACATCAGACATCTCTCTGAAAACACCAAGTCAAGCACCCAGTATCAAGTAAAACTGTGGAACAGGATATTTGGATGATTAAGAAAGAAACTGTAAACAAAATAGAAAACATATATATATATATATATCACTGTATAAATACACTGTATCGCTATATCACTGTATAAATACATCATACACTCTTATGTTGAATAATTCATGCAGCCCTGGTCATTCTACTTCAGGAGAAAGAAGGGCAAGACAGAGACAGAAGATTGACAGAAGAAGGAAGTAAATTCACAGAATATAGAACAAATTCAGACTACTCATCATAGTGCACCACCCTGATTTGGGAAGCATTTGAACTGTACATACTGGATATAGGGCCCTGAAGATGTCTGGAAGTCAACAGCTGAAGGTGTCCCTAATCTGCAGGGATCTGCCTTACAGCAGGACTGTACCCCTACCGAGGCACACAGCCAGGTTCACAGGGCTAGGTGGGCTTGTGGCTCAAGCTGGTGCAGCTATTCTTGCTTTATGCACAACCAAGTGTCTTCTTGGAAAAGCTGACAGACAATATCAGGGAAGGATTGCGAGGAAAAGTATAGGCAAGGTTGGAAAACAATATATAGATAAAATAACCATGCTGTCCTTTAGTCTCAGGATACATTGTAATAGTTTGGGGTTTTTTTCAACCTTTTTCCTGTAACACCTTGTGGCTACTGAGGTAGCTGGTATTAAATCCCTTCCCAAATCATGCATCCAGTTCAGTGTCTGAACCCAGAAGGTAGGTCAAACTGCATTTCCCACAGGTTACGCCACATTTCCCAGTGGAAATTTCTTTTTATTCTTTTTTTGGTAGCAGAGGGTGGTAAGGTGCCACACACCTGAATCCTCTCTCAGCACCAAAAAATAGGTATGGGTAACCTCCATATTTGCTATAAAGCCAGAAGTAGTGGCAAAATTATGCAAAATCTGGAGCTTGGCTAAATAAAATTAGTAGAAGTTTTACCTGTGTTTTGATATTGCTTTATGTTGTGTCCTTATTGCAAAAAGTTGTATGCAACTGAGTTAATGGGATTCTTTCAAATATGTAAAAATGATATGTAAAAAATCTGTATTATGTGGCAATTCTATGACACTACTTTGCAATCCCATTTTTTTTAATGATAGGTGGGTTGTTATAAAACTTTGAGCTACATTTAATTGAAGAATAATTTAGGCGGGGAAGATTTTGGTAAATTGTCACCGTGGCTATAGGATTTAAATCCAGTATTATTTCAATAACAGTGGAGAAAAATTACTGAGGTGGGAATCACTCTTCAAGCACAGCTGAGCGTTGAGTGTGGTCTCTATACCTCGTATGTTCTTTAGTAGCCGAAGTTTTCACATTGACAGAAAAGGTCTTGTAAACCTCATTGCTAAAATGGTACCCTGAGATGACAAGAGCTTAATTAACTTAAGCAAAGTTCAAATTGAAGAAAATTAAAAGAAAGTGCTTGGCCATTGCGGGCATTTGAGAATCCAGTAAGCCACCATTTACCAAAATCTTCAAGCAAATGATGGACAAATGCACCCAGTTAAGGATTTTCGGTAATATTTCAGCCATGAATTTCAGTTATCCCCTTTTCACTCAGAGAAATTATTTTAATCCTATCCAGAGTCACCAAGATACTCTTAAACGAGGCCACTGTCTACATGAGACAATACTTAAATCATTCCACTGCTAGAAGAAACTAAAAATGCGCATCATATTGATAAGGCGTCACAACAACCAACTTGATATCACTCTACTGTACACTCAAGATAAATGACTCATGCAAAGCTGTGTTACCCTGAAAGAGAACAAAAATTTATCCAGTTCTGTCCTCTAAAACTTACAAAAAAAAATATAAAGCACAAGTACCTATAATAGCCTAAACATCAATACTTTGCAGTCAGAATACCAAGTGTCAAGTGTCTATATATGCCAAGGTAATAGAATACTTCATTAACAGCAGTAGTCTCTCTACTGTCATACCAGTACATCTGCTAAGCTATAACTACGTTCAGGAACAGTTTCACTGGAGACAGAAAGATCTGAGCCTTTCCAGCATGCTTTCTGATAAACCTTTCCAGGCAAAATGGAAGAGCTTTGAGGAGGATTTAAGTGGAGACGTAGTCTGCAGCAAAAAAAGCGACTTCCTGTAAGCAGATCAAGTCAAAAATTCTTAAAGTAGTTGGCAAAATGCCTTTTCTCAGGGAGACATGGAAACTGGCTTTGCTCTTTGCAGACTAATCATTAGACACGTCTGATCACAGAAGCAGAGGAGAAGGAAGTGAGGAAGAGATTAGACTGGCCACTTTGCAGCTTTCTAACTCCTGGAGAATTCTTATGCTGGAAATCAGGGTTATTTTAAAATGTCTGACAGACCGAACATGGCAATTTTCCTGTTTCCTTCTAAAAACACCAATTTTCTAAAAAAAGACCAAACAGAAAAACCAGTCCTACAGATTTAAAATAATTCCCAATTTTATCAGAAATTTTCACAAAAAGTTATAAAACGTACTTTTTTTTTTAACAATGAGCAATATCCCCTTTACATGTTTCTGTAATACTGAAATGATTATTTTCAGCCTTAAAAAAGCCTTTTAAAATATTCTTCTTCCCTGTTTCCATTTCACTGTGAGTGGTATAATTTCTGCATCTTTCTGTTCTAGAATGAAAGGACATTTTAAAATGTCCCAGATTGGCTGGAGTCTCCTAATATTGCTGAGTATTTCTCAACAAGGCCTATTTGTAAGCAGAGGCAAAGACTCACAGAGATTCATCTGCAGGAGTATGACTAACAGAATGCTCTCTGCCTCTTGCTACCACGAGCAGTATAAGTAGGAGTAAACCTGTATTATCCCAGCTTAAACTTCTTCCCCAGCAGGATCTTTGGAAAAGTTTATTTAGCTGCTTCTCCTTCTCCTTTGCTCTTCTATATACATATTGTATGTATAAGAGGGGAGCTAGAAAGAAGATGGGGAAGCAGGGTTATGTTAGCGTGAGGAGCTTCCAGGGCAGGCTTCCAGGGCAGCTTTGCTGGCTCTTCTCTCCCCAGCAGCATCGCCACGTCCTGCTTCGCCATCCTCCTGAAATCATCATGCTCTTCAGATGTGGTCTTTCATTCTTGTCATTAGTCATAATCCTCAGTTTGTCAGATGTGTGTTCTGGCCTCTCCCATACACCTCTGTTTACTCTTCCTGCTGTTGCCAGTCTGTTCCTCCCTTCTTCTCCATTCCTTTCCATGCTTCTTTTCTACATTTCCATTCTCTAATCCCAACTACAGTCCTTATGCGCTTTAAAAAAATGCCTCATAGCGTTCACTGTGCCTCCAAACCAATCTCATGATCTTATGGTTATAACTCTTGTTTTGCTTCCCCTTTCTGCTTCCTTTGTCTCCTGCCATTATGCCATTTCTATTCAGGCTGTCATCTCTTCTGGAAAGGGATTTTTCTTGTTCTCTGTTTTGCAAAGCACCTGGCATGTTTTTGATTCTGTCAAACAAATAATAACAACAGATATGAAATTTGCAGTGCAGCAGAATCCTGATATCAGGAAGTAATAGAGGCAAATTACACTATCATTGTCATTGCCATGTATACACCAGTATTTGACAAAAATTTGCATTGACTGGCTAGGTAAACATCAGTAAACTCAAAAATTCCCAAGCAAACACCTCTAATATGAAGAAAATGTAGTTGTGTTTCACGTTGGATCTCAATGAGCCACAGGGTTATACTTGACAATTTCAGTATTGGAAACAAAGGAAATAAATGAATGAGGTGCAGTTTTTCAGATGGGGATTAGGGTATAAAAATAAGTACTGGGAGAAGATGCAGATAACTGTTTAAAACAGAGAAGCAGGACAAGGGTGGAATGGGTGTGTTCAATTTAACTTTGCTTAATTAAAAAATCATACACAAGGTAGATAGATTCTAGCATGTAAGCTAATGAAAGTAGACTCTCCCTTAGCCTGATATTATCAGAAGCTCTTAGTATGGCTGAAGAATCTTATAAAACATTTTAACTGTCTCATCTCAGTAGTTATATGATATTAGGAAGCTGAAGACAATGTTTACGTTACTTGTGCTGCTGAAAAAGCCCCAACAAAACAAACCCAGAGGTTAAAAACAAAAGGTAAGAATAAGATGTGGATTTTACTGCACATTTAGTGACAGACTAGTCATATGAAATCTCTTAACAATATAGCTTTAGCACTAATGGATGTAGGCCAGGACTGAATGGAAATTATTTTACATATGGCTAGAAATGTCTTAACTAAATTATTTGAAAATTTCTGAGAGAAAAGCAATTTATTATAGACATTGAGACAAGCCAATGTAACACTAATACTAAAGAAAAATAAACGAGCAGAGGAATGTCCCCCTGCTATACCAACCAATATTCTTACAGCTGATTCCAAAGTAGTATCTGTCATTCCAGCACATGGATTAGATTATTTAACAGTGTGAATCAAAGGGAATATACTCAGAGATGAGCATTATTAATACATCACTGCATGCCATACATCTCTGTCACGAAACTGGACAAAATGGGAGCAGATGTTTTACGATAAACTGAGAAGAGGATCTGATATTATTAATAGCCATAATATCTGAGGCTTAACAAACAAAAAGAGGAAGCGACTGATGGAGGGACAGAAAGTTTTCTGCTGTCTCTAGTAGAGTGTCCAAGGGATTAATTTTACATGAAGGGAAGGTATTAACTAAGCTAAATCTCATTTCTATTAGTTTTTTTTGCACCTGCCCTTTGAAGCCCTAGTAATGCATGGAATGCGTGAGAAAATAATTCAGCGAAAAGGAACGCTGAGGAGAAATCCTTTCAAAAAGGAAGAACTATTTTACTCTGATAGGTCCTTTTAGTATTTTGAAGACAAGCAAGCCTTTGAATTAGTAAAAATGATTGACATGTGAATTTATTCAAAGCTAAAGGTAAATGGTAGTCACAAATGGCACTTTAATGCATAGATATTTAAATCCCCAAGTTATATTTGTATTGGCTCTCTCTCTCCTCATAGTTTTTGGTTAGCACCAGAACGAAGGTCTCCAGATCAAGAGATTCATGAGATAATGTACAGGGCCACCCTGGACTTTGACAGAGCTTTACTCTGGGCTGCCACTAGTTCTCACTGCCCAAGTACTAGTTTCACCAGAGCAGAGCCCAGGTGCAAGCTAACAAGCATGAAACACCAACAAATGGGAGACGAGGATCCCTGTGCAACACATGGCAGATCAACGAGATAATTTCCTTTCATGTCTATGACCCAGACACTCATTATCATAATGGTTCATTTCTAGCTGCCGTGCTGTCCAATATCATTCCAGATTTGAATTAGACAGTCTATCTCCCTGGAAAGAGACGGAAACTGAAAATGGTTTGGAGAAACTGATGGCCAGTCAAAGACAGTGGATAAGTCCTCTGAAGTGAGGACAGGGCTTCAGTTCTTGGTTGCCATATCTGTATGGTTGGATTTAGTACTTAATTATCCAGTCTCTGATGCATGCCAAGGCCATATCCGAAGTAAATAATGGGAGAAAACGCACAAAAGTTACTACCCACACTGTAACTTCCACATAAAGGAAACCCCATGAGAGATAGCTCTCTGAGAGTCCTGGGTAAGCTATCATGAATCCCAACAGTAATCAGGATGTGTTAGGGATTCACAGCCCCGATCCCTCTCTGAAATTAGATGCCTAAATTCATCCCTTCAACAGGAGATACATGTAAAGAAGGATCAAAGAGATCACATGCACTTTATCTAATAGTTGAGCCGTGTCGGAATGATACGGCAAAGTGTGGTGCCTGCAGACCAAGATACTAGCTCTTCTGGGAACAGACAGGCCACTCAATGCTTCCAAGAAAAATCTCCATTTTACTCAGAACAACAGTCTTCTCATTCTCACAGAAGTGTCATAAGCAGGATTTTTCAGAGTAAGAAGGAGGGTATTTCTGAAAATGAAAGGTGCATCAGGAAGGGAAGGGATTTTACAGTGCAGGAAGTCATTTCAGAGGTAATTTTGGACTAGGCTTACCCTAACCAACCTTTTCCCAGGCAAGCAGCTGCAGCTCAAAGTGTTTGCCAACATATGAATACCAATATATGAGTCTCTCCTTTCCTACACAGAGGTTGAAAATATCATGTTGGCCTTTATGTTATGCCTTCCCACAGCCCAATGCTGTGGAGTCAATCTTAGTCTTTCTATGCCTTTCTCACCCAAGAGATATCTAGTATTTTCACAAGTTCCAGAAAAGTAAGCCATTCATCAAATCACAGAAAAATAAGGCGAGCCTTAACCATAAGGATGCCAGACAGGTATTACATGTCCATCAGCATCCTGAACTATGGATAGCCATGATTCCTCTATCAATAGGCATGAGGGGAGTCAGTCTGTTGTCAGTCTGGCATTTATGCTAAACAAGGATAGAGAGTGAGCCCAGCAACAGCTGGATGTCACCTCTGTGAGGTATCTCCCTAGTCGGAGCAAAAGCTTTTACAAATTTACATCATATTAATCTGCTTACTAATGCTCACTGACCTTAGCTAACAATTCCATCACCAAAAGGCTTTAAATTTAAAACAATAGCAACAACACAACAGAACTTATGGTCTAAGAACTGCCAAATACAATACACTCTTTTGAAAAGTATGCTGCAATGGTTCAATGACACATTTGCACATATATAAGTCTTTGCTAAGATATCTGGCTTCTGTTTCTGTGGTAGCCAAAGCGAAGGTCTCTTAACTTAGATGTGAAAATTCAACCTTAAATATCATGCAACCACTTCTGAAAGCATTATGAAATATTGATATTTTTAAATCCTTAATTTAAATAACCTGACAGTATCTGATGTTAAAAAAAGAAGATAAATTCAGCTTTACACAATCGTGTTACAAATATACAAGTGTAAAAATGGTATTAGCTACTTTAAAGGCTTACTTTATATACATTTTTTTTCTCCTTTTCAATAATTATTAAGATACTTTGCTATACTGACAGCAGGTATATATTTCTAAGGTATATCTTCTTGCTTTTTCAGCAAATAAATAAGAAGCAGATGACACAGGTCAAGCATTAGTTTTCATATGATTTTCAATAATCCAGCTATATTAATGTCATAAAATCCACAAGAAATTTGTTTATAACAGTACAAACGAATGTGAAGAGACTTTCCCCCCATTCATTACGAGGAGTATAAAGTCAAAAAAGGTAACTCTTTTCTCCTGCTTCCCTGAAATAATCCCTTCACCAGGTGTTTTGGGGGTTTTTTTGGCCATTCAGCTCCCCCTTATACTGCACTGCCAACAGAAAGATTTTGACATTATTTTAAATACACTCCATTAGCTTTTATCACTGGTGTTAACTGGGCAGTCCATGGAAGCCTGACATTCTGCTCTTCTGTATTTAACAACGCCCCACACTGTAAACACACTTCTTTTTCTTGTTTGTTTTGATTTGTTTTGACCAACACTAATGACTTTTTCAGTCAAGAGTGGTCTCCCTGACTCATAGTTTGTTGGTTGTAGATAGACATTGCTTTTGTTGTTGCTGGGGTAGTAAATGTTCCTTCCTCACAACCATCTTCTACTTACCCTGCAGGGAGGCATGGGTGCTGCTAGGTAAGTATTAATTAATGACTGATGCCAGCTGGGGAGAAACAGAAGTAGAGCATAGTGCTGCAAATAGTTTCCTACCTCACGGCTGGGAAAACATCCCTCAAAGGCAGCTCTGCACAAGGAAACAAACATGGACAACTACAGAGGGAATTTGGTGTTGGGATACTCAAGTAACTACTGCAAGAAAGGTACTGTCTGGGAGTCACCCTTAGGAAACCAGATTTGTGGGATAGGAGGCAGCTCCTCGCTGAGATTTGCAACGAAGAGCACAAAGCCTCATTGGGATGCTTTTGCCAGCAAGTAGAAATCATAAAAGAGGATTTGCCTCTTGCTCAAATTTAGGTAATGTTGGCATTGAAACAATTTCTCTTGAAAAGAGCACTACAAAGAAATGCCTGAAAGCTTTTTTTTTTTTCCTTCCCTGCCCCCATTCCTGCTATGTGTAGGGCAGCTACATAGTAAGTGCAGCCTTTCTCTCCACAACAGCAATGAACTATTTATCCACAGCACCGAGGCCCAGTAACATTAAAGGAGAATCCTCATTAGGAATACCTCTCAGTGCCTTGCTGGCCCAATTTCTTCAGGTAAGCATATTGGCCTGGATTTGAATCTAACCCTGTCTTTTTTTCCAGCAGCCCATGAGGGTACAAATACTGTCTACTGGCAAAGGAAACATTGCTATTTTGTACAGACTAATATAAGGGATGACTTATGGGCTACTCCAGTAAACAAACCAGGAGAGACACCTGGAATGAAATGGCCTGCAGCTCTTTCACATTCTGAACAAAATCCTAATCACCTAAACACTTAAAAAATGCCATTTCTGAGTGGTCTTCAGGAGGTTTCTGAGTGATTTTACTAAGTTTCTTCCAGGCAAATTAGATTTCTTATGCAAGGTACTATGTGAAACATCAGGGGAATAACACATTTAATTTATGACAATGACTGAAAAGAACGTGATGGGGAGAACAAATCTGAGATTCCTGCACCTTCTTGCTCTTAAGCTACACGTGCATTCTCGGCATAGGCTGTTTGTCCCTGAAAAAAGGAAATTGAAATGTTTTACAGCAGACATGTTAAAAATGGACATGCAACCCTTCAGGAAGCCAGTGGAAGTTGGCATAGTAACACAGGTTGAACAACAGTCAAGAAATTGCCGTGTAATGTTTCAACAGACGTAAAATGAGAGGGATCAATGTGGATACATTGTATCTGTCTATCTATCTATCTATTAATTATTCAGTCTAGCTTCTTGCAAGCCAGATTTGAATATATGAGTAAAACTAACGGATGGTATTTCTCCTCAATGAGACAGTGTCTTTGGATCAGGAAGTTTGTTCCTTAATGTAAATTCATGTTTTTCTTCATAATTCTAAGGAAATAATCACAGAATCACAGAATGGGTCAGGCTGGAAGGAACCACACTGGGTCATCTGGTCCAACCTCACTGCTCAAGCAGGTTGGTCCTGGAGCACATGGAACAGGATTGTGTCCAGATGGTTCTTGAGTATCTCCAGTGAGGAAGACTCTACCTCTCTGGGCAATATAATCACAAGATAATTTCTATTGCACTTGATAGATCCTACAGACTCTCAGCATTCCTTCTGTTTTGTTTTGGCACAAAAGAGGAAGGCTTTAGTTATGGACTTGGGGCTGTAATGTCTCCAGTTTATAAATGACTTGACAGAGTCAGAGTCATGGAACTCTAACACCAGTAGCACACCTAAGTCTTTCGGCATAGCTATGGCTTAAAGCACTGTGTGTGTTTTTCAGTGCTAGCCATGTTATGATTCATCAGATGACCTCTAAGTTGTAGTTTTTAGTTATTAATTATTATTAGCAGCACAGTTCTACTATTGGTTATTTGGTTCAATTAAGTGCAGAAGCCTTGGTCCATGGATGAATAGATTTTCTATCCCTGATTTAGCTCTTCTGGCACCAGGCATTATGTCTTGTTTTGTCCAAGATTCATTTGGCTGGCTACACAAGTTTCGCCTGGCTGTATCACATCTTTTTTCATAGTCTATCAAGACATCAATTATTTTTTAACTTGTGGTTCTTTTTTGGTCACTCTAATTAGACTTCTTTTTCATCCAATTTGTATGGTGTAAGTGCTAAAATCTGCTATCATTATGCAAGACTTAAAGAGAACTACTCTAAAATCATCTGAGAGTACATATCATCATAGTTCATGTCTTATTTTCAGGCTTTTATTGTAAAATTCTCCTTTCATGTCTCGATTTCAAGTCTGCTTGAATGAGTTGTGTATTACCAGTTGCTTTCCCATCTGTCTCAATTTAGTCTCTTTGACAAATTCCAATCTGGCCTGAAGAAAAATCAGAGTAGTGAAACCACTCCACATTACATTATTAGGTATATTATATTAACAGTGTCTCTTTACTTAAAAAATCTCCACAGTCCACAGTCCCCTGCCAGCAACGTCTTGTGGAGCCCTACAACTTAGACATTCTGAATGACTTCACGGCTCTCTTTCCATTCCCTCCCATCTTCTGACTTCTCACCACGTGCAAAAGCAAGGGTTTTCCTCCAGAATTTCTAACCTTTCATGATCTTGTTGGATGTAACCTACAGGGTCTACACATCACTCCTTTAACTTTCAAACTGCCTAACCCTTACCCACCCTGAAAGTGTGCTGAGAATTTAACGGATGTTATAGACATGCTAATTTTATCCCTTAGCCTGACCCAACAGATTTGGCTCTAAATGCACGTGTCAATGATTGTAACTTAAAAGTTCCACAAAACCAAATCCAGAGGAAAAACTCTCACACAAGTAGCTTGCATTCTGCCACTACTCTTTCATCAGGATACTGAAGATTTTATGCCTATGGTTTAATCCTTTATAGTTTTCAAATTCCCATATAGAATGTGTTACAAAACTGGGGAGCCCTGTTATACTTTGGGTTTCACAGGTCATTTGTTGGATGAGGTTTTTCTTTCTTTTTTTCCTTTTTCCCTAGACTGTTGTATTCTCTCCCCCCTTTCCCATTCCTCCCCAGTCCATTTTTGCAGGAACTTTAATTGCAGAACTGCCTATTTCCAAGTAAATAGAGGGCTGCACTATGCAAACAATGAAGATATCTGTTTAAAAGTAATTGTTGGCTACATTAGAAACCCTTAAGGGAATATGAGAAAAAATATAGGCAGCAGCCCAGGATTTCTCGTTTTATTAGAAATTTTTTTTCTACTAAGACTTTTGAGTAGTCTTGCAAATATCAAATCTACCATATGCAGTCCATTACAAGTTAATGGGGGAAAAAAATTTGTTTCCATGTATCAGTTAATTGATCAGAAGAACAATCCTATCAGGTCCTGAAGATGGAGAAACCCTGTTGTGATAGTTGCTCAGCAAATCACAGCACCAACTGTCTGAACTCCCCTGCAGCACCTGGTGCCAGAATGGCTCTTGGGCAAGAATTTGTACTGTACTTTTCTAAAACAGCGCTTGTTATTCTGTATGGGATCTGTTCTCTTCCACGAGAACCTCAAATGTCATTTGTTTAAAATAAAACAAGAGAAACAACCCAACCAACAAACAGAACCCACCAAAGACCAAACGCGTATCACGAGCACATCAGTTTTTAACCACATGCAGGGAGGCAATGAATTAAGGATGTTTTTAGCTCTAACATGTAACAAATATACTTTTAAAAGGTGAAATGACCATTTTTTGGCCGAGTTGCCCTTCCCTCCTTTCACAAAGCCAGTGGACTGCTTCATGCCATTACTGGGCAACAGAAGGTTAGCTGAATCTGTCCCTGTGGCAGGGTGTCTCTGTATCTCCTGGCATTATGTCTGTAGTGACACAAATACCATCTCAGCAGTAACCCAAAAGGCACGGAATTTAAATCATTCTCAAAATTGCTATATATGAATTACTTAGAAAGTTAAGGACAAATTATTATTTTTTTATTTCAACTACTAACCAATAAATGTAAAAAAATACCAACAACAAAACAAAAATAAACCCCTTCATCACCCACATTAAAGCAATAGTTTTTGTAACATTCAAAACAGTGGAAACTATTCATTGTATATTACTATTAGTGGAGAAAAGCAAATTTAATTTAAAATCACTTTTTCAAACTCCCTCAGTGGATTCCAGATAATTCAAGCTTAAACAAATATAAAAAAACCTCATTTTAAATTGAAAATAATACAGACAGAGCTCAATTATTGAGATATTAAGGGCAACATTCAATTTGAGATACATTTAAGCATCTTTGCCTCCTGGAGATTTTTACATGACAAGGCTTTAGATAAACATGGTTTTGCAAACAGCAACTATCATATCTGATCACATAACCTCTGGACTAAAGCAGTATGTCAGCAAATATTTCTGATTATTTAAAATATTAAATAACTGTCATTTACTAGGCAGGTCTTTCTCAGAACAATCACAAAAAATTTTCAAGAATCGATACCCACATACAAAAAGCATTTAGATGACCTGTTACAAGTCTCTGAATAATAATAATAATAATAATTAAAAAAAAAAATCACCTCTCTCTGTGATAAAGCCCAGTTTAAATACATTCTGGGATATACCAGTGGTGGAGGAGCTGCCTTTCTGTAACACTTGGCTTGCAAGGAAAAGTGTAGCAGCCAAGGACAGCTAGGGTAGGAATCACTTTACCTAACTTTAGCTACCTAGATATTAGATGCCTAATTTAAGCAAATCATCTGGCTTCCCTCTACAGCTAATGGAGCTAAGCATCCCCAGAGGGAGATTCATCTTGCTTTTCTTTAGGCATCTCTCTTCTAGATGCTTGTAGATGATAAAGTCAAGAAAGATCAACTTCAATGACAGCCTGATAATCTGTCATTAGCAATGCACAATTCCCAAATTCTTTGAAATGAAGCCAGAACCAATTTTTTTTTTTTTTTTCATCATTTAGCCTTTCATTCTCCCTGTGATCCAACTTTTTCTTCAGTTCCTCCCATAAACATCAACTTTCTCTAGCACTTTATTTTTCTTACACTGGACTCTGTTTTCTGAAACCGGGGGAACTGCAACCAATGTCAATATGTTGCTGCTCTACCAGTCACAAATCCATTTACATGCATGTGCTCTAAATTGCAGTAATGATCTGAACATACAGATAAGTTATCTGATTGATTGCGGTTGATCCCCATTGTGCTTTCTGGGTCTACTCTACCACTTTCAAATGTGTAAAAATCTGTGGCAACATTAAGGCAGTCAAGGTATATAGATGAATGCTAAAATATATTTACTATTCAAAGAAGATGGCTTAAATCAAACCAGGAAAATTAAGGAAGAAATACCATTAGGGCCCTCACTTGAACATGCGTAAGCCCAAGTCACCACACATGCTTCGAGGCCTCTGTGCTTCAGAATATTGAACAAGTCCTAAAGGTGAAGCCTGGCCTCAGCTCTTTTGCATTTAGGGTTTGTAGGTTCTCAGCAATACCAACATTGCTGCATCACACCTTTGATGACCAAGCCCTTGGAAACAGTAGCAGAGATTTATAAGGAAGCAGGTGTCTCAACTTAAGACTCCTAAATTCTTAGCTGGATGCCTAAAGCAGCAACAAGACTGACAAGCAGCCTGCCCAGCTGCCCACAGATGCTCACCCCAGTGGTGAGGCACTTAGCATTTGTTATAACACAAAATGGATGTTTATTAATTGTGTATTTATTAATTGTGTTCTAATGGTTACTTGAAATGCCTTGGCCGAGTGCTTGCGTGCACTAATTTCAATATTGGGCATGCAGCCTACTCTGCGTCCTACTCCTACAGTAATTTTAGAAAATTAATTTTAATAGTTAAAAACCATCTTGAGCTGCATACGTGAAAATAACTCAATTTCTACTGAATGACAATCTAATACGAAGTAAGAATAGTCACCTTTTTTTTTCTTACTCTGCCCAGATCCAGGCAATAAATTAGGCTTCTCAGCATGACTGTAAAGTGCTGTGAATTGTATAAACAATCATATATGGACACTGAAAAATAACCCCTATGCACATTGCATTATAGTTCCAAAAATATATTTACAGTCTATTACAAAGATTACAAATGGAAGTGTCTATGTATCGGAATTATGCTAGTTAAAAGCTTTTTACAGATTTTCTTCAACAAAGGTGGGGGCAACAAAAAATTAGTAAAACTGAACTGATTTTTCTAATGAAACAAATAAATAAAATGACAAATGTAACACTGTACAGTGATCTAAAAAAATGGAGAAAAAAGGTGGGGGAAAAATGATGCATTTAAGTTTTTGATAACTATCTTTGGTCCTAAATGTGGGAAAACACATTATGTAGCACTGAATATACATGTTTGTTTGTGATGCTCTGCAAGTAAAATAGAAAAATATAGTGCATTTTCAATGTATTCAGAGCTCACTACACATAAATGTGTGTACAAAACAAGACAGTATAAATAAAATTTACAAGTTTTACAAAGGAACATTTACAAGGTTTTTCTTTCATTTTTATTTTTTTTGTGTGGATGCCCACATTATCAAACAAGACTAATTAATGACTGATCCCCAATATCTTTATGTATCAAAATCAATAGAAGCAGCCCAATTCTCTTTGGAAGTACAGCATTTCGTTGCTGGGGTAGTTCACAATTTTCAGATTTTTTTTAAAAGCATTTCTCTCTGGTTCATATACATTCTTGCAATATCCATAAAGACACTGTTCATTATTGCTTATGGTAATTGAATATTTTAATCAAACAAAATTTAGATATGAGTAAATGGTGTAAAAAGATATTCCATTGAGCAATTACCATTGCATCTCTGTTTCTGATGAATGACTGTTGTGTCTGTGTGACCACGCACACGCATGTTTGTGCAGAGCAGCAAAAGCTTGTAAAAAAATTGAAAATTTTGAACTGCCCCTTATCTCATGCTCTACATTTCTCACATAAAAGCTATGTCCTTATTCTGACAGCTGGACTGCATACAGCTTAAACTCATAGAAAATATACATCAGCTATTTCTCTTAGACTTGCTAATGCAGAGTACTGAAAAAAAAAAGTGATGTGCTCAGATTAAATGGTTTAGGTAACACTGGAGAACTTCACCCATGTTCTGAGACACTCCTACAATCACTTGTCCATTCAATGCTGTGTCTCAGCAGGTTTACAGTTGTAGATCTACATCTTAGAATATATCTCCATTTAACTCTAGTCCATTAAAACCATCTTGCAAACAATTTGCTAAAAGTGCCTAGAACTACTTACGGGTCATTATTGCTTCTCTTTTTCTTTACTTTTTTTTTTTCTCTTTTATTTTCTTTTAAAAGATAGCATATGTATAACCTTAAAAAATTCTTTAAAAAATATCAGAGCTCTTGGCAACTTGCATTTTCCTGACTCCCTGCCAATTAGCTAGCCATGTCAATACGGTGCTGATTTAACAAAAGGAAACGGCACAAAAGGATACCAAAGTTTGGATAGATATACATTGCTTGGTCATGCTTCTTAAATCTCTAGGAACTCAAATAATCCTTCAGAGGTACCCAGTGTAGTAATGTGTCATTGAATTAGCACTAAAAAGGTCCAAAGATATAAACATCATACTAAAAGAAAGTCTTTATGAAGAATAAACACAAATGATTAAAAAAAGATTCAGAAATCACAGATTTAAGGAAAATATTTTGTTGAATTCAACAATAATATCATGATTTTATCTGACAAATATATTCTTTTTTAATTTTTTATGTACATTTAAAAAGTCTATTAGATAAAAAGGAGGTTAGAGAGCTCAAGGTGTTTGTATGTTTATTCAGGTAGTACTTTGTTTATTGTCACTGCTGTTTTCCTTGCCACCACTGGTGGATCCTAATTCCCTTTTCATAAATTCTGGTGGCACTTAGGAGTTCAAGTCTGTAGGTGCTTCTTGTAGCTCTTCTATTCACTGCAGGAAGGACCCAGGAAATCAAGTGTCTTCTAGCAGCACTTCATATATACTGAAGGCCAGTGCTGTTCTCTCAGTCTGTCACCTCCCTCATAAGGGAGAAATGTCTATCACACTTGGATGCCAGTGCCGTGTAAATGTAGCATTTGTGCTCTCATAGTCTGAATGCTGCTCATGATTTTCTTTTGATGACCAACCAACGTGATCCCTAAACTCATCACATCCCTGGGGAAGATAAATGCGTACATTGTTAATTTTTCAACTTAGACTGCTATTGTATGGTATTCAACTGTGAGTCAAAGCTACGCAGTGGTTTGGACTACAGGTTTCTGACATTGGAGCTACGCTGTCACCTCAGCTCAGTACTGGGGAGTTCCAACAGGCACTGTTCAACCTCTCAGCGAGGAGTGCAATTACAGGACAAGTGTCATGTAATTACACTGTGTGGGTCTCCACATCTGGAATGTTTTACATTACGATAATCTTTTATTGTGGCTTTTAAGGACACCCGAAGACAAAGACACTTGTAAAATACTTCGGGTGGCTTTCAGGACAAAGATATGTATAAATACAAGATTTTGGGGATCATAGTCTGTTTCCTAAAGAGATGCCTAGTGAAAGCCTTTGCATATTGACACATACCCATCATGCAAATGAATGGGGAGCAGCAGTTTCAACTCCGCCCCTACTAGTGCTAGAAGCTTGTGGACTCTGATGACAGTTCCCAAGCTATAGGCTGAGACTCCTAGTGACACCAGGCAGGTAAGAATGGGGTTGAAATCTTGAGAATATTGGGTTAGAAACTTGTTTAGAAACCCATTGCTCTCTAAGAGGAATTACATGTGTTTGGCAACCACCAGGACAAGAAAGTTGTTTGCAGGGTGCCAAGAAGACCTGTTTTAAGATGACAGTACTGATACAGGCCACGTTTCCCTTCAGAAAATTGTTTTGCTTCTACAGACTCATCCTGATGCAAAGTCCTGTCTTGCAGGACACAGACAGCCTCCAGCCAATTAGAAGAAAAATTCAGCATCTTCTCAGAACACATTGGGAAAAAGGTACCAATTAGGTGGTGGAGGCAAAGTGGTTATTTTCCTATACACACATACCTTGAAAGTGGACACATTCTCCCTCAAATTCTAGTCCCTTTGTGTTATTTCAATTGGTCTGAAAAGCAGGGAAAAAAATGATGCCACGCAGAGATAGCAGGGTATTTGCCCCTTTACGAGATGCTCTAATAAAACATCATCAGCTGCTAAAATGGCTGGTTTGACCCCAAGTACAATGTCTGTACTCAAGGTAAAGTTTTGGAGGTGAACATTTTGTATTATTTTACCTAGAAATTCCCTAAATGTGAGTTAAACATGCCCAGTACTAACTTACTCAATAGTCATCCTGGCAACTGATTCAAGAGAGTTGTAGCCTGCTGCTGTGAAATTATCCTTATATCTTTCCATCTTAATAGCTTGTAACCATTCGCCTACGGAGCAGAAAGTGGTAAAATCGGGAGTGTTCTGGTCCAGAAGAGGGCTAATTGGTCTATGGAGAAGGAAAAAGGAAAGTAAGTTGTTTCCAAAGAGAGTAAAACATCAGGGAGTATTTAGCAAGGTGAGAGTCAAATAAGTTTTGGGTATTAAAAATGTCAAGAGTAGAAAGTAATAGGCCTTTATACACAGTTTAGATTATTCTGTGAATAGCTCTTGACTACTCTGTAGCTCACAATATGTACTTCCTAAGCTTATTCACATAAAAGATGAAAGGTCAGAGTGAGCAAAATCAGCCTAATGGACTACTGTTACCAACAGGAAATCAACCTTATCACCTAGCATGACAGCAGCTGTCTCTACGTTGCTCAGTAAAATAAAGATGCTGTTCTTTTATGCATCTTAGAAAATACAGTAATAGCTATTCCCATTTTTCAATTGGATGGGACAAAACAAAGACAAGGGAAGAGCAGAGACACAAAGTAAGTTGCTTAAGGTCACACAGCAAATCAGTCGGTAGAAGAGAGCAGAACACAGGCCAGTTGACTCCCTAGTGCAATGATCTAGCTAGCAGATCAAAAGATTACCATGATTAAATAATTCACCTGAAATTTATGAAGAAGCCATTAAAAACTACATCATGAAATACAATGAGATGCAATCACTGAAAGGAGTTAAAAGCCAGAAAATGAAAGATAAAAATCTAGAGTGTAGCATGTCAAGGTACATTGGCCAAGCGTGAGTATTGTTAATTACTATTTCTACTGCAGGAGTTTCCTAGGGCAAGGGATGCATCATATAAAACTACAATAGACAATGATCCTTGCCCTCCAGACTTTATGACTTTAAGAAACAAGGAAAACATAGACTAGTGGTGAGAGTGTGGAAAGAGTGATGAGCAGGCAGTAGTTTACTGAGAAATGTGTTAGTTCTGCGATATTTACTTTATTTTGGTTGTTTTTCTTTTTTCTAAGAAAGTCCTTTTTGGCTTTACTTAGCATGGTAAAAAAGAAGGGCAAATGAGGGAAGAGAAGAACAGGGAACAGAAAGAAGGAGGAACTGAAAGACAGATGAAATAAGTGTGAACTGGAACCAGCCACCAAGCAGAACATCCAGAGCCCAGCCATGTGCACCATCATAAGAACACACACTAAAGCTTTTCTTACCTGCTACAGGTTCCCAGTGGGGTTTTCAAGCTGTTTGGATTTCTAATCATTTTGTCCAGAATGCCAACTATCTGCTCAAACTTTGGCCTTTCACCACGTTCCTTCTGCCAACAATCCAGCATCAGCTGGTGCAGTCCTGCTGGGCAATCCATGGGTGCTGGCAAACGATAGCCTTCTTCGATTGCTTTTATAACCTAGCAGCCAACATAGTTAATCAGTTTTCATCAACAGTAATTTAAAGAATGTGTACTGCTACCCTGTTCAAACATATAGGAAAAAATAAAATTAAAAACTAAAAATCAATAAACTAAAATTTGCCATCTGTGTTGCAAAAATATGAGTCTGTTGTTTTGAAGCTAGCCTTCAGGTTTTGAAATAATTTCCCCAGCTTTATCTTTGGGCTTATTAAGCATATTGTTCTATATGTGCAGAACATAGCTGCATTACCTAGACAAGTGAGTAGCAGGGAACAACAATTAAATTCACCAGGGGAGCAACAGATAGATTGATAAATGGAGTTATTTCAGAAAGCATTATTACTTGCCCCAAGGTTTTTATGAAAGAGTGTGTGGTAGAACCAACTGACTTTTAAATGGATAGATATCTGTGCATGCACATATAAAACACAAGAAGCCTGAAGGTACTATAAAAGGATCCAAGAAAAATGTGTAGCAGATAGAAATTGTTAGGGAAAAAAGTTGTATTCTATGTCTAGCCATGTTATATTAATGATAAAGCAGCACAACTGTGCCATGTGAGAGAGAAAGACCTGGGTAAATGCTATTTTAATATATTACAGAAAGTTAGATATAATAAAAGATGCTGCTAGATGACGATATGATCAAAGGAGAGCATAAATGTCTGAACTAAGAATTACACCCACCCGTTGACTTCCTTAGCCAAGTCCATTTGGATTTAAGTAAAAAATAAAAATGGATAAAGTAAAATCACAGCAAACTGCTGTAAACCTTGAGGGCAGAATAAAAAAGCACATCGGGAAGCACGGCAGATAAGAAAAGCTAGCGAAAAAGGGCTAAAATACTGTTCATGGGGGATTTCAAGTATACTGACATTGACTGACACAGCAGCATTAGAATTGCTAAGGAAGGGTGCTTGCTCCTGAAGGGGAGTGCATAGGACTGTCTTCTCCCTCATTTTGTAGAGAAAGCAAGATCATAAGCTGTTCTGGATGTAGTTCTGGGAAGTAGATATGGTATAATAAACAAAGTTGGTGAATATCCAGGTTTTAGTAAAAATAATAATCTCAGACAGAAAATATTCTGAAGGTTGTGTGAAAAAACACAAAAGGAGTGGACTGCAAAGTAGAACTGCAGACAATACAGAACGACCTTCAAAAAGCTGGCTGAAATCCAGCCAGGTTTTGTATCAAAACCTTTTGCATAAAAGACATTTCATGAAAAGAGAAGGCATAGCCCAGTGGTAGGGCACTGACTGCAGGTTTGTGTCACAGAATGTCCTTCTGACCTCAGGGAAGTTGCCTCATCTCCCTAGGCCTCAGCTTTCTCTCTGAAATTTAGAATGACAGTACTGTCCTACAGCTCAAAAATGACTGAGAAATATTCAGTTCCTGCAGAAACATCCACACCTTGAAGAATGAGTGCAGTGACCTTTGAGAAATGTTGAAGTTGTCTGTCAGAGACAGTGTGGAGAGAGGTTTTCTGTGGAAGAACAGGGAAATTGGAAGAACAGAACTATATAGGAAAGAAAACATTAAAAGTAAAATGCAAGGTCCTTTAGAGCTATATTAAGAGGAAAAAGAAAAGAACAGCTCCTTATGCTTAAAAGCAGTAGTGGAGTGAAAGTGAAAAATAAGCTACAGTGTGTACAGGACAATTGCTGTGCTGTGAAAAGTAGTGCAGAACTTTCTGACCTTCTGAATGGCAAAAGGTATTAAACACTTTGAGCATGCCACGTATGATTTACCACAAATGAAGTAGTTGCTTAAGAAGTCAGAAGACAGATATCACCAATGAGGAATGAAAAAGTAGGTGCAACTACAATGCAACCACCAAAATATCTAATACCCTTAGAATTGGCAAACCTTCTACATGAGACTATATCCAAGAATGTAAGGGAGAATGAAAACATGAATGGAAGGATCAGAAAATGAGTTTTTCCCATTCACTACGATCTGCAGAGAAACCCAAAGAGAAGTGGGAATCAAGATGATGATATTGTTTTTGACAGGCTTTGGTCATAAAACAGAATCAGCTTCTCTGAGGTGTGTTTGAAGCAAGAAGGGTGAAACAGAAATATAAAATAATGAGTCAGCTAGAGATGGATGGAATTGCTGTGAATACCCAAAACATTGAAAAATTATTCTAAAATATTGATAAGTAAAGTACAAGTGTCCACTCTGCTAAGAAAGGAAGAGGTGGGGTTCAAAAAACCAGTACTCAAAGATATTGAAATAGATGCTGGATTTTTTTTTTTAAATAAGAAAATCTACAAAGAGAAAACAGCTGGAGTTCTTGCTAATAGAATTGATTTATATTATTTATACTTCTGACAATTTGTTTTTGAAATTCTGCTTTTGCTGGAAAAAGAGTAAAAGGGAATACTGTTAAGACTGTGCTTTTATCATAATTGGGCTATCTGAGGATGTAAAGCAGAATAGAAGAGGACCGTGTCTGTTCACTTTAAATACTGGATGCCAACAAGGAAATACTGAATATGGGTAACTGGACAATGTAATGCTCTAACTCTCATTATGGTCATATAATAATAATACAAATTAATGATTATAATAACGGTAAGAAATCCAGCAGTATACTGGACCTTTTCTGAAGAACTAATCTGCACTGGGGTCAGTAAGAAAATGAGAGCAAGAACACCAGCAGTCTAACAGGGGCATGTGGGCTTGGCTCCTCTTACCAGCAAGGATTAAGCTGAGGCGAGCCCACTGCTCAGGGAAGTTGGGACAACTCTGTCTATCATCTGTGCTCAGTTTCCTGTGCCTCTGCAGGGAGTCTGTCAAATGAGTGTTCTTTTTGTGCACCCTAGCTCCAGACCATTGCTAAAAGGAGGGTTTTGCTTGAAAAGAGCTCACAATGCAAATAGGTATCCTCCATCAGTCTAAAGCAATGACTTAAAGGAAGAAGGGCAGAATTAAAGAAATGCTATCTAAAGATCCAAAGTCAGGGAGGCCTATTATTTAGGAGATCTGGTCTGGTCTATGACTACACCCACATCCACCTTCAGGCAAAATGGTACACTTAAAATATATGAAATGAGTGCAAAATTAGAAGAACACATTTAGAATTATTCATTCCCATCAAATACTCCAAGTGGTGACTTTGAAGGAGAATTAATAAAAAATCATTAGGTGATTCTAAATTTTTGCATCACTGATTATCTATGGGTTTGGTAGGATGTGTATATGGTGTGGGAGGACACGCTTGAAGATCACAGCATACAAGAATATTTGGAATTATTTTACCAAGCAATTGATGCATCTTTTAACTATATGCCATTGAAGGTTATCATGAAAGATGCTAAAAAGGGATAAAACTGTAAGAAGCGGCAATTAGCAATTTTTTGAAAGAGGCTCGGTCATGTGCTTTACATGCAGTTTTCAAAAGAAGGAATACGGTTCAAAATCAAATAAGAAGCATAAAGATATCAAAATTTCTCCTCTATCTTAAAGTTTTTCCTTATTGTTCCCTGAAAGATAGGTAAGATTTGCCTTTGAGGCATCTTATATTCCTGTCAGACTTCTTTTATGTTTGAATCTAGTACAGAAGGAAGGTGTCAAAAGAAATGAAACTCTACTGGGTGTCTGGGGAATGTAAATATTTCTCTTTCTCTGCCCCAAGGACTTGTTTGCCCATATTTTGACAGTCCATGAAATCTTTGACACTGAGACCTGTCAAATATTAACAACTTTGCACTGTGCCAAACTGACTCATCATCTACACTTTTATCTTTTTCTTTTCAACTTTGATGTTGATCATTCAATCAAAAATTAAAATAACAATTAAAAAGCCCACTCAAGCCCCCACCTGAAAAACTTTAAATGAGACTCTTTCTGACATCTTTCACTCCTGTATGGCTTTTTCCTGTGTAATTTCTATATTAATAGATACTCCTGTCAGAAATCAAGATTAACACCCATCTGTTCTATTACTGCTGACCTGTTGCTCTTGATCATATTTTATGCAAACAAGGTTGCTGTTAAATCAGCATAATTAACTTGAAAAAGCCCAAGTAGGTCATTAACTGCCAGTCAGACTTTTAACAACTTTTTTCAAATGATTAATTATTGCTCTAAGGTCAGAAACCTCAGAATTATTTTTATTGGAAAAAAATTAATTCTTTCCATGCTTAAGCAATGTGAAGTGAAGAGCGCATATTACTATTTTTGATGTTTCAGTTTTAATTGATACTTAGGACAAAAACCTACAACATCTATGTGGCAGAAGAAAGATTTTGATTTTGGTAAAAAGTGAAGGCTCTGTAACTTTTTCATTTTGTGACAACCATACAGTACTTTGACAAATCTTATTTCTAAAACAGCATTTTATGTATTTATACTGAAATACATATGTATGTGCCTACAATGTGTAATTTTTGTTTTACTAACAGACATGCACACTCACAACCAGACAAACCTACATCTTGATTTGACATGTCCCAGTAAGGCCGTTCTCCGTAAGACATTACTTCCCACATAACTATTCCGTAACTCCACACGTCACTGGCTGACGTAAATTTGCGGTACTGAATGGCCTCCGGAGCTGTCCATCTCACTGGAATTTTTCCTCCCTATGAAAAAAA
>VZRO01007028.1:695877-722407 GCA_013397915.1 Daphoenositta chrysoptera | reverse complement strand
AAAAAAAAAAAAAGGAAGACAGTTCTCTTTTTTTCCCCCACAGAATTTTCGTATTATCTGTCTTAGAATGCATTTATAACAATTTCCATCAACATCAAAAGCAGCACTTACACAATCTGCTATGTTTGACTGACTGCAGAATTTTCCAAGGTGTCTAAGGAAGTTTAGCATCTTAAAACACTTGGAACATAGACACTTAGATACTTGTATAAGCTAAGTTGGATGAATTTCCCTTGAAGTGCTTATCCCTCCACTGATTTTAAAGGGCTGCTTAGATGTCTGATTTACACCAGCCATTTAACTCCTGGCTGGCTGAAGCTAGGTGAGGGGAACCCCAACCTGTGCATATAAATCCCATTGACCTGTTGTACGGCTCCTCTGAAATCTTGGTCTGACATTTTTAAACCAGGATCCCACTTAGAGCCCAACGGCAGGAGTGATAGCTGTGAACACCGGCATGGTTTCCTGGATCCCTGTGCCTGTCGGAGCAGATTCCAGGGGCCCCTCCTTCCCTCAGCATGAGAAAATAGGTACAGGGAGGCCCCATGGGTGGGAAAGTGGAGCTGGCTCAACAAAAGAATAAAGAGCATACTGTGCCTGATGAATGCGTATTTAAGAAAAGCGTCCCACCCAAAAGCAAGGGAAAATACAGGAGTTGAGCTTTGTCACAGACTAGCCTCAAGCTAGTCAACCCTTTGGTGAGATAAAATCTAGCCTGAGAAATAGTAATAGACTACAAATATTTTAATTGACTCATAATAAATTAGATGTTTAAAATTTTTGTGGGTAAAACTTCCTTATTTGTTCAATCAAAAAATCATGAGGAATGGAATAATGGAGATACTGTAAAAAATTTTTAGAACTTTATAAAATAAAAATGTATGTTCTTACAAAAGTATTATCTCCTAATTAGAGACAGATTCCTGCAGAGACTCTTCCTTTTGACTGGTTAACATCTCCCAAGCAATTAATGTATTTCTCTTATCCTCTCATCTATGGTCTCCAGAAGATACACTTCTTCTAAATAACCACATCTCAAAACTATGAAAACCCATTGATTTATCTTACGGTTGTAGTGTAGACAGCCTCTGGATCATCTTCTATAACTCTGGAAAGGCCAAAGTCTGATACTTTACAAACAAGGTTGCTGTTGACAAGAATATTGCGTGCTGCAAGATCCCTGTGTACATATCCCATATCGGCCAAATATCTCATTCCAGCAGCAATTCCTCTCAACATTCCCACTAGCTGAATGACTGTAAATTGCCCATCATGTTTCTGGAGGGAAGAAATGAGCAGCAATTCTTGTTAGTATAGCTGAGAAGAGAAATAAGGATTAGTTTTATGACTTCAGCTTTCTATTTATTTACTCCTTCTGTGGCAAAGAAACTCACTTCAAACACCTTTTCTTCAGAGATAAAGCAATAAATCCAGTTAAGAAATCTGTGAGTAATTAATATACTGATGGTAACAAAACTTGCTCACCACTATACATTTCTTGCTACTTCGTGGCAAGTCACTTTTAAGAGAGATTATCTCATGAAGGTTTCCTCATATTCTTATAGCTTGCTTCTATGCTCTTCATCTCTCAGAATATTTATTTCAAGAAAATAAGAACTATCTCCTTTTTGTAACCCTAGCTACTGATAATATTCACCCATAGCTTGGAGTTTATTAAAAAAAATATATTTTCTGTTCTCTATACAGTGTTTACACATCATCTCACACTGTCTTGGATACCTGGTAAGGAGTCAGAACTGGCAAGTTCAGAACACACTTAAAAACCACTAAGTCGTTCTGAATTTGCATTCATTTTTTCTTTGTTCATCTTTTAAACAGAATCATTGTTCCTTTAGGGATTATTTTATGCTGATTTCCACCATGCTGACACAATAAAATTCTGCTCCCAAAAGGCAGAAGATTGGGCTTCAGGTATCAGGGGTTTTAATTTCAACTGATGGCTATAATAAAACCCACCATGTCTATGCCACACTGAATCACATAAATTCCTGGAATGCCCCCACATGATCCTGTCTGATCATCTCAATTTTCATCTGGATTTGCTGAAATAACATGGAGAGCTGCTAGTAATTGTCAAAACTCCATTTCAACCTGAAAATCATTTAAATTATATTAGTATCACGCATGTATACATAAATATATACACATATATGCACAAGTATAAGAAATATTTTTTTAAAGTGTCAATATATAATATGTCACTTTTATATATGTTTTCATTTTGGTACTCACCCTAAGAAATGCATCTAAGGCCCCATTCTCCATGTATTCTATTACAATCATGACTGGTTTCCCTGAAAGAAAAGAAGACAGATATTTGAGAACTGTAAAACAAATGGAGTGCTTTTTTTTTTGATAAAACACACGTTATTCCTTTGAAGGACTGAATCATTCAGACACTGAACATTTCTGAGCCCTCCAGCACTGTTAGAGAGCTCTAATTTCTTAAATATCTGCATGGAAAGTGGTCATGATTCACAAAATCAAACCATACAAATCAAAACGTCAGTGTGTTCTCCTAACTCCTGCTGTGTGAACAGGACTCTGGAATAATGACACTTCAGATAATATGAAAGGACATGAGAAACCTTATCTCTCTGCATGGTCTTTGAGGCTAAATGAAACTAGAAAAATAATATGTTTCAAAGTACTTCATCTTTTAATCATGCGTGCATCTAGATTTTTTTCCTCAGGTTGTAGCATAAAGTAAGTATTGTTTTAGTTAGTTACGCATCAGGAGAAAATCCATTAGGAGTGTGCAGTCTGTTTATAATTTGAATCTTTGACCATGAATAAGGCAGAGTAATTTCTGCCATCGTGTTGCTATTTGACTGACAGACTGAGCTGCTGCTTACCTCTGGTAACGACTCCTTCTAAGTGAACCACGTTGGGATGGTCAAACTGGCCCATGATGCTTGCTTCACACAGGAAATCTCTCCTCTGCTTTTCAGTGTAGCCAACTTTCAGAGTTTTAATGGCTACTGCAACATCTCTCTTGCCAGGAAGCTTTAGACGCCCACTGCACACTTCACCAAACTCTCCTAAAATGAATCAGATCAGTGCTGAGTTACTCTGAATATCAGTATTTTTTTTAGGCCTTGATTAAAATAGCCACCTAAGCCTGTGTTTAAATTTAACATGTTCATATTTGAAACGGACTACTTCGGCATGCACCTTAAGTGAATTGCTGACCCTTATGGAATAAACACTTCAGGTAAGCCAGCTGACATGACTGTTATCTGAATATTTTAAAAGACTTGTTAGTAATTTCTTGCATTTTTTTAAAAATACAAAATAAAAAATGAAGTGGCTTTTATAAGAAAACACTATTATTGAAATAGTTATACTATTCCTAAGTAAAAATGTCATTCTGCTCTACTCAGTTTCCTTGCTATCTTTAGTTCCAATGGGCTTTTTTTTTTTCAAAAGGCAGTTCTTGCAGAGCTGATTTTAATTTACCATCCTTATGGTGTTAAATGAAGCACTACATTATTACCTTCAAACAGGATAATTTACTTTACAGATTATGAAATGAAAGGTGTGACTTATAACAATTTTGTTACATTAAACAAACACAAGCAAATGCTGCAAGTTTGTAAAAGGTTCTAAACTAACAGACAATTAGAACTTGAAGAAGCCTGTGATAAAAAAGACCAAAGGCTCAGAAAGAATACAAAAAAACAAAAACAAAAAAAAACCCCAACAACCAAATTTGGAAGAGAAGTAATTTGACTCCATCAGAAAGGAAAAGGATGGAAGCATGTGAGATGTGGAGCTGAGTGGTAATACATCTACCTCACTATTAACAAGATTATGAAAGATTTAAGAATTGTCCCTTGCCTCTCAGCTGTGTCAGCAGAGAGCAAAAGTGAGTTCTGCAGTCCTGCAGACAGGAAGAAAAATCTCCTTGTATACATAGAAGAAAAGGGTAGTAACATATCTTACACTGAATAAAAGGGAACACCTCTCTAAAAAGAAAGATTAACTGCAAAAATGTTTAATAATCTGGTACTTTGCAAATTCATCTGGCGTTTGAGAGATATGGTTCCATGTCCCTCCTCCAAATCAAATCAAATCAGAAATTTATCTCCTGCGTACCTGTGGAGTGCCTTAACATTAAGCTGTTACGTATACACAAGTATGCAGACACACCTTTATCTAAGACATGTTTCAGGATGACTGCTGAAACACATGACTGAACTAGGCAAGACTTACACAGAGTTTGATTAGAGAATCCTTTTGGGAGAAACCTTGTAGGATCAGGACTTAAGTGGACATGCACACTGGCAAGGTGTCTGGCTGTCAGTGAAGAGAATGGTTGGAAACTGGGCTGAAACTCCAAAGATGTTGGAGTGTTCTACTGGATGGGCTGCAAGAAGTCTTGTTTATGACACCCTCAGTATTTGAACACTACTCTTCTCCTATCAACCCTAAGCAGAGCTTTGGGAAAGAAAAAAGCAGTATCTGGGTCTTGGCTTCACAGTTCACCCAGAATGGTAGAACTTTAACCACACCTTTGACAATTTCCAACTGACTTGTCTGAGTAAATCTCCACTCAGTATGGCTCTTTTTACAAATCTCATAGGAGGTGACAGCATACAGAATCACACTCCTGTCCCTCACATTCTATGCTAGCTGAACCAAGGCTGGCTCAAAACCTCTGTTAATACCATGCTGTACCTAAGCCAATTGGCCACACAAGTGTTCCTGCTTGCATATCATCCTCAACCATCCTTGGGCACTGAGCTAAGCATGCCACCAGGTATAGCTGTTACATACACAACAACTCATGCCCCTAGTTTGACGCCTTAACCTCCCTCCTGCACTTCATTAACAACACGGATGACTATTAATGAATTCACCACTCACCTCACTCACAGCTCCTAGCCGCAAGGACTTACTAAAGGATAACAATTTTCTCTAGCAGTACTTTCCAAAATTGCTTCATTCCATGCCGAAAACAAGATGTGAGTATAGTAGTCTGTCTGTGTGTCTGTGATATTTCAGAGCCAGGTAATTAGGATACTTGGCATAGGAGACACTAAGGCTTAACTTCTTTCCAGCTCTCTGTGATCTGATTTTGATTGATTTCCAAAGGTAGATCACACACACTTGGGCAAACCAGAAACTTGAACTTGGATGTTACGCATTTCAGGCCAGGATGCTAGCCAATGAACTACTTTTATTCCCAAGAAAATGGTATATGCAGCTGAAATGATGCCCAAAAATAAACCGGAAAATATGACAAGAGAGGGAATACTGCACAGCCGCACAGCCACTAGCTCAGCACGTCAACAAAGCAGAGGCTAAAACAAAGGATGTGTGGTATGAACAACTTAACACAGTGGACACCATATTCTGTATCTGACAGGTGGCCGCAGCGGGATGGTAATGAAAATGTTGGCAAGGAAAGCACATATCCCTCATGCAAATTGAGCACAAGCATACTTGCACCCTGTTTGTGTCTGAGACGTGGCACTACTCAATAGTTGGTGTGGCCAGCACTGCTGATGCATATTGAGATTGCTAAGTGGCTTTTCTGGTGCTGTCACTAGCGGAAATTCCATATTCTTCTTTGATGTATGAGTTTCAGCTGCTGCTTTGGGTCTGTTTGCTTCTGTTGTTGCTGGACTGCATTTCATTTCACTCCTGTTTGCTATTTACATCAACAGGTTAAAGCCATAGCTGAACGCCATGCACAATATGCTTTCACCACTGCACTCCTAATTAACTTTCTTCAGAATGACTACTGACACACGTTAGTTATTTTTGCTAACAGTTATACTCATTAAAATCAAGAATAAATTCATCTGCAGTCAAGAAAATTAACATTCTGGAATTTGTCATAACAGTGAAAACGCATTTTAAACTGTATACTCTGCAACTCAAGTGTTTTCAGCATTTTTCTCAGAAGGCATTAGCAAAATTTAACTGAATATATCTTTGTGCTCTGAACTGTTGCTATGCTGGTAGCTTTTTAACTCAAAGCAAAAGATAAAGCTCAGCAATTTTGCTATGCTAATCTTGCATATTGTGTATTTATTAGAAGAGATGCTGCCGTTCTAGCATCACAAAAATTACTAGTTAGCAAGGGCTGGATTCTTATGCTCTTACTCACTGAAGGAATAATTTGCTCAGCAGTGTGGTTAATTTCAATGCTACTACTCATTGATTAAGACATGATTCAACATGACTGAGGTTACTTTAAAAAGGCATTGTGAATTCTAAGTGTAAAGATTTTTTCACAGGTAACACAATTTGTTCCGAAGATATTTCTTCTTCTGTTTTTAAATAATATCACAACATGTAATTTACAGTACCAAACTACGGGGTGATTTTAGAAGTATTTTACTAATACTTATTTAAAACAACAGGAAAGCAAAAGAACATTTCCTCCAGGAATGTGAAGTATTTGATATTTTTCTTATTCATGGAAACTTAATTTCACTACATGGAGTAGTGCAATAAAAATGTCACATATCTTATTAATGCAAACAAATGAAACTGCCTTTTTAGAGCATGAACACCATGGCTTAAGTAGGTGGTAGACAGTTAAAGAGAAAAAAAAAACAATATAGTGCTGGTGCAATTACAATCAGTCATAAGAAGTTAAACAATAACTTTTTGTATTCATAAAATATCAAAAAGAAAAATGGTACAAGAAAAAACAGCCTTAGGGAAGATTTTTTTACACAGAAACAAGACCTTCCTACTCTCTAGTTAAGATTTTGTACTGCAGCCAGTTTTTGTTACTCACATGAACAAAGCTGCAGAGGTCAAAAAGCCCCCTTGCAAAAGGCAAGTGAGCAGAATTTGCACAAATGCCTACCGCCTTTATTCTGACAGCAAATAATAGGCAGCACGGCTGGCCCACTCCCCCAATTCCAATTTTAACAGCAGATACATGATTAAAACCCCATAAGCTTTCAATGTCAAGCAAGACTTTTAATTTACTCATTTATTTGAGTTTTTTTAGTTGTTGTTGGGCTTTTCCACTATTTGTTCTTACATTTTAGAAGTGAGTGCAGCTTCATTGCTCTTAACCACTCTGGCAAATGCAAAAAGTTCTTCTATACCTGAGGTATAATTATTTGCCTGTCATTATGATGTATGAGTTTCGATCCCGGCTAAATGGAACAGTTGAATCAGGAAGCCACGGCAGCCTTACCTGCGCCAATCACACGCTCAATTTTAATACAAGAGGCATCTAGCTCCTTGGCGAATTGATGGACAGCTCTATTTGGGTCCTCGTAGGTTTCAGGGTCAATGTAGGTTTTGGTGCCTGGAAATTTAACTGTAATGATGTAAGAAAGCATGACTGTGATGAAGCAAAAGCACTTATTGTGCAGTCAGCCCAGGAATTTCATTATGCAGAGTGCTCCTTGGAAGAGTGAACCTGTTTCCATGCTGCCTGAGTCAGAGCTGCTCTGAGAGGCAACCTTAGTTTTAGGCATCATCTGCAAGCATGCTGACACAAGTATACACAATCCCATCTCTAAAAAATTACTAACATTAGCATCTGCATCTCCTCTTGAACTGAAAGAAGTAATAAATATTAAATAGTGCTTAATGGAATAAAATGCAAGGGTTGAGTAGGAGTAAAAACAAAGCAGGGGAAAGGGTATAACACCAGCACAGGAGGTGAACCTTTCTTTTCTGTGTAAGGACAGCTTATCCTCTTCACCCAGGATGTGTAAACAGCATTTCTTCATGTTACTTCACTCCTCTAGTGGGATTTGAAAGGCTCCTCCACCCCCCTGAATTTGCTAAAACTACTGAATATAATATTGTTTGTAGACTGGGGCAATAGTCAAACTATTCACAGCACTTGGAAATTACCTCCTTAGGTGTATTTCTTGCACTATAATATGAACATAAGAAACACTTGTAGGCAACTTGTAAAAGCACAGGAAGGTAAAGTGGCCTCTGTAGCACAATTATGTCCTGTCTCAAGCCCCTAAGTGAATAATATGCAGCAACTTGTTTTTTGCTCATTCTTTGTCCATGCTTAGTGCAACTCAGGCAGCATAGTGCTCTGGCCAACATGCAGTTTTTTCCCTTAGTTTGCTGATGATTCAGGTAAATTATTTTTTGCTCTTCTGTTTAAAGTACAAACTGCTGGTGATAATAGAGCAACCCTGGAATTCTATTAATCAAGCAATTTTTATGAAATAAATTTCCTCACAAGCATTATACTCTTGAGCTTTAATTAAATCATTAAAGTGAATTAAAACTCAATATGAAAATGCAAAAATGTTCCTCTGTTAATTGATATACTGATATACAAGAACAGGATCAAAAGTCAGTAGAAAACATAAATAATTTACAGTTGTTTTGTCTTCTTTCAATTTAACATAAAATATATTAAATTTGAAAGTATATTGAAAAAGAGCTTAGTAACCATGTGTATTTATGTTTTAAATGGTATTAATTACCTAAATCCACAAACCATAAGGAAAAAAAAAAAACAACCTAGAGAAATTGTTTCAGTAATATAATGAATTTATAGCCAGAGAAATTATTTGAAATGTTGCCCAGATGTTATTATCTGTCACATCATCTATTTAAATGGATGTTCTTTTAGTTGTATTGGAAATTTGTATGCTGCAATTTTTTAAAATTTTAAATATTTATTTCTTAAAACCAAAAAAGACTGGACAAAATGAGAATTAAGCAGTAGGTTGACTTCCAGTAGTAGTGCTTTAAGGCAAGGAGATGGAGAAGGAGACATCCTCTTGTGTTTGTGATAAAGGGCCTGGACTGGAAGTAGCCTTGAGAATCTCAAGTGGGCCTCTGATGGTTCTTTGTTCAAGCTGTCATAAAACATTTTGACAGGCCAAGGCTATCCTGGCATAGCAACGTGAAATAATGCTGGCCTGCATTTGCAGACATTGTTAGATGAAAAAGGGAGGAGGAAACCAAATATAAATCTGAATTGCTTGACTAAACTCCTCCATTGTACTTGTATCTTCAAGTGTAGCACTTGAGGTCACAGAGAGATGAAGGGAACTGAAATGAAATATATGATAGTCCATTAAATGCAATGCTTTAAAATCTGCTTTAAAAAATGTTTGCTTGTAAGTTTTTGTTCTAAATAAGTGCTTGCTGTAAGTCACATTTTTGAAAATCCAGTCTGATACCTCAGAGCAGAAGAACGTTGTCTAGCTTTAATGGAGCAAAAGGCCACCGAACTGGTGTTCACAGCTCTGTGACCAAGCTGGTGACCACAGCACTGGGTTCCATCTCATTCTGTACATGGCTATCCAATGACATTAAATACTACGCCTACAATCAACAGATGATGAAAAACCAGTTTGGCAAGAAGTGACTTATATTTGGTGCCATGATTTAAGAATTCGTATACGCTCAATGTCAAGACTAATTTGCTAGATAACCAGATTTCTTGAAAGTAAAATGAGGAAAAGGAACACTTATAAAATCTCACCATTTCTGGATCAACTATCAATTATTAAGTAGTAGCTTTCATATTAATTAATTTACACTTTTACTGAAATTAAAAAAAAAAAGTCACCAATAATGGAGATAAGAAATTATTTAGTTAGTGTATCCCTTTTCTTTATATACTGACATACAAGAATACATAGTTGATCTTTTCCTTCAAGGACATAATGGGGATTTTAAAAGTAAAAGCAGTAGCTTTTCTGGAGATGTGGAAAGCTAATAATGCATTTTGAGAGGCAAATTTCAAATCAGTCACTCCCAGAAGAGTAGCATTTAAGTAAAATGAGATTTTTGACAAATTCTTCAAAATACGCTGCACTGTGAAGTGCATGATAAATAAATCTTATCTCATTATTATTTTCCACCTTTCTTGCTTATGAGTTTATGAGTTGATTGACTGCAATGATGTCACTACTTAGTTTGACACTCACTGCATTTAAAGAATTTAGGTAGCCACACACCCAAACTTAAGAAATGTGATCAATTTCCAGCTGATTTTTTCAGGGAAGAAAGGTAAAACCAAACCTTGATCTGATTTTGAGTGGAGCTTTAGCTAGAACTATTCATTTAAAGAGAAATGCATTGAGAAAATGCTAAGAATTTAGGACTGGTGGCTACTTCATTTTCCATGTGACATTACTTTCAGATAGTAGCTCACAAATTTAACATAAATAAACCCTATTGCTTTCCTAAAAAAACAATGGATTTAGGCTACAACTGCAATTAGTGCTAGACAACAAAGGCTAAATACAGCACAGCATGACTAAATAGAAGTTGTACTAATATGAGAGTGACCAGGTATGGGAGAAGACTGGAAACCCAGGCATTGTTCTGCATCAGAACTTATGTTCAGTTTAATTCTGTGATTTTTTCAATTAGGGTTGCTCAAAATAATTTTGCAACTTAGTTTACCACACTTCCTGAGTTATGACTAATTAGAAAATAAATTAAAATATTCCTCTCTCCTTGCATTTTCAATTGACATTAACCCAAGAAAGATGTGTTTTATTGAGTTTTCCCAGGTTTCTAGTATAAGTTGAGGTGGTAGACGTGATTTTAACAAGAGAGGCTTTAGGTACTATTCTTAGCTAGGCAAGTAATTCTGGATCACAGAACAGTAATGAAGTGGCTGACCTTTCTCTTCATATTAAATATTCTATTTTAAAGGACATTATGTTTTGTAAATATTGATGGTACTGTATTCACAGTAGCAGAGAACAGCTTTTGAGCAGAACAGCTTCATTTTAGGGTGATGCAGTGACTCACACTTTCCTAATCTGAAGTTTGCCTGAGGTAAAGATCAAACAGTCACTTAGGCAAAGGTCTCTTGAATACTGCACCTCAGAGGGATCATTAGGACAACGTGAAACATGTATTCAAAGCAACCAAAACCAAACAAAAAATGCAGAATGAAAGCAACAGTATATCATAGACATGTATAGAAATAAAACCATCTGTGTGAGTAATGTTGACTTTAATCTGCATTCTTTTTGTGTAGGTCACATTTTTACAGTGTTTAACTTCCCACTTGCTATTTACACAGCATTTTTGAATTTCCTATGGCATTACCTTTCATGGAGTCTTGGTTTAGTATTGTCTACACTATTGCAATTGGGAATTTTTGAAAAGGGGGAAAAAAAAGCAAAACACTTACAATGAAAGTAAAGTTCTTCATCCCCTTCTTGATCGGCTTTGCTATAGCCACAATGCCTGAAAAGAAAGTAAAACATTAGTTTTACCTGTAAATAATGATTTACTTCTCTCATCTAAAGTTCTGACAAACTCAGTTCTGCAGGCTGGGATTTTCAGGCACTGAGCACCTAACTGCTGTAGGCCCTTTGAAACTTTCACCTATAATTCTATTGACAGCAGAGTTTTAAATAAATCATGAACAGTTGCAATCAAAAGGCTTTTGTATCAAATACCAGTTGGGACAGGTACTAGAGAAAAAATGTAGTTCTGGTGAAAGGCTTCTATAGATAAAACAGAGGATTAAAGAACTTGAAAGTAGAACACTGTTTTACATGAGGTTATTCTTAAAATTACTGCTGCGTCTCTTTTTCTTGAATGTAAAGTCATTTAAAGGCAGATCAGATAAAGTGTCAGACTTCTCCATGTGAGAAAACTGAACAGAAAGAGAGACTTTGAGGAGGTACAGGTAAAGAACCTGCTAGGGATTCCTTTTACGGCACATTTACATAGGACAAAAAGAACATCTTGATATAAGTATCTTGCCAAAGTAAGAGGACAAACCATATAATTGATAACAGGATTTAAATTAAAACTGTTCTTACTAAGAATTATTTCTGTTTCAGTTTTGCAAATTACTATCCCAGGTTCGACTGCATCTCAGGAGTTCCCAAGAGTGGTGTCAGATGTGCTTATGTCTATCAAAGATGCAATACCTTCGTCCGATGATGAATCCAAACACCATGAAGACCAGGATGATAGTTCCTGCCACAGCAACCACAGCTATGATAATAACAGGATTCTGTTCACTGGAAACAGCTGTAGCTACAAACAGAGCACAGAGCTGAGATTAGTTAAAAATTAATCTCTACAAAGGGACTTCAAAAAATTTAAGTCAATCATCATGAATTGTAGACTGTCTACTGTTGTAGACTGCCTTTGTCTGAAACAATTACATTGATAAAATTAGTCTGAAGATGGGGCCTCTATTGGAAATTCAACTAAATGCTGTATGAGTTAATGATTGTCTACATTGAATATAAAGAAGCCAACCTGGAATTTCCTTAACCAAAGTGGTACAGCCATTAGCTGAGAGCCAGCACCACTAGCATCAGTAACTTCCACTCCCTACCACTGCTTTGCTGCCTTCTGTTTTGACTCCCTCCTAAAAGGGAAGTCCTGGCTATCCCTGTAAGGAGGGACAGTAGGATAGTAATCTCTAACTCTGCTCCTAGCCTCCCCTCTAAAACTCATTGATATGACTTTGACGGTTTCCAAGGAAATAGTGTCTTTAAGAAAAATGTTTGAGCTGAAACACTATTAACACAGATTTCCTAGGAAGCATATTTCAATCTCTTACTGCTATTAATCATTGTAAATGGCTATTATTACTTACCATTTGTTTCTGTTAGCAACAAAAAGGTGCTTCCACATTAATACCAAATGGAATTCTCCATGCTTCACAGCATTTACATGCTAAAATATCCACACATTATCGCTCTTTTTATTCAGATATGCCAATTCTATTAATATATGCAAATGTATACATGTCACATTAATGTAAACTGAGGATGTAAATACTTAGCCTGAGAAACCTTGAGGCTTGTTAAATACATTGCTTGCCTGACATCTAATAAAGGTGGCCATGTACTCAGACACATTAAATAAGCACAGCTCTACTGAACTCCGTGGAGCTGTACTGGTTTATAACAGTGAGGATCTAAACCAGGAGATGAATAGAGGATGAGACATTAGGGACTGTGGAAGTGAAAGTCACCTGGAATCACAGAATCAGGAGATCATAGAATCATTTAGGCTGGAAAAGACCTCCAAGATCATCAGCTCCAACTTTTGACCAAACATCACCATATCATCACCACAGAAACTAAACCATAGCACTAAATGCTGCTTACAGTGGCACTTGGAACACCTCCCTGGGTGGCCCATTCCAGTGCCTAACCATCAGTTCAGTGACAAAATTCTTCCTGATACCCCCTGATGCATCTTCAGGCTCTGTCTTCTTGTCCCATCACTAGTTGTCCGAGAGGAGACTGACCCTCACCTTACAATAAGCTCCATTCAGGTTTTTTTTGAAAGTGATAAGGTCACCTCTGAGCCTCCTTTTCTCGAGGCTAAACAACCCCAGCCCAGTTAGTTACTCCTCATCAGACTTGTGCTGCAGACCCTTCCCCAGCTCTGTTGCCCTTCTCTGGACATGTCCAGCAACTCAACGTCCTTTTTAAAGTGAGGGGCCCAGAAGTGGATACAGGACTCAAGGTGTGGCCTCACCAGTGCCAAATACAGAGGAATGATTACTGTACTAATCCCGTTGGTCACAGTATTCCTGAAACAACCAGGATGCCATTGGCCCTCTTGGCTACCTGGGCAGACACTGGCTCAGGTTCAGTCAGCTGTTGATCAGCACCCCCAGTGCTGACCCCAGCATGGTCCTTTTTCACTGGACCACTTTCCAGACACTCTTCCCCTGGCCTGTAGCGCTGCATAAGGTTGTTGTGACCCAAGTGTAGGACTCAACAATTTGCCTTACTAAACCTCATATAGTTGTCTTTGGCCCATAAATTCACACTGTCCAGATCCTTGTACAGAGCTTTCCTGCCCTCCAGTAGGAAGATCCTGATCCTCCAGATCAACACTCCTGTCCAACTTAGTGCCATCTGTGAGCTTACTGAGGGCGTCCAAATCATCAATTATGATAATAATAAGGACTAGCCCCATTATAGAGTTTTGGGGAACCTCACTGGTGACCATCCACCAGCTGGATGTAGCACTATTCACTACCACCCTCTGGGACTGGACATCCAGCCATTTTTTAATCCAGTAAAGAGCGCAGCTGTCTAAGCCATGGGCTGCCAGTCTCTCCAGGAGAATGCTGTGGGAGACAGTATTGAAGGCTCTACTCGAGTCCAGGTGGACTACACCCCTCAAGGAGGTAACTTGGTAATAAAAGGAGATGGGGCTGGTCAAGCAAGACCTGCCTTTCCTAAGCCCATGCTGGCTGTGCCTGATCCATTTGTTGTCCTGTATGTACCGTGGGATCACACTCAAGATGATCTGATTCACCTTCCCTGGCACTGAGGTCAGGCTGACCTTGGCCTGTAGTTCTCCAGATCCTCCTTCCAACCCTTCTCGTAGATGGGTGTCATATTGGCCAATCTCCAGTCATCTGGGACCTCAGCCTTTTCATTATCCTTGGTTACAATGTTCTCCTCCACATCAAAAAAAGGATGAAGATTTTCCTTGCCCCTCCTTTTGTTTTAAATTCATTTATAAAAACACTTATTATCTTCTACAACAGTGGCCAGATTGAGATCTAGCTGAGCTTTCACCTTCCTGATTTCTCTCTACATGACCTAATAAAATCCTTGTATGCTTCCTGAGTTGCCAGCCCCTTTCTTCCCAAGGTCATAAACTCTTTTTTCGCTGAGTTCCAGTGAACGCTCCCTATTCAGCCATGCCAGTTTTCTTCCCCACTGGCTCACCTTTCAGCACACAGGGACAGCCTGTTTCTGCACCTATAAGACTTCCTCCCATGTCCTCCTGTTTGTTACCCATACTGTGTGCATTGGTGTAGATGCACTTCAGCTGAGCTGATTCCAACCCCAACACTGGCATGCCACCCCTACACTCACGTCTAGCAAGTCTGGTCTTATCCCCTTCCCCACTCAAACCTAGTTTAAAGCCCTGTCAATCAGCTGTGTAAACTCACGGGTTAGAATCCTTTTCCCCTTTTTTGACAGGTGAACCCCATCTGTCTCCAGAAGGTCTGGGGCCACATCAACTGTCCCATGATTGAAATGCAGCCAACAGATGAATGAGAAGGAACTAAAGGAAACCAAACTGATAGCTGATTAACTAAATTAACGGTATGATAATATGGTTAAGTGCTGGTAGTGGTAACTGAACAGGAATGTCTACACCAGGATTTATGAATTCCACAGAATTGGGTTCCTGTTATAGACTTCAGAGGTTCCCATAGAAACAAATAAACCAGTCTTTTCTTGGGAGAAGTGAGCCAATCAACATGATTTATTTTGTCACTGACACTGACCTGTACCAACTGTTTCCCCTCAAAATAACAAACCCCTTTTTATACTACACAGATTTAGAATACCCTGCACTGGAGGGAAATCACACACACATGCATACACACACCCTCTAAATTTATTTCCTGAAGAAATTTTCTAATTTTTCTATATTCTCTCTAATGCAAATGAGGAATATCACACTGTTACTATTGCTCTTTAACTAAAAAGAATGAAGGCTTATCTTTGAGTAACTATAACTTCCTGAGATACATAGGTCAGTAGGATACTACTGTAGACTTGCCTATATCCCATTTGTGCAACTTTTAAGAAATAAGTTGTGACTTTTTTGTGCAACAGCATAGGGGCATAAGTCATTCAACTCAGTTCCTGCAACATATCCAGGCCATCAAAACAGACAGACCCAAGGAATGTCAAATTTCTATAAAATACAACATTTCCTTAAACTGTTCCCTTTTCTCTTTGAACTTCAGTGCAAACCTCACTTGGAAGTGATATGAAGAAGCAGCATCCTGTCATAATGGCCAGGATGTGAAGCTTCATCCATCCCAGAAAGTTTGGAAAAATCCCCAGCCCAGCCTGTCACCTAGTCCAGTAGCCAAGATGAGTGAATAGAGGCTGACATATGTGAGTGGGTTGCTCTACATAACTGCCTCACAGATTTTGGGTACTGGCACATTCTGGAATCAAACAGACGATGTTTTTTGGGCTTTGGAAAATGCTGGGGACACGGTACACTGGCCAACTGGTAAGACAGGTGGGATGCAACGTATGATTTATTATCATACCTTTTAAAAAAAACGGGGGGCATGATTGTGGGCATGGTCTGATATAAATTCAGTGACAGCAGTCTAAGACATCTGCCTCTGTTCAGGTGCTCTGCTGCTTCTCTGTGATGAACTCAGTCTGCTGGTGTAAGGGTGAATCAGAACACAGCTTCTGAAATGGTCCCTATGGCTTGGCAGAAATAAAGATGCTAGAGTGTTCCTAGAAGAATGAATTTGGGGTGCAGAAGGTCTTTTCAGGGGGTGCCACAATAATGATGACAGGGAAGTCCTCACTTCTGCTTAGATGGTGCTCAGCCTCAGAAGGCGACACAGGGAGCTGGTTCTTGGGCATTCAGCTACAGCTGACACCTGATGTGAGCTATGAGATGTGCACATCCAATGCACAATGCCTAATTTAAAGGAGTTAAATTTAAACCAGCTTTTAAATACATGGTTGTAGGGATGAGGAACACATATCTAAACACCCTGGAGGATTTAAAAAAGGGCACCGGCTGAAAATGCTGTGCTGCTTTTCCAACAACCTTTTCTCATGCAAGCAATCTGAAATGCACAATTTCTGGAAAAGAATTCTTGGCAAAGTTCAGCATGAAATCTTCAATGATAACTGGATCCATGTATGCCAAACATTATTCTCTTAAGTATTGTGTTTTATGCCTTCTATAAAAACTTGTAATATTGTTATTTCAGCTTTAGAGATCAATTTTACATATGGATATTGCTTCAATCTTGTTTGATTTAAACTGATTCATGGAAAAAGAAAAAAGAAAAGACTTCATGCCAGGTTTTGTCAAGTGCTTCTGCTTTAACTGTGAGAGCTGTAACTGAGTCAAAGATTAGACTCAAGGATCTCAGAGGTCTTTTCCAACCTAGCTCATTTTGTGATTCTATAAGTGAAAAAATCTGCTTCAGTTACAAAAAGCAGAGGATCACCTTTAGGTCCACAGACTACAGATCACTTGACTTTTAAATACTTCAGTGAACCAAGAAATAGAATTGACACTTAGATAATATTTTATACATTTGTGTGTTTTTCCAGAGGGACTTCTGTTTCTAACAGCCAGCCAACAAAAAAATACAATGATTAGGGCCATTGATTGATCTGTGGCAAACACAGCATAGAATAGGAATAGTCTGCCTTTATAAATCATGTTTACTTCATAATTTTGAGTATTTTTCCATAAATATCTATGCAATACCCAACATGTAAGATATGATCCAATACAGGTATAATATCTGTATACTTTACATATCAGATAATATTAATATACTGGGCACAGTTCCTCAAATATTGGAAAGTGGCTATACAGTTTCTGTCACAATTCAGAAAATGGGGCATGATACAAAGATCTACTTAATTAACAGCACCAACCAAATAGTGCCAACCAGTGGAAGTGCCAGGAGAAATCCAGGAAGGCAACATGCTTAACTGAATGTGATGGTCATTATATATATTCTTACATAAATATGTGTATGTGTATTTTTTTCTTAAAATACCTTGACGTTTCTAAAAGCTACATTCAGAAATCCACTGGAATAATGAGAAGCCAAAGCCTCTAAACTGTAGCATAACATGGTTTAGTGTTCACCTGCAAGGTACTTCCCTTGAGGCATATTTCCAAAAAACAATCCAATAAAGGTCTTCCTTTAAAATGTTAACAAAAGACTAATTTGATTAGTCTGTAAGTTCTGATAAAACTATAAATAAAATACTCGAAACAAATACTTTCATGTAAAACAATTTTAGAAGAGTTTAATGGAATTTGCTATCTTTCTACCAGCATTTTCATTATTTCTGAAAACTGTATATGGGAAATTGTTGATGCTTATCCTTTCTGGGAATTATATTTTACAATGTTGTCTCAAGATAATGGAAAATTTTCTACTTAAAAAATTTCTTTAATGAAAACACAGGACATTTTTCACGGCATCTCAAACCACATAGCTGTCCTGTGACAAAAGAAACTTGCTGTGCATCCTGGCCAAGCATCTTTGTGGTTTATATGCATTTTTTTATCATCTGAGTCAGAAAAGGAGCACCGGAGAGTGGTCAGTGATGCATTTATTACAGGATTTCCTAATCTCCCATATGTTGACCAAACTCCAGTCAAAACTGTTTATCTTTGAAATCATCTTTGCTAATCTTAGCAGCTACCAGTCTGCTTACATTCAGTATGTAAAAAATACTCAGATAATTAAGGAAATGCTGGGGAAACATTTTGATGTACTAATTTTAAACCACTATGGACAATAAATTATCTAATTAGCAGAAACTTATGACAGATTATGACAGACTTCTAATTTGTTTTCCAGAAACCATTCAAAATAAGAAATTGCTTCTGGCTGCACCTCAGGTTCCCATTCTGCAAAATGGGGATTCTGCTACTGACTCTTTCTACAGATGGGAAATATGCTATTAGACACAGAGCTAATAATATTAGTAATAACAGCTTACTGCTGCTATTATGATAATTACTGTTTCAATTATGTCTATTAGATATGTGGTATTATTCACTTTTTATAGTTTTTATATTCTGTGTGGGACGAAGGCGAAATCAAGACCTAACTAATGTGTTTTAGGAATAACCACAAGTTGTTCAGGCGACACCTGGCTGCAATTTCGGATGCAATAATGTGTGTCTGCACACAGTCTTAGATAGATTGCTGCATAGCAGTATGGCTTCCATACCCTTTGAACTCATAGGCTATGTATTCCTATATTCCCAGCTCCAAATCCAGCTGACCTGATGTCAAGGTCAACGTGAAGCAAATGCTCCAAAACAGGGTAACCAAATTTGGGTGTTCAAGGAAGTTATGGAGCTGCCAGGGACGGCTCAGGGCTACCAGGTCTCACCCATAGAAGGAGTTTTTAAACCAAATTCGAAAGACACTAAAGATGGACTTACAGTTGAAGACACACACATAAATGAAACTATCAAGTTTTTTTTTTCAGAAAATCAAATGGAAAAAAAAAATGGCCTGGAGAAGTCTCTGAGGGTTGAAATCTCCTCCTTCCTTTTCTCTCCAGTTACAGAAGAATCTAGCTGAGTTATTCAGCTCACCACTACTCACGTCTTTTGTGGCAAAAAAATAAGAGGTTATTTGAATTTTAAAAAAGAAAAAAAAAGTCTTTGTGTATTAGAAGGACAGCAAAGGAGAAGAAGCTAATATGCAACAAATCTCCTCTAGACAATTATAGGACTAATTGCCACTTCTATGGTAAAACAAATTATGGAAGCTCATCCTTCAAAACACAAAGACAAAAATCCACCTTCTTGTAGAACTAAATTCTTTCTAATTGTAATTATATTGCTTATGACTCTTTCCCTTCTTGCTTACTTGCCACCCCTACAGAAAGGGTTAATTTGCTGTAAACCTAATTCCTTACCTGTGGCTTCTTCCAGTGTGGCAACATCCAGTCTGGGGCTATAATTTCCATAACCAGCAGCAGTAAAAGCACGAATCTGGAAAACATACACTGTTCCTGGCTTTAGATTATTAATAGAAGCTGAAGTGGACTTGGTTTTCACTGTTGAATAGGTCCTCTCCCTTTGATCCTGGAAACAATAAGATAAAGGATTAAATGACATTTACAGATGAGATTTTATCATGATTGCACAACAGCAACTGACAGCCAGCCTGGGTAGTTTATTTCAATTTGCTGAATGCTCTTTTCCCCCAACAACAAAAATAAAGCATACTCTGAGGAGTATTACAAAACATTGTCAGTGCAATGAAGAGCTCTAAGTGTAACATAAAATTCAAATGGGATGCTCATGTTGTTAGTCATAAAACATCCAAACAAAAAATTATTGCTTTTCTGGCTCTGATTAAATTTTGTGAAATTTTGATGAGAAATAACTCAACCACAGCTTTCCAGGGGAATCGGTGGGGTCTACACAGTTCAAGGACAGGGAAATTTGTTCTTTCATGGTCAGAACATGACAAACATAGAGCTGCACAACCTGCCTTCATTCTGCATTAATTCAGTTTACAGCTGTCAGAATTTCTTTATTTCTAGAGTACTTCAAAGTTATCATGAAAGAAGTCCAAGAAATAGTGAAATGGATGGCAAAACTCTGACTGATGTTACTACTTTGAAATTACACCCTTCCAACACCTGTAAAAAATACAATATTGCCAATGTATAATTCGTTGGATTTTGCATAATTTCTGAGGTCCTTAACTCAGTTTTCACTTCAGATTTTTATCTCTGGCTTTTAGTCTTTTCTCGGTTATAGACTCTATGGCATAAAGAAGAACCCAGGGAAAGAAGCTCAGTATGACACTCCACAAATTTGAAGCTGTAAGATTACAAGCCCTATGAGTAATAACTCACTTTCAAATAGCACAAAAGCTGTATCACAGATCATTAGAGTATTCAAAAAGCTCTACTTATTCATCACATTTACTGACACAGATTATCTTTCAGCATAGATATGTGAAGCCCTGTTGATTTTTGGTGGCAGATGCAGCCCTGATTTGAAGGGCAGAAGAGATGAATTAACCAACCATCTGAATGCACCACATGACCAGAGAAGCATGATCTGTACGTGGCAGTGCTAATGAGACGGATACAGAGGGAAGGAATAAATCTGTACCTCATTTCAGTCATACTTCACCAGCTAAAAGTGATGGAGAGCCTTCCCCTTCGCAGACAGTAAAGCAACAAAGGCTTTTGCTGAAATACAGGGCTATACAGAACATACATGATTTCTTTTCTCACATTCAGTAAGGGCTTCTGGTTCTTGCCCAGTCTGTTACTTGAGCAAGCCCACTCTCTTGACTAGCAACAATTTTCCATATCTTCTCCAAGAGAATTTAAATCATCCATAAGTGAGGACCATGGCAGAATGTATGTTGGTATGTGAGGAAGAACAGGAATGCTTGAGAGATGACAAACAAGTGTAAGGAAACCATAAAAAGTCAGGTTCAGGACTGTAAGCCACAGCGGAATTTCAGTTTGGGTTTTGACGCATAAACGAGGCTTATTTGAATTGCCAACAGTCCTTGTATTCAAAAATAAATAAATAGCAAAGAAATGAAAAAAAAACCCTATGCTAGAAATCTCACAGGACAGGCTTACTTTGGAGATTTCAGGCAGTTTCTGTTCCAGCCCTAGACAGAAGTGAGAGGTGAAAAACACTTATCGGAGTATTTCAGAACAACAAAAATGTTTGATTTAATTTGGGTCTGAAAGGAGCTGAAAGTTAAATCCTTTTATTTTTCTTTTCTTTTAAACTAGTGGAACAAAACTTACACAGCCTCTCTCGTTCTGAGCAAGAAGATTATGAAGTAATTTTAAAGCTGAAATGCATTTTTTTGGAAGGAAAACAAGCATTTAAGTTTTTACACAAAAATTGTCTCAGTTAAAGATACAGAGTCCAGTTTATCTGTTACTGTTAGAATAAGCTTTTTATTCCCTTTTATTAATTTCACTGCAGTAACTGTAATACTGGTAAATTTCCTTCCATTACAAAAGAACCTTAAGATCAGTTTTTCTCTTTGCAAACACAGAAAACTGGCAATGAAATTCTGCTGCTTATTTAAAGTATCAGGAGTTTACAGGGAAAATAATAATAAAAGCCACATTCTAAAAGCTATCATTATATGAAAATCTGGGTATCTTGGTTGTTTTTCTGTCATTTTAGGCTACCCATTTAAATTATTTATTTTATTTGAACAGATTAGAAACTGCTTTGCACACTCAAAAATCCAAGGTTTTTGATTTCAATTTATTTTCTTTTTTTTGTTGTCGTTTTTGTTTTTGGTGCAGAGCACACTTGTGCCCTTTGTAAATATGTAATTTTTAAAAAAATACTTGGACTTTATTTGTGTGTGTATGTACACACACATGCTACATACAAAATTACCTGCTAAAATTAGTAAAATTTCTTCCAAAGTACTGTTTACCTATCTGTACCTATCTGCTAGATTTTGTTATAAGAATCATTAGAGGGAACAAATTAAACTGGAAGTTAGCATCAACAAATAAAAATTTTATTCCTTTCCCAAATCATATAAAGATCTTTTGATAAGTATATTTGTGTAATTCACCACTGAAAATTAAATATGACACTTGATATTAGATCCAATCTGGGCTGAATTTACCTAATTCTGTGTTACCTAGTAAGCTGACATGCTCTTTTTGATATAGGGGTACTGTTACCTTGCTTGCAGAAATGTCTTGACGAGTGATCACAAAGGAGATCCTTTATTCATTTTTTTTTTCAGTTTAATTCTTTCTTTCTTTTTTTTTCACAGAATGTTTTATAAAAATTAGGAGTACGTTACGTTATGCAGTCAATTTCTGAGGGAATCTGAAGGAGCCAAACTTAGTCTGGGTCCCATGACAAACATAGAGCTGCACAACCTGCCTTCACTCTGCTTTCATCCAGCTTATGGTTTTCAGAATTTTTTTATTCTGCAGTACTTCAAAGGTATCATGAATGAAGCCCTAGACATGCTGAAATGAATGGCAAAACTCCGACTGACATCAGTAAGATTACAATTTCACTCTACCAGAAACAGAGATCACTTCATCTACTATTGAAAAGCAGCCTTCAATTCATTATTGTGTTGAGAGAACAAGTGAAAAAGAAATTTCACAGTGCTGGTCATTTTTAAAAGGACAAATAAGGCATATTTATTTCCTAAAACTGTAGGAAGTGTTTTGAAAATTTTCAGACAAGTAGAAGCTGCCCAGATCATAAGGAAGTACAAAATGCAGTCAAGAGTTGTACTTGATACATCATCTCAAGGCTAGAATTATATTGATACAGAAGGAAATGAAACAAGCTTCAAACAAATGTAGAAGAGATGTGAAAACAGCAATATAATGGTACAACCTAAAAATTTAAAAAAAAAAAAAAAGAAACAAAGGCGGATTTCAAGTGTATATTTCACTTTTAGTATGCCAAAATACAATATATGAGACATATGATAGCAATAATAATTACAGGATTTAGCTAGTTATTAAAAACAAACAAAATCACTGACTTTGGAGAGACGGGGTAGTTCACAGCTGATGACTTTAACACTGTTCCACAACGCAGCAAGCCAACATAAAGCAAACAACACATTGTTGCACATTACAGATAATCTTAGCACTTACTTTCTCGTAATACTTGATTTCATATTCAGTAATGACTCCATTGGGATGTTCTGGTTCCTGCCAGGAAAGCTCCACGCTCCTCTGCAGCACTCTTTCTTTCATTACGCCACTAACTTGCGAGGGAGCTGTTTGGACAAGATGCGTCAATAAATAAAAAGCAAATTTGTTGGATGCCGAAAATCAAATGTCATTACTGATCCACCCCACGCTGAGCCACTTTCATTAAGGTAAAAGAAAGCACCTTTTCATAGCTCACAATTCAAAGCTAATGAATATTCAAGCAGACCCTATTACTGTTCATAACCTTAGAACAGAAATCGAACTAAAGTGCAAACAGCATTGTTCGAGTTAGTGCAAAACTGAGACTGATGGGATAGGAAAAACAATTAAACAAACTAATTCTGATGATAATAGCAAATCAAAATTTTAGATTGATGTGTAGTAAATTAAGAGTCTAAATATTTATTGCATATGTTTCTGAAATGCACATCTTTTAGAAACAAAATCACATTTTAGGCTGACTTGATATGATTAATTACAATTCTGCTTAGAAATAATCTCTCACATTATCTGATTACAACATGACAGTGATGAAAACAACTTTTTTAAGAGATTAAGCCCGTTCTTTTTCATTTGTTCAAACCTTTCCAGGACATTCTCTCTTTAGAACTGAAATTTCCATATTTGGTCTTGGCATTTTGAAAATGCAAGACAATTTAAGGAGTAGATGTTATGAAACAAAGGTGACACTGTCTTTCTCCACCTCACTCTTTTGAGATATAAATACATGCACACTTCATGCATGCACATATACGCACAATGAGCTTCCTAATAAACATCACCCACAAACAAGGACCTTTTGAAATTAAAAAACCCCAAACCCAATATAAAAGCATTTTAGAGACATTGACTCTTATATAAAAATGTTTAAGAGAGTATGTAATAAAATGTGAAAGACTGAAAAATCAACTTGTTTTCTCAACTTATCTCATCTTTAGTGAAAAAGACATCAGATATTTTGCTGATGTGCAGCATCAAAGGAGGCCAAACATCAGGCTTCCTCAAACATACACATCGAATATAAAACTAAAGTCCTGTAAAACTACAGCACTTCGAAAAACAATTATGGTATTGGAACCATGCAGAACTTGATCTTGTTCTCATTCAGTTTAATGGAAATCAATTTTGCTCATGCAAAAGATAAAGAAAGAGAGGACCTGACCCTCAGCCCCCTACAGTTAAAGCTAAATGATATTTATATGTATAAGGACTTGGTCTTGGAGCAGACTCAGACATAGGAAAGGTGTCTGAGATAAATTTATTAGAAACAATATACTGAGAATAACTTTAAAGATATTAAATTAGAGATAAATTTATGTATATCTTTTTCTAACACAGAATCTAATATGGATTCTTTACTGAAATTTTTGTTTAAAAAACCTGAAAGTTTTAAATCTTTTAGGTAAAAAACCACCACTTTATTTCAGAACTGTGTATAAAGCTTTCAATATGTAAAATCATGTACAGTCTTCAGATAAAAAAGAATTCTTACCCCAAGCAACAAGGTGATCTTCACTTTCTCTAGTTTTTAAAAATAACACAAAACATCTAGAACGCACACTCCTGTATCATTAAGTATGAAAGCATAATGATAAAATACCTACAGTACAATCAAGGAAATAATCCTCTAAAATATTAAACTGGATTGTTAACTTCTTACTGCAATTTTGAGTTTCTAGGGGTTTTTAAAAATTATAAAATGTATGTTAATGTAGGTTTTTAAATTAAATTTGTTTACTTTTCAGTACAGGCTCCAAGAAGCCATGAAAATTAGGGATTGAAGCTATGCATGATAATTTTCATTACGAACTAGTATGCTGTACATAATCAATATAATCAAAGTTGAAGATCTCTTAATTTAGGCTGCCTAACTGATAAAATCGTAAAATTGTATCAGAAAAACACCACGGGTTGCTGCAAAAAGCCAGGATCAGTCTCACTCTCCTTGCATTCTCTTTCTAAAAGCTCAAAGTATTTTCACTCTTTAATTAGTGAAATATATTCTTTTTCATAGCTAGGACTCCAGAATGCAGCAAACTAATTTATTGTCTAGTTTTCTTTGACATGATTAACTAGTTTTCTTCTTTGCCTAAATGAGTACCTCTGCATCCTGAACGTATTTCAGAGAGATAATCATGTTTCATATATTATTTTCTATCTCATCCAGATAAGTGTTTTTTTGAATTGCTAATCTTATATTTTTAGATGTCCAAAATTGTTAATGTTAGTACTTACCATGGAACAATTTTATTGAATTTGTTCACCACGTTTCCTGCTTTTTGTTTCTGCTTATCAAATTTTTTCATTCCATTGGCCACAGCATTCATTTTTTCTTAAAGCAGTGAAGCAAAATGAACTTGATATTAGTTAACTCTGTGTATGTGGGGAAGGAACAGGAATGCAAAGGAGCAGGGACCAAGGAAGGGGGAATATTTTAATTGGGCAAATAAAATGCACTGTACAACATTCCTACTTAAGACCCATACAAAGTACCTCACAAACGGGCATATTCCATTCTTAAAGAATTTCCATTCAGACTAAAATCCCAGTGATTTATCAGCATTGAAAGGCAGCATTCAAAATGGTTTGGTTTGGGGTTTGTGTGTGTGGTTTTTGGTAGTTTGCTTTTGTCTTGGATTTTTTGTAACCAAAACTAAAACAGTTGTGCTACCTTTCATTGTTAGAAGAACCACATGAGGAAGAAGAGAAAGTCCAAACCAACAGTCCAACCTTGCGTATGTTGGCAGCTCTGAAGACAATTATGTTGCATGTAATTCCCACACCACATGAGACTCCTAAAATGCAGTATGCTACCTAACCTTATTTTGAGTCCCCATGTTTTTCAGGGCAAGAAGGGAATCATTAAATTGACTGAAGCTGGAGTATCCTCCTCTGGCAAGGAACACCAGTTTGTTTTCACTGCATAGAAATCTCTTCAAACTAGAGCAGCCACAGAAGCCAATCCATTGACATGAGAGGGTAGGCTGTCTTTATCCTGCCTTTTGGGCTGCATTTCTTTATCTGTGCTTAATGAGAGTGTACAGGTCAGAAGCATTTTGTTCTTTATTCTAGTATAATAATTTCCTTTGTATTCTCTCTGTGGCTTTTTCACAGACGGTTTTACATTACTGTTTTTTTTTGTTCTGGCTTCCTGACACCTCCTTTTAAACCTTTAGCCAACTTCTCATTGCCTATCTATGCTAGTTAATTAGCAACTTTTTATGCTTTCGAAACAACTATATTTGAGCAAGCTTGAAAATGAGTTAAAGAATACAATTAATCCTCAAACACAAGATAAATTAGGGAACTAAATTACCAAAAAAAAAAAAAAAAAA
>VZRO01007028.1:681709-695856 GCA_013397915.1 Daphoenositta chrysoptera | reverse complement strand
AAAAAAAAAAAAAAAGATAACTCTATAAAAACAGGATTAAAAATAGCATTTTTGTTCCCATTTCTAGCGAAACCAATAATGATAATAATAATAGCAATAATAATACACTACTTCAGGGTTTTTTTCTTCTAGTAATCTACTTCTTGCCACTGCATCTCTAACGAAGTCTTTCATGACAAAGACACTTCTTACAGCATTTCTAGACAACTAAGTACCCAGTCTTGAATGACTTGAGCATGCATAATCCCTACTGTATCACTGCAGGTTACAAAGAAGCATCACTTGACAGAATCATTATTTCCATAATATATTACACAGGGGGATACAGGCTGTTCAAAACACCATTTGCTATCAACTTTCTTTCTGATATACCTCATCTCTTCTTTTTCTCCTTCCTGCTGACACAACATCCAGTGCATCAAACACACACAGCCTCTCAGGGCTAACAGGCAGATGTACCTACACACGCTGCATAAGAAAGTACTTTGAGAATGACAGGTCCTCAGCACACTCATTCACCTTTTTTAAATGCTTCAAATATACCATTCAGCAAAAGAAAAAATTGATTTTCCCCAGGTTTCAACATCACAGCCACTGAGAAATATAACTGTGCTGGGTTTTACTGATAAAGCCTTCAAGTTATATAGATTTCAAGCTGGTCATCATTTTCAAATCAAGTTATAGAAAAAGTTAAAACTGAGGTGACAAAAAGAGCAGGATATTCCAAGGATATATTCTGCTCCAGAGAGAATATTGCATCTGGTAGACTGGTGTGTTACATCTATACTGCTAGCCAAGTACATGGTACATTATTAATATGTGCAATTACTGAGGTACAGAAAACTGTAGCAATTGGTTTGGAAAGTGCTACTTTTAGTCCAGAGTCATCTGAAAATGTTATAATATGATATTGCTCAAGCCTTTAATCTCTATCCTTAGCTATTCTATGGTTGTCAAGACTAACATTTTCCTCCATCCATAGCATGCTTTCCAAAAGACAAAGACTGGTGTATCAGAACACACCACCACAAAAAAAAAAAAAAAAAAAAAAAAAAAAAAAAAAAAAAAAAAAAAAAAACAAANCAAAACAACAAAAAAACCACAAACAAACAAAAAGCAAAACTAACCAAACAAAAATGCCAAGAAAACAAAACAAAAAAAATCCCCTGAACATTCAAAATATCTGAATCTGGACTTCCACATATGAGAGAAATTAGGCATAATGTACCAGTTGCTAGCCCAAAATCAGCTGTAAACATCTTCTTACTGAAAAAAGATAACTCAGCAAAAGAAACATACCTATAATTTCTCAGCGATTTCTTAAAGTCCTGAATCTTGAATGTGTCTTAATTCCATCAACAGCATCAGTCATGGAGACTTGTAATTTGATACTTTTAAAAAAGTGTTTTCTAGAAGCAGCATCCTGGGTGTTTAGTAGTTCATGTATATGAAACAAAGTATTTTAAATCCTTAGAAATAAGGGTTTCAATCCTGCAGTCCCACTTCATACAGAAAATTGCATAAATGAACAGGAGTACAGGCTCCTTGTGCAGTACTAAACCCTACATTAACAAATGCTACCAAATTTATGCTTGCAACTCCAGTTTCATGACTTGTCACACAAATTCTAAAAAATGAATTGGCTATCAGAGTTCCTTAACCTTTTTTTTGGATTTCCTTATCTTACAACAGCAATCTTGTACTGAAGTCAATCTAAGCTTTCTCTTGTACTTGCTTTAGTCGAACAGCAACACTGGCACTTTGATAGCACCCTTACAGAACTTCCTAAAGGACAAAAACTCTTGGCTTTTGGCCTCTTTCATTTTCATATCATGAAGATATGCAAGAATTATTCAAAACCACCAGCCTTTCCTACAGTAGCAATGAGATCAATTTTACATCCCTGTGAAACTGTATCTTAGCACCCAGTATAAGTTTTATGTGACATAAACCATTTTTCTGCAACAGTGTTCTACAGCAGTTGTGGGGTGTTTTGAGTATTGAGCCTGAAGGGGACATTGCTAACAGATGCAAAACATAGAAAAACAGGGATATTGACATCCCCATGGTTATAACCTACTCTGCGTTATTTCTTTTTAAGATGTCTTTGCTGCCTCCTTTTTCGGCAGAAATCTTTGGATAACAGAGTTGTTTTGGCTCTACATCTATTTCAAGTGAGACTGTAATCTGGCATTTTACCAATAACAAATGTAAAATGAACCCGTATATGTGTGTATATATATATATATATATATATATTAGCAGAAAATTATACTGTTGTTAGATCCTAAATGGTTGTTCAGGAAGAGAGTACAAAACTCCCCATACTCCATTACAGTCCTGCACCCAGATTATGCCAAGGACACCTTTCTGCACCAGCTTTTGCACTGATTCGTTCCCGAGAGAAAGAGTGCAAGTGAATTCATAACCTGGCCTCCAAGCATGTTCTGGTTTGCTCTCAAGGGAAACTTAGGCACGAGAGTTGCCAAAATTACTAAATAAGAGTGGAAGGCAAACAGATTATACACCTTGAGGAATTGCAGCTGCTGCTGTCAGGGGTCTGGGGGTCAGCATGTGGCACCACACTGGTTTTTGTGCTGGTCTGAAACAGGATACCTCAGGATACATGCCCTCCCTTGCTTCGAGACACATGCCCTTGCTTACTTCTAAGGAGCTGTCTGATGTAAAAAGAGGTCAGTCAAAGCCAAACCTTGACCAGGTTTGAGGGTACTGGGCAAATTTTAACACTTTAATGTACAGATATTTCCCTTACTTATATATTCTGTTCCTTAGAAAGATGCAAAAGCCTTTTGAGAGAAAGGGGGAAAAAAAGAAAATAAACTGTTTATTATGTTAATTATTCAAATTAATAAAAATTTCACAGCACTGTAATATAGCACTCACTCGAGTGCTACTTAAGTCATGACAGAAAACTGCCAAAGCTTGTCCTTGAAATGCTTGGTAAAGAAATGCTTACATTTCACTTCATGTTTATACTAATAAGCACAATAATTTTCATGTTAGTCTACATGATAATTCACGTAAAAAATAACAGAAAAGATCACAATAGCTCTTAAACTGAAAATTATTAAATGTATTGATAATAATTCATGAAATTTTCTGGTTTGTTACAGTGCATTTCTCTCCCCCCAGTTAAGCCTCCACATGACAAAAGCAGCCCATGATAAAAGGTTATTGAGTACCACTGTATTATGCCATTAGTACCCATTGCTTTGGATCAATGGCAGAGAAATTCCCCACTGTGTTTACAAGCTGCAGCATTCAAAAAAAGACCCAAATAAATCAGATATTTTACACTAACAATATCCTACAGAGAAACCATTTTAACTTGCTCGCTGACACACTTTACTTTCCAGCTCATAAATATAACACAGTGTGCTTACGGTGCCGGGTGAGCCTTCAGCAAAGGCACACACAGTTGCTCTGAGCCACTTGGGGATGTCATGAGTACTTGGGAACTGCCAAGGTAGTCAAGTAATTCTTGACTGCATTACTCCATCACATGCTTTGCCTTTACTTTTGTGGCTGAGAAACTCTCAAAATACTTGCTGATCTACAAAGAGGAACAGATGCAGTAGCTGCCTGAACACTATACTACTGAATATCAAAAAATAGAATTATAAAATATGCTGAGTTGGAAGGGACCCTGGAGGAAAATAACCAATAAATACATTCTGATCTTTCCTAATATCACTATCAAATTTCTAAGAAAGCTTATGCTCAAAAAGTGTTATTACCAAGTATGTAGTGATTTACTAATTGTCCATATCTTTTAAACATCTGATGCATTTAAAATACATAATGGTTTGGTAATTCCTTCATCAAACTCAAAACTCAGCAGCTGGATTTGTTCTGTATGCTGTCTAGTCTAGCAAGATTCTGGGGAGGGAAACCAATAAAAACAAAGAAAAAGAACCTACCAGAAAGAAATGAAACTGTTTAGAAAGATCAGGCTGACAGCTTGTCTATCATGTTTTGATTTTTTTCTGGTCACAGTCTACATCTAGACCCATTCTATGAACTCCCCTGTTTCTTCTGCCTGACATTTGGTACAAATATTACTGTTATGTCTGCATCTCATTTCATTGAAAACTGGCAACTTGGGCATCAATCAGTGCTGAACGGATGCTGAGTTGCGTAACAAGTGACAACATCGTCTCCCAAGATATCCACAACTCTTGTTTTGTGAATAAGTTTTGACATGTCAGGCACAAACCTGATTCTTACAAATGTGTTAGAGTAACAAACCAGCCTTACAAATAACAGAGAGGGGCTTTTGTTCTCCAGAAGCATTTGTTTTCCTTTGCAGAAGAAATAATTCTATGTTAATTAGCTTTTTCTTTTGTCCTGTGTTCTTTTGCGATTCATCTTTCTTAACTTTTCTTTTTTTTTTTCTTTTTTTTTTTAAGAGAAACATCTGCCATCAGCCTTGCAGTAAATCCTTGGCACACAGATATCATTCTTCATTAAAGAAAACAAAACTCCCCAAAGATGAGGATACTCTTTTCCCTGGTGGGATACTCAGACACATTATGTGCTCCTTCTGTCTCCAGTCATCTCTGTTTGCAAGTGTCAATTACAGACATAGGTTTCAGGGAACAGAAGGATAAAAAACAATTTACAAATACTTTTCTCTGGAAGCAGACAGGTGTAATGACTGAGACTTTTTGCTGTAATTGAATTTCATGCTGTCATCTATTCAGCTACAAATAGATGTCAGCTTCAAGGATGCTACACATGGGAAAAAAAATAACAACAAAACCCCCTTAATACATTCTTACTGCTACTGTATAGCTAAGTTTGCTACTCTAGCTTGACTTCAACATAAGCAATTTTTACTTTTAGAGATGTGTATGAGGTGATTTAGAATTGTGGCTTTGGAAGCCTACCTAGTAGTAAGATTATGTTTATTTAGTTTAAGATGTCCAAGACACAACTGAGTGAATTCCAGCCCCATAAAAAAAGCATTTTGTTTCAGACATAGCAACCAAAATCTGGAAACAAAGTTTCATGCCAAAAAAATTAAAAACAGTTGATCAAATATTAACAGAAAAGCATATAAATATTCTATAAAGATGTCAGCACGAAACAATAATTATCACTGTGCCAGCAGTTTGATCAAACTGACGCTTCCAAAGACATAATTGTTCTGTGGGGAAAAAAAAATATTCCTTGACTAACATTCCTCAAATGTGTAACAACTTCTGTTCTAGCCTTCAAAATTCCTGTGAAATGCATCATAATGGCACTGCTAACAATGGGCATATTTCTGAAAGCAGCATGGGTAGTATTCACAGGGAATTCAGGAAGAACTCCATATAAGAACAGCTTGCATTTTCTTTCATGTTGTGAGCTGTTTTTCTCCCAAAGAGCAATAAATCTATAGAATTTAAGAAGATGGATAAATATCTGTCTGGGAATCTCTGCTACAGTGATAAATATCAGAAGCAGTAAGCCTAAAGTTAGTGACTATGCTCAGGAGGGAAAGTCACGTCCATGAGGAGAAGGTCAGGCACTGCAGTCAGCCCACGGTTCCCTAGGTCAGGACTTGTAGGAGAAGCAGTTTCACTGGCCAGAGTGAGGTCAACACTGTGGAGAACTGCCACACACATAAACACAGTACTCAAAATTTCCCTTGATGTCCAAAAATTCACGTATATTCTGACAACTGAGAAAAAATCCATTTGATACAACGTTGATTGCCCCAAATGGAGTAACTTCGGATGTTTGCACGACCTGTTAAAAAACTACTCTGGTGTAAAAGCAGAAGGAAAACCTCTTATCTTTGGGGGAACGTATTTTGCAAAGGAAAGCTATTTGATTGATTTGAATATAAAAAATAAATAACATCTAACTGTTCAACAGCAAAAGCTACTTTAGACATAATGCACATATTTACTTAAAAACAAAGCTCAAAATTTTGTATGAAAATGTCTTTAGGATTTTCTTTTATGTTTTCTTTTTTTACACCAAAAATACTAAAACTTGTAATACATTTATAGGACTTATGCAACTACATATGATAAACTGGCATGATTTTTATAATATGTATCCCTACCATCTATTATACAAAAAGTAAACTCTGTACATAATTTCAAAAAGGTCTTATATATTCTTCCCTTTGAGAAGACATTAGTTCCTAAAACTCCTTATTGCTTAAAGTAACTTTGGATTTGGGGGGGATTTTTTTTTTTTTTTTTTTCTTTTGTTATTTGAGAACGTGCTACAGTTCAACGTTTCTCCAGGTTCTGCTCACCGGAAAACTTTCCACAAAGACTTGTCTGATGAAGAAATTTATTAAGCTGGAGACACATCAATCATTTCATGAAAGAATTTACTATGTGGTTTTAAAAGCTGTAGAGAATAGTCATTTTTTTTACAGGCTTTCTAGTGGCTTCACTTCCCTGAATGCTATGAGACTCTAAAGGAAAGCGAAGTTCTGTATCCAAAGGTTAACTTCTTGGAGATTTAGATTACGAAAATGTCAATTGCACAAATTATAAACCCATTTAGCTTTCTGATTAGTTCCACTTTTAGCATACCATTTAGGGCTCAATTCTGACCTCTCATCAATTATATTTTAGTTTAGCTGCATTGGTTTTATCTAAGTTATCATTGCCTTATACCAATGGAAACAAGATCAGAATCAGGTCCTAAGGGTAAAGTAATTAAAAATGTAATTACCACAACTGATTATGCAACATAGCTACATCATTAATTTGCTGCAATTTTTAATATAATTTTTAATGAAAAGATTACAATTAATTTGCCAATTTCAAAGAGAATGGTCTTTACCTTTTTTTTGGAAGTAATTCTAGATGGGATACATACAATCTAACTTAGTCACCTGGGTGATCCTCCCCTTTAGGCAACTACAGTACACATAAATTAAGTGCTTAAGTTCACCCAAACAGGTTTGCTTCCTGTGACAGAGAGGTAAGTGCACTGGAAAGATCCAAAAAGAGAGCCTGCCTGTTTAAACTGAGACCCATAAATTTTAAAACATCACTTTAAGACCTTTGAAAATCTTTCTCCACTGACTACACAGTGAATTTAGGCACTGATTTTAGAAGAAACAGATGACCTAGTAAAGCAAATAAAACTGACATACAACACTTACGTACTTTTCAGGTGAGGTAGACACCATCTTTCTCACACACTATCTACAATTTTTACCGTCCTCCTGAATTTTCCTTTGCATTTAAGGAGGTATTTCATCATCCTTAAAGCACTTGAAGGTAATTAGCCAGGAGTTTGCTCTGACTTACCTCTCATGCAAATCTTGTAGGATCCAGGTTTCTACATACAATAGTGTAAGTCTAATTCCTGATGAGCCCAGAGGTATCTAAACAGTGTGACTACTTACATAACTCCAGCTTCACAACTGCAGAGAATCAACTTAATGATGAAAATATCCCTACGTAGTATTGAAGTCTGAACTAATATTTCATAGGGAAAAAAATATCCACAAAACAACAAAACCAGAACAGCTTCTGCATTGGATTCTCTTTCAATCTTTTATGGTGTGAGTAAGTAGTGACTGCACTGACTTCTTTCATCCTGAAGGTTGAACTTTAATCAATATCCAGGATGAAGGAGATGAAAATGGAGCTCTTTACAGTAACACAAAACTATGCAAAAACAAGCCAGAAAGGCTAAACTTAAAAAAAAGAAACCCAAACAAAAAAAGCTAGTTCTGTTTCATTGCACATTTACTCAATATATTGGAAAAATAAGTAAAATCGAGTAAGCATCTTGAATCATTTATTATGGTTCTATTTATACTAAATAACAAACTTTGCATCTGATTCTCCATTCCCTCATTCACAGTTAAGGTATTGAGAGAGAGTAGGGTTGGTCTGTCTTTCAAACTGCATCCAACATAAGCTGTTCTGATAAATCAAAGTATGGAAAAATGGTGTCTACACATCTTACAAGTCCTTCCAGATTGTAAAGGAGACAGCAAAAAAACCGTAAGACTGGAATGTTACAAAGGCAATTAAACTTGAGTCATAACAACAGCACAATCCTGTGTTTTAACGAAAATTACTGTTTCCCTACACAGACTGTACAGATAATTTTTCAATTACTATTTTCCTATGAGAGCCTCCAGGTCTTCAGTAGAAATTATTGCTACCTACATGTATGTATAGCAAAAAAGTTGCACTTGCCACCAACAGCAAGAGACTCAAATTTAGTGATTCGAAGGCTCATCACTAGGAGAGCAACTCGACTGACATGAGTGAGCATAATGTACAATATGGGTCATATTAAGACCAGTCAAACAATACAACATAACTTAGACCAACAGTGTACTAAATAACAGAATGTGCAAGGTTGCACAATAAGTAAACAGAAACAGAAATAGGACTAAATCCTCTGAATAACAGCCTTAATATCTTATTCATTTGAAAAAGCTCCAGTGCAATTATTTATACTCATGAGTGCATGATAATACACATATTAAGATAGATATACATCAGAATCATGAATATCTATAGCTGGTTTCCTTAATGAATATGGTCTCAGCACTGCTTACTGTATGAAATGAAAAGAATTAATTATTGGTACTGGAATTTCCCATGATAATAAACATACTAAATGTTCATTACTCTCCCCTAAATGTGCATGTAAAAACCCTGATTTAGAAAACACCTGTGATAAACCACTTAGAAACTCCTCTTATGATCATTCGATGATAAAAATAGTCAATCTATTTATTACCTAGTTATAAGTTTTTGTAGATGTTTTTGTGAGCACTGCTAAAATAAGGGGAAATAGTAGAGATTACTTAATTTACAGAGTACTTAACTAATCAATGCTGTACTGTACACAAGCTCAGGGATAATAAAAAAAAAAAAAAATAAAAATTCCTCCTTTGTTCTTCCTAGCCAATAGTGGTTGAATTAGTCATTAAAAAACAGCTGGCAAAGATATAGGCAGATTTTATTTTATATCGCTACTTGAAGGCTTTTTCTTTTTTTTTTAACCTTGTTGTTTCTCTAATCCAAACTAAAGATTTATGAAATACACATATAAAGTCAGATAATAGAGAGACTCATGGCACTTTTTTTAATAACATCTGTATCCACAGGAACCAATCAGATCTTTATACATGCAGCATGTGTGCAGATTAAATAGAATAACTATCTTCAAATGGACACAACTGCAAACTTATTTTAGAAGTGGAACAAACAACTGGCTTATCTTTATTAAAAGAACTATTACTGCATATATTACAGTCTTTAAGGTAATGTACAATTCATCATTAAAGATAATTCTCCTTACCTGGACTCAAATTTCACACCCCAGTGTGCAATAACTGCATGGACTGATCCCATCTAATTTTTCACCAGACAGATTAAAATACAAGTCCAGCATCATTAAGGTCCTTTGAGTTAGCGGAGAAGGAGATCCTACTGGTCTTTCAGATCTTAGATAAGCACGTCTTAGGCGTGCCTCTAAGCTAGATTGTTTCTACAGGTGTGTCCTAATATGGAATCTACACCCCCTGACTGGTAGAACTTTTTTCTCATTCTACATCTTTCATAGGGTTTGGGCTTTTTTATAATTCCATTATCATTACTCAGTATTAAATCATTAGTCTAATGTTTGTTTTCTCTGATAGAAATACAGAGATGCTGATTTCTGGTGTTTGTCTCAATTTATTACCCACAGCTGGGAACTAGCCTCCCTAATTTAAACTTCTGAGTCGATGTAGTAAATCCCTAAAAACTCTCCCAAAAAGAAATCTAATCAGGAAAAGGGAGTGCCCTAAAAGGCCTACAGAGAGGTATCCCCGCTCTGATACAGCTCAGGCACCCTGCTCACGAGGCTGGACTCCCCTCTGAGGGATGATGGGAACATCTGCCACTCCTCAAGAGGTAAATGAGGCATATTCTTTAAAGAGTCTGGCTTACTCAGAGTTTAAAGTTTGTGTCGATACGCAAAACACAGCCAAGTTTGGCAGACGGAGTCTACCACCTACCCACCTTTCTGCTGCAGTCATTAACTTTTCTCCAGAGTGCCTAGAAACCACTCTCACCTCCTAGATACAAACAGACTTTTGAGTTTTTGCAAGTAAGTTCCCAAGACTGGATTCTATGAAACACATGCTAAAAAAATACATTGAAATACATGATAAATTAGGATTGTGACTAATGCAGATTTGTGAGGTTTAACATGTGAACAGCTGGCCAGCTGACCTACAGCACGACAGCCATATGTATGTCTCTTAAGTGACTCAGCATGGCCTGAAGTTGCAGGATCACCCCAAATTCTGTTGGAACTCTACACTTTACCGTACAGCCAACCCATCCAGTTCACATATTCTAATGTTACCCACGTACTTCTCTCTTCAACTCTGTGGTAAAGTGCTTGCCAATGAATTTAAATTAATAAAAGAGATCATCAAACTGGTTTTTAAAATACATAGAATGTATTTTTATGTATTTTTATGTTAGTTAATATATATTTTTAATATCAAGGTAGGTCTCAAACCACCCCCAACCCCCCCCAAAAAAAAAATCACACCAGGAAAGAAATTCCAAATCTGCAACGCTTTTGAAGAAGATAGATTAGATTAGTGTGAAATTATCCCATTTGATCCTTTCCTTTCATACTAGCCCATAGCTCAGGGAATATGGTCCAAGAAGGAAGATGGGAATACGGTCCCAGGAAAGGAAGGGAAGGTTTGGGAAGGTTTGGAAAGGGAAGTTTTGGGAAGAGAAGGTTTAGGAAGGGAAGAAAAAAAAACAAGAAAAAAGAGAAAAGGAAAGGGAAAGGGAAAGGGAAAGGGAAAGGGAAAGGGAAAGGGAAAGGGAAAGGGAAAGGTTGGCTCTTTTTATCAGTACATTCTTTCTGAAAAATCAGATTCCTACATCTGTCTCATTAAATTTAACATGAAGAAAGCAAAATCTGGAAAAATTTTGGCCCATTCCTGACTGTGTAACAGTAGGTGAGGTGCCATGACTGGTCTCAAGTACTGACTCAGAAGTTCCAGAAGATCAGGAATGCAAGCAGCTGGCTACAGTTTAAAGGATGCTTAACTGTTGTGGGAGAAAGCCATTTTAATGACTTACCAAAGGCTTACAGAAGGTTAAGCTGTCTGAGTAGATACAAACAATGACAATAAAATGTTAGACAAAAGAAATTCTCCTTACCTACAGAATATCAATGTTTATCAGAGGAGCTTTATCTTGTTCTTAACAAGTTGAATCATGCAAAAACAAGATCAATAAGGGAGGATGCCTTTAAATCTCCACTGTTGCATAACGAAAATTACTTTGAAGAGCTGGCTGTGTGTTCATGGAGAGTTAGCAAACTGTCCCTGCAGGCGCTGGTGACATTAGGCAGCTCAAAATACAGTATTTCACTTGAAGCACATCTGACTCATTCTATTGGCATAAACATCACATGTTTAGCATTAACTGCCTTTACGACCAGCTTTATAAATATAGCTTGCTTCCCTTTCCAACGGCTGTCTCCTTTCTTTTGTTGCAAATATTTTTGCTTGTTACTTTTGCCTCTGACAGTTTGACAGTTATTACCTTAAGACATTGCAGGTGTTCTTTAGCTCTTTCCAAAGAATCATCTAGGTACCGAAAGCCTTCAGCACATTAACAGGTGACTAATTTTTAATGGTACACCTAAAAGAATAAAACTCAAAGGCAGAAACTACAAATAAAAAAGCAAGGATGACAGGAGCACTTCATGTTTTTCAAAAATCCAGTGGTATTTTTATGGCGAAATGAAGAAGAATCTAACCACTAGCACTTTATAACATGGCACTATAATACTTAGGTTATAACAAATGGAACATACTACACTCTTAATTAGGCTATTAATCAGCAGAGTGAAAGGTGGATCGACAGTGTTGCCATTTACTCAAGTTACAGATTTCCAGATTGCCATCAGATATCCAGATAGTGGCAGTTTTGCTGTAATGCTAGTTTTGCTTAAACAGCACACTTTGCACCAGTCATTCCAGGACTGAAAGTTAATCTCCCTTATTTCCTTAGTTTCCACAGCAAAGTCCCTTTGGACTTTGGAATCGGGATGTAGGAAGACAGTCCATAAATGTCCCCTAGTCTGTATCAGCTTTTCCCGGATAGAGCCACAGGCTTCTCTGAATAGAAGTTCATATGGGCAAAAACTCTTTCTCTTTCCAGAAGAAAGCAGAGGAGGAAGGTCAGCTTTCCTTCCATTTATCTGTTATCCTATTATTTCTTCCTTATAAATGTAGGATGAGGCTGTTTTGAACATTTTTTCTCTCTAGAATTCCTATCTTCCTTCCACCTTCTCATTTTATTTGTATTGAAAAGTAAAACCAAAGACCTTCTAGTTCTTGACTCAAGTATGATTTATGTTGTTTCATGTATTTAAATGCACTCAGAGTTTTCAAATAAAGTTGAGGTGTTTAAATAACAAAATGGTAGAGCCTAATGAAAACTTTAAGTGTCTCTACTCTTTAAGAACCAAAGAGCAAGGAAAAGACAAGCTTCTTAAGTATAGCAAAATAGAGATATTTTAAGGAAGGCTATATCCAGTCACCAAAAGGATGGGAATGAGACGTGAACCAAATTTACATATAGTTTAAAGCAACCTTGGGAAGTTATACTTCTAGATCTCCTCTAATATTACTAAAGAAAACTTTTACTTAACTGTAATTTAACTTAAAATTTTACATACAACAGAAAATCTTACTACAGAAGACTGTGATGTTTGCTGTGATGTTTGCCAATGGCAGATGAAGAGGAGGATTAAAAGTTACATATGTAAATCAGGGTTGTACTGGCGTTGAGTGGTTTGTTTAAGAGACAATTATGTTTGAACAGAGATTGTCTAAATTGGGCTCTTTTGTACATCCTACAATTACCTTCCATCCTTTAATTTGAAAATGGTAAATTCTCTTTAAAATAATAAACAGGATATGGTACCCCTTTGCATCCCTTTTTGTTTTGGAACAATGATCTAAATCTAGTCGGTAGAAAGCATCCACACTACTAGCCTGCAAGCCCCAAAGGACAGGAAGGGATGTGATGCAGTGTGTACCACTTGGGAAAGAGGCCCCAAGAGTAAAATGCTGCTAAGGGTTGGAAAAAACCAAATTATGTCTTTGTATCTTTGGAATCATCCAGTCTTGTGTTAGATCACAGACAGAATTTTAAAAAAAAGAAAATTATGTGACCAGAATAAAGGAGCGATCTTAATGAAATTCATTTTTGTCCTCTTTCTTCCTGACTCTTTTGTCGTGGTATTCAAACAGTTTTCTTCTAAATGAAATTAATGTGTCTTTCTTCAAATTCTCAAAAGACTTGTTTTTTAGAGGTAGCTATTTTGAAACTGCAGTCTTACAAATCGTTTATTTAATGCATTTTAGAAAACTGCTTCTCTCTTAGACATATACTTTTATGTACTAACCTGACGCTTCCATCTTTCTTTTTAACTTTCTAAGTTTATTTTACTACTTGCATTTTTTTACAGTTCCGAGGTAAACAACAACTTCACCTATGTACATCAGGATATGGCTCTTTAACTCCAACTCTCTGCACAACGAATGCTGTGCTATGGTCTTTCAGTCAAGATGTATCACCTGGCACTTCTTCTGTTTGGTTGGTGTAAGTATTTTCTGGTCTATCTGATTCATTGGAGCATCAGCTGTGAATAGAAGCTAATACACCTGCTTTGTTTTCACTGCCCACAAGTTAAATAAGTCTGCTCACCAGAAACAATCAATACTACAAATGAATTGTGCATTAATGACATGAAAGAAAAAAAGTGTTAAACTGATGACCCTTTAATTATCACATCTTTATTAAGGCATTGTCTGCATATTTATAAATGCTGTTGGACTTTTATATTGCCTGGACATTGATTTTTGCCAATTAATGAATCTCAGTATCCTGAAAGAATACTATTCTTTCTTGTGCTATTTTATATTCTGATTACACAGAGATGTTCTTGGGAAAACACTGTAATTTTTCATTTTAATGTTCTTTTATTTGTGAGAAACAGCAAACTGAACTTGCTGGATAATTATCATGCTCAAACCAACCAATAATAAATATCATAAAATAAACAAACAAACAAAATCCACCAAAGTGATGCTGATAATAAAATAAATC
>VZRO01007028.1:625941-681660 GCA_013397915.1 Daphoenositta chrysoptera | reverse complement strand
AAAAAAAAAAAAAAAGGTAGCATGCCTATGCAAAGGCAATCCTGTCTTTCGCAAGACAGGTTTTATAGCAACCAGGTGCTACCATAGCAAGTATTTATTTATTTTTAATAGGTTCTCTCATTTCTTTTAAAACATATATTGTTTACTAGCATTTACTAAAACATTGGGGAATTTGAAGCATGTTGATTAAAAAGTACAGAAAACAAGGAATTTCGTAACAAACAGAGATACAGCTGCCTTAGGTGTTAGAAATTTTCATCTAAAATGGAATTGAGGAACTAAAGTACCTTAAGCATCAGCATCTGGCGCAGTGACTGGAAGGTGTCTGGATGCCTCGTTCTCTAATGGTAATTTCAGACCAGAAAACCCAGGTTCACCATCATGCAGCTTTAGGCACTAAATGGCCCACCAAAGTTTAAAATAATATCTCCAAGACTCAGAGTAAAGTCACCTTCTGATTAACATCCCTATGTCTTGCTGTTGGATTCATGAGAGTCTTAAAAAAACTCCAACTTTATCACTAAAATACAGTCTTCTGGGTAGGTGCTAAAATTGATAAGGATTAAAATTAGGTCTGTTTCCTTATCTGGAAAGTGTATGTGACTGAACTTACACAGATATATTGTCCCAGGGGAGTCTGGAAAAAACAGTTTTTTGGTCAAAATATGATGTACTGTGCAAATCCAATCTCAGTTGGTCAAAGCTTGCTCAAAAGGTCAGAAAAGCTAGCACAAGGGATAAAACACAGCATGACAAAGCATTAACAACAGCCTAATAAAAGGGTGTTTCAACTGAAATTAACAGTGTTTGCTTCCTCATTTTTTTTTTTTTAATTTTCTTTCCCCTTCATTCTCAATTGTGGAAATGGTGGCATCCTTTTCTAAAGCAAGGTGAGAGGAAAATTCAGGGCACTCAGTTCACATTGAAATTCCTGCTTTAAAAGCTGGGTCTGTTCAAGAGTAAACATCAGTCTAGTGATATATGCTAACTAAATGCAGGAAAACAAAGTAATAAGCTCACTGTATCTCTCTTTTAAATAGGGTTTCCCTCTGTATATCTCAGATTTGGCCACAGTTCAAGGAGACAATGCTCCTGCCACTCAGAGGAAGTTGTCTCAGAAATGCCATTCAAACATTTGATGCTTTTATGACTTTAGAGTACACAATGCTGAATATTAAACACTCAGCCTTTACTTATTAATTACACCCATGTATTCTTGCTCTTTCTTTTTACAGGTTGAAGTCAATTTATAGAAAAGTCACTACAAGCCCTGCATTGCAAAGAAAATTTAGGACACATTTTCGCAACTACTACTACTGCCTTAGAGAACTACTCTGGAAAAGAACTGAGTGTAAGGAGCTGGAGTTTCTCAGGAACCTGCAAGTGCACGGGTGAGATCCCTGATACTTCTATATCATATCTTCCCTTAACTCCAGTCATTACAACCCTTTTTTATTCACCCAAAAATGAATTTTGCTCTTAAGATCTGGCCACCTTAGAAGAGGCTTTCAAAGGCAAAAGAAAAAAAAGGTGCCATAATTTTATTTTTAAAATGATGGCTAAAGAGATACTTTTTGTGTTCTTTTTTTAGGGTTGGTTTTTTTTTTTTTTTTTTTTTTTTTTTTTTAATATAGACATTTCCATGGGGATATAAGGTTAGTTTTTTAAATGAAACAAATCAGTAGAGTGACAGAGAATGTTATAATTTCATTTCTATTTATGTATTACGTATGTAAATTGTTTCGGTTTTGTGCATAGGGAACAAAATTAAACCCGCTCTTATATGACTTAACAATTCTGACCAAAATTTAAGTTCACATGTTGTGATGTTACACATAAGATTTTTCTTGATTACAACAGGATTTTTTTGTTAGGTTAGTTTGGGTCTGGAATTTTTTTGTGTGTGTGTTTCTGTTTTTAATAGAGTAATATCGCTTATACCTCTCTAGAAGTAACTTAGTGTTTGGCTCATAAGGCACACAGCTGTTACACATGTACACATTGAAATATTAGGGTATTCATTGAGAAGAAAATTCTGCACTAATGTAAGTCACATGGTTCATCATACTAAGATTAAAAATGTGCACTACAGAATATAATTATATCGCAATGATTATCTATTCTAACATGCATTATTATCTCCATGCAATGTAACTTGTAATATATAATGCATGCATAATATATGTAATGAATAATAAATCCTTAGAAGATAGGAATGAATAACCCAGTTACAAATACTTTGAGAAAAATATCTATTAATAATTTGATATTAGATCTAATTAGGTAAATAATATTTCATTTACCTATTTATCTGGATTTAGTCCCCCACCAAAAAAACACCAAACACAAAAAAAAACGAAAGAACCAATAAGATTCAATATTTTATAATATCTGAATCCAGCAAAGTTTTCCTTGTCAAAAGAATTTTCCCTGGCAACTATTTATTTTCTTTTAATATTAAAACTGTTTCTAATATTAGAACTTTCTTTAAAAAAACCTAAAACAATCGAAAACATCTAGCGTAATCATTCATTTTAAAAAGCATAAATATATTTTTCTGGGTTTTACTGCAAGAATTTTAGCCTGAAGTCTGGTTAAATGTGTATTTTGTAAGCCTTTAAAAGAAGTGTTATTTTAAATACTTTGGAGCACAAACTTTTCCAAGTCCCAAAATTTGCAGACTCTCACTAACTTTTGACTTAATGCAAACTCTAACTAACTTTTGACTTAATTTCCTAATCTGAAGTTCAAAAGCTATGCAGTGTTTTTTCTGTCATTTCTAATTAAAAAAAAAAAGTCTATGTCAGAGATTTAGGAAAGAAGACATGGGAAATGTGTGTCGAACCAGTAGATAAAGATTTTCATCTAAAATGGTGGAAAGAAATCTGAAGAATCCGTATTGTTATCTAGACAGAACCATTGTAAATTGGCATAATAAATGAGCATGTCTTAATTACTCAGGAAGTTCCTGAAATTAGAATCATAAAGCTGTCCTTCAGAGTAAGGACTTCTGTCTATTCCACCATGCAGCCCGTTGGAAGGAGGTAAACAGGACATTAGCATTTCACCTTGTCCTTGGCAAAGCATGTCATTGTTACTTAGAGTAAAAAGCTTTTTTGGTCAGAGAATGCATTCTTATATGTGGATCTAATGACTAATGTAGTCAGCCTGAAGTCTGATGGGAGCCTTTCAATGCTATTCCAAAAGAGAAGAAAAACAGCAGGCAAAAAAAAAACCCAAAAAACAACAAACCAACCCTGATAATGACACTGTCTTTCAGCTAGTTTGCCAGCAGACTTTATACGGCTCTGCATATGAGAGGTAATTTTAAGTATACTGCAAAAATAAGGCAAAAAGTACAGTGACTCCATGGAATTAATAAGACATATTCATAGCAGAAAAGTAACAGAATTATGTCTATTTTCCCCTGCCTTATACATAACTCACTGCCATCCTCTTCCTTTATCAGAAATACCTGCATGAAACAAGACTGGGTACCTCTATTTCTATCTTGGTTAGCAGGGCTTAGTCCTGCAGAAAAACCATAAAGTTGATTTGTGACATCACAAATACTGTTCCATGCAGCAGTTCTTAACAGATTTTGGAGCAAAGATTCTTTGAACAATAAATCAGAAAAAGATGGGTCATCAGCAGAAAAAGCTTAACAATATCTGGAAAAATATTAAAATGGAGCATCAAATGGGATAAAGAATTATTTAAAGCTAGTTTCAGTAAAGGCCTGCTTTCCCAAACTGTGTACAAAAAGTATGCAACGAGAATGCATATTCCATTTCTCTGAATATTTATAATGCACTGGCAGAATTCCCCTTCTTATTCCACCATTAATAATCAATAACACTAGTGGTATATCCAGACAGCAATAATACCAGTAAGGCTTGATAATGACAACAGTGAAGGAATAAATATTTTATTATTACAGTAATGATTGTTTCCAGTAGCTCCTAAAGTGTTTTTAATATTATATAAAAATATAAAGAGAATGGTAACATATGTGTAATATTCAAAATTTCCCATTATCCCGTATTTGCCAGAATTCATCAAGATGAATGTTTATGAGCATCTCCATAGCACTCAATAAGGCATAAGTCCGCAAAAGGTGCATGCAAAATGCATAGTCTTCAAAGATGTGCAATTATGCCAGATCAAAAAGGAATTTCATAAAAAAATATTAAAAAGGCAGAATAATAATCAATAATCGCTATTTCCTTGCCAGAATTTCAACTAAGTTATTTTGCTGCAAGTGTGGTTCATATAAACCTGCCTATATAAATAAGTCATAAAATCTCCCACATTCCGCTCTTCTTCTTTTCACTTAATACAAAACATTAATGTTTTATTTCAACAGTCCGGTATTCTTCTTTCCCAAACTATTAAGCAGAAAAACCAGAAAACTCATCAGACTGAATAATTTTAGCCAAAAATTAAGAGCTTGCTTCTATCTGTACCCATATCTAGGCTAGGATTATCATGAAAGTAAGTATGTTTAAGGAAGCTTTGACTTCATATGACCACTTTTATTAGGAGATGCTTGGCATTGATCCTGCAGCAACAAATAGTTTAAACTTTTGTCATTTGAGGAGTATATATGTCTATGATCATACCTAATTGTAGGCACAGCATCGAGGTACAGAAAGAAAACTTTTCCTCTTAGTACAGAGAATATAGAAAAATAAGAAAAATATTACCATAACTTTTTTAAAAAAGGAAGTATTACAAATAGACGGTAATTTTCATAAACCGTATCTAGTTATACTTGATAATGAGTCAAGTGTACGCAAAATTACATAAAACCATGTAAATCTCAAGTAAAAGGGATGGCGTTTGTTAGCTAATGAGCTTTACTTTTTAATCTGCAGAGCTGTTGAAAGGAGAGGCATTTCAGAGCAAAGAAAAGTCCACCATATGGTGCAAGGAAAGACGCATAATAATTAACCCTTAACAAGGGAAGCGCTGCATGCAATCAGCTTATGAATTCTCTCCACATTAGCTAGATTTCAAATGGTGACATAGTTTTGAACAAAGAGAAATCTGGAGGCTCCCCAGCAGCCCTCCTCAGGAGTGCCGTGGCTCAGATATCTCTCTGTGCATCATCAGCTCACTCTCTCCTTCCAGACTTTAAGGCTGGGGTGAAAGATTTTGATTTTTACACCTCCAAAACTTCTGTGTAACTCTTTTGTTTTGATTCTGTAGCATAGATGGGTGCACAAGAGCAGCACAATGTAGAAGCTGAATGCCTAATGGGCCTTTTGGAGTCCAGTGATCTGATTGCATCCCCAATCAGATGGGGGCAGGAACAGGAGCCCAGATCCTGGGCTTCCAAGTGGGCCACACGTTCTGCTGCTAATGCTCTTATTGAAGACATGCACCCTTAGAAAAAAACACAGTTGTTTGCATGGGAACACAGATGGGATTAAATGATGGCTCTACTCCTTATCTCAGGATGACATCAAGGGTACAGAACAAAAGTGGGGGGAAAAACCTGAAGAGCTTTTCATAATACAAATGCATTATTGCATCCTCACTTCGCTCAAACACTTCAAGTATGATAAATTATTACTATTTCTCTGAGCTTTCAATATTGCAAGCAAGACCCTAAGAGAAGAAAATTTGTATGTGCCAAGATATCAAAATTAAAACATCTGCAATAATATTAAACGTTTAAACTTTATTAGAGTTTTCGAAGCACGTCTGGATTGTAAGTGCAAATGAAATGTCACGCTAGTCAGCTCTACCAAACACTATAAAATTACTGCTAGTAAGAGATACACATTGTTTCTTCCTAGTTTTCTGGTGTCTACCATCAGGGATATGCTTTCTGGAAAGCAGGTTTATGCACTTTGACAGATGGGAAGGATAAAACTTTTTGTTTAAGAGGATAAAAATTCTTTGTATTCATATGAAAATGTTGAAAACATGTTTGCAGCTCTTAAATTTCAGCATATTTCCTTATGAAAATTGAAGAGGATTTGGGGGGAGAAGTTGGATCTCATTTCAGACAGCATAAATAGACAAAGTGCAAGTGAAGCTTTCTAAAGATATTTTTTAAAGAGACAAAAAACAGGACTGAAGGACAAAGAAAGTTGAAGGGATGCAAGCATACAATGCATTCTTTATCTTCCATGAAATGGTCACTGTTTTGAAGCCTTTGAGGTTTAATCACTAACGAGTGATGTGCCATATGATAACTCAAAGCTCCATCTCAGATCTACCCATACCCCACCTTTATTACTCCTGGAAACTACAACCTATGTCTCAATGTCTCACTGAACTGAACTCACACACACTCTGGTCTGGCAAGTGTGAGAGCTTTGAACAAACTCAAAGACAGACCTATCCAAGCACTGCCCTTCATTAGCAGGAGGCTTTACAAAGAAAAATGTGACTTCCATTACCCCTGCAAACTAAATCAGAATTAATAACTGTCTTGAAGCTGAAGAGAAAAAAATAAAACCAAACATATGGGGGGAAAGAGGAAGAGAAAAGGGACAATGGAAGATGTGAAAGAGAGATGAAAAGAAGAGAGAGGTGGAATAAAAAAACTTGTAGCTGCGAAATCCTGGCCTGTAGACTAACATAGCCCAATCTGCAATAAATTCAGGATGCGATTTGCTCCAGCCTCAACAATTAAATCAGTCTGAATGCTATTTTATAAATCATTCAGTCATTTTTTAATAAGATGAGCTTCTGGCAAGATGCTTTCCCTTGCTGCCTACTGGAAGAGATAACATTTTAAAAATCTTTAATTTCTGAAAGTCTTCAATATGCTAAAGTACGGGCTGCTCCAAAAAGCAGTTTTAGCTCTGTATTTCAACAAATGAATTGAATCTGATACTCTGAAAGAAAAAGATGATTTACACGCACTGTCTCTCACAGATTAGTGTGGGGAAAAAAAACCCAAACAAACAAATAAATAAATAAATAAACTCCAAACCATTCTTTTTCTACATAAGCCTTGTTACTTTGCTGAAAGGCTGATTCTAATAAAAACTATCAGAGAGATTGCTTATTGTATCAACGCTTTTTTACTCATGCTTCCAGGAATGGGCAATACTTTAAAGTCAAATTCACCCTGATACAACTGGGTCATACTAGATTAGATTCTGAGCTCCCCTGAATCAATCATTTACCTGAAATGAGTCACAAAGCCACAGAAAGGGTTTCCTGTTTTTGATTTTTTTCCTTGTCATTTTCTTTCTGAAAGATAGCACTGATAGAAAATGAATCAAATATTTAGAAGTTATGCCATTCTAAACAAGTATTTTAATTTTCTGATTCTGAACTTGTTTAATCTGATGCAAGAAATCAGTAGGAGTGGTAAGCATTTTTAATTTACTAGTAAATAGGTTCAGCTCTGTAAATTCTGAAAACCTGTGCTTCAACTTCCAGTCAAGTAAAGTCAATGATATTTAAGAATATTCTGACTTTTGGTTTCTTATTTTGTTTAAAATGGTTATTTTGTGGGATCAAGTTCAAATTATATAACCTATCTATAGCCAACTGCCTGCTTTAAATCTACCCTACTACATTCCAATACTCTAACTATATCCAAGAAGAACACAAAGCAGATATATTTGCCCTTTATATTTGAGACACTGCAGGCAAAGGATTAAAAACTCTGTGTAACTATGTGTAATAAATATTAGGCCAGCTTTGCTCAGGGAAACGCTCATCTGAGTTACTCTGGCTTTACACACAGATGCCAGTGCACTTGGTGGAACAATCTCTGCCAAGTTTTTCTAGATTCTGCTGCATTATTCCTTTCAGAGTCCACTTCTTGTAGTTTGCTTCATGTCTCATCAATCTCATACATGCTGCAAAAGGAACATTATGGAGGGAATCCATCTTGAAACAATACAACCTGTTGCACAATAATTTCAAGGTGAATTTTCTTATGGTTTGTCCTTCCTGAGCTCTCCCTTTCAAACCTCTGGCTTTGGACAGAAAAGGAGTGAAGTGTTGAATGCATGAGCCTTTTTATGTTTACATAAAAATTCTTAGGAAGGAAGGATTAGGCCAAAGCAGAAATCCTACAAACATGATTATTATGTTTTCATTAAATAGTTTCACATTTATAAATCCTACCTAAGAAATGCGAGACTGTGTAATTTTCTATATAACCCGGGCATACTAGTCTTCTTTTGGAAGATCTATTCCATAGATGAGGGCAGTCAGTTCTACAAGAATCTTACATATTATCAAGGATTCACAGGTAAGACACATTTATTCATTTCAGGTCCTAGTGTCTGTCTGAGGTCCAAGCTGCTTCAAATTATGTATATCAAGGTAGTGGACTGTCCTTGTTTTTCAGTTGGCTTTTAAATGAAACCTTTATCTCTTCATGTTCTCAAGGTGTCTCAAGACACAAAATCGCCACTACCAGAAAAAAAACCAACCTAAAACTGGTGTTGTATCAATGAGGCTTATAAAGAGTTGTTTCAATTTTAATTAAACCTGTTTGGATTCCATTCAGTTGAATTTACACTAAGAAAGTTCCTTTTGTAATAGTCACAAAGGGCTATATAAAGAGAAAAAAATGCTCACCAGCAAAATATTAGTTATAGGAACAGAACCACGCCATGAAAATCTTATGGGTTAGTGTTGCACCTTAAGCACACTTTTGGGATTCCCGGGTATACACTCCAGAAATGTGTGGTCAAATGCTATTCTTTATCTCTTTTTCCCTTACTATACAGATATATTTGATGTGAAACTGCATCAAGCATAATACTTTAAGAAAATGTGGAATGTGTTGTCTAAGTTCTCATGACAAACTGACAGAGGATATGTCCACAAAAATTGGATTTATTACCCAGTGTGCAACAAGCCAAGAATTACACACTCAACAGAGACATTGATTATTTATTTCAGAGTTGTGCAAACCTGACTGCTTGGTGGTATTCCACAAATCAAGCACGCCCACTATCAAAACTTTTTACTACTTATATACTTCAGCAAACAAAGGAATTAGTGTTGACTACAAGTTACATAGTTTTCTTATTAATTAGTAGTCTATCTTCTATTGGTTAATGATTCTCTCATTTCTCATGCTAATTAGTCCACATGCTCAGTCTTTCTCTTCTTTTGAGTCAGTGGGTTTCTTGGGTCAGTGGTTCATGAGTTAGTGGTCATGATCTCCCCCGCCCAGAATTTCCTTTCGCCCAGTTGGAGCTGATTTCAGCACAGTTGCTGAGTTGGCTTTGTTAGTTTCTTCCTTATCGTGGGAGTTCTGCCAAATGTCCTTGAGGCCTGTAAATTCTGCATTCTTTGTACCCACTATCAGTGGGCATCCTTCTTCCCAAGCTTTTTTAACTTCCCCCTAGGTCTGAGATCATTGAACACATCAAGCCCTAAACCTTATCAATTCCCTAAACCTTAGGCAATTCTACCAACAAGGAATTCGTTTTTCTAATACCTGGGCATCACTTACAGCTTGTTACCTGCTATTTAATGGATTACATCTCCCTTCTTCATTAAGCTTGAAAGTATACCAAGATCAAACACCAAAGAACATCCTTTCTTAAGAAACTGTAACATATTCCACATTTTGGAACAATATGACGGATATGCTTGAGGGTTTTAGCTTTTTTTTAAGCGCTAATCAAACCTGCAGGGGCTGACCTCTCTGCTGTGATGCAGCCAATAGATTCCAGCAGTGTGACATGAAGTACCCAACAACATATGCAACAAAATCCTGAGATCCTAACAAGGCCCCCATGATTGTTACTGTCGGTAATTTTTCAAGATTAATTCCACAGTTAAAATATTGTATCCAGCTTGTTTTATTAAGTCAACACTACAAATTTTTATAATGTGAAATTGCCCTTCGGCAGTCATCGTCTTACAGGTTTTTACTCTGAATAACTTGACCAAAAGTCGTAACTGACATTCAGACTCAGAAGGGAGTAAGTACAGACATAGGAGCATTCCTGAAGCAGCAGGCTATCATTTCATTAATTCATTATATGTGGCATTTAAGAAGACCCTGTCTAGAGATAACAGGGCTACCACCCCTGAGAACTGCTTGACTGTGTTCATCTAAAGATTCAGACCAATCTTTAAATTCTGTCATCCTTTTGCTTGAGGGGAATAAAAGATATTCAAGAAGGAATTCAATTGTTAAAATCCTTTCTTCTGTGCTTTTCAAAGGAAAAAGCTCAACTATTAAAATACCAGGTCACCTCCCACAAGATGAGTCTTCAGTTGTTTGCACACAGAAGAAATGAGTCACAAGCTGAACTAGCTAAACACTTACACATATTTGGTTATTCACTTCTAATTAACTGTTCTTCATCCCGCCTCCTCAATGTCCCCAGAATATTATGAAGAATGAAATAAAAATTTGCTAAACTTCTGTTGATTATCATTCCCTCTTTAGTTTCAGGAAATAGAGATTTGTCATAGCTGCAATATCCTAGGTAAAATTTCTGCACTGCAAGAAGAGTAAATGGGACAAAGAAGAGACATAGATACATTAAAAAACTTTGTATTACTCTGAACAGGGAAAGTGACACTTATATGTCAGCTCCTTGTGGCACTCCATGAAATGTGCAACTCCTGAAACTGCATGTTTCTTGTCTTCCTCCACCAAGCTTTTCTACACCCAGTCTCCTTTCTCATTATGCAGGCTCAGACACTATACCAAACCCAAAATTTTTGGAAATTTCTACATTATTATTTTTAAAAGCTGCATACAATGCAAACATTTTAAGAAGCAATCATGTTGTTCCATCCCTGAAATTGATATATTTGTATGTGAAGGATGGATGGTTGCATATCAGAAAAACTACATGGTTACTATGACTAGAACCCTCTGATATTTGAGCAAACTTTTCCCAGGATGTTATTTGGAATGAAGTTATTTTGCTGTGATGGCCAATAAAAATTATCTGAGGATTAAATAGACTTAAAATGAAGAAATATATTAGAAAGCACAAAAAAAATACTATTAAATATACTACTCTGATGCTGGGAAGAGGAAAAAAAACCCACAAAACGAAGGAACATTTAAGATCCTCCTCGTAAGAATATAGATATATTGAGTTTATTTTAGCCTGGGATTAGATGAAATAGAATTCTTTCAGAGACATCTTCCTTAAACTTGTATTTTCTGTTATGTCATACTTAATGTAAACTGATGGTGTATTCCAGAGCTTAAATCCATGTGAAAGTGACCCTTGAGACACAGGGCAATGAAGGACAATGAAGCTGGTGAAGGGTCTAGAGAGTAAGTCATATGAGGAGTGGCTCAGGGAGCGGGGGTTGTTTAGCCTGGGGGAATGCAGGCTCAGGGGAGAGCTAGTGACAAGATGAGAGGACACAGCCTCAAGACGTGCCAAGGGAGGTTCAGGTTGGACATTAGGAAGAATTTCTTCGTGGTAAGGGTTGTTAAGCAGTGCAGTGGGCTGCCCAGGGAGGTGGTAGAGTAAACACCCTTGGAGGCATTCAAGAAATGACTGGACATGTCAGTTAGTGCTATGGATTAGTTGACAAGGTGGAGATCTGTCAAAAAGGTTGGACTTGATGAACTTGGAAGTCTTTTCCAACCTAAATGATCCTGTGATGCGTGCTCAAAAGATGTTGAAGCAGGTACTGCTTCAGAAAAACCAAAACTATATTGTCTCCTGATTGCTGCTGCTACAAGACTTTAACACCCTGGGCCTTTGAGTTTCTCCACCCTGTCTTTTATTTCTTGAGAAACCGTCTTATAGATAAGCAGGTGTTCAAAAAGAAGCCTCAGAACCTTTTCTTACAACCATATAGTTTCCATGGAGTGAGTATTTAACTTTCTTTTTTGATTGAAGGCATGAATTTCCCTTCCTTGCTATCCAGTTCACGTAGCCCGATCAATAATACGATCATCAATCTTTGCTCAGTTCTTAACCATAAACTATTTCCTTTGAGATGCTAAAAATCTGATTTAAAATAGATGTATTTTACTCTTTTTCTTTAGTGTGTTTGGTTTTAGTCCTCTAAAATCCAGGAAATATTGATATTTCTGAACACAATGGAAAAACATTTTAAGAAATGCCACTTCCACCTAAGTGACAGCTTGATTTACATATTCAAATTTGGGAAGTCCTCCATCTCTAATGGAACAGACTAAAATAATCTGGAGATACGTCTGCTTGGCTGACACACTCTCTAGATACTTTTCTCTATATGGTAATACATTTTTTTAATTTCTGAAATTTCTTGGAATCAGCATATAAACCCTGACAAATCATCACTCTTGTAAAACTGGAAAGAGATATCTGTGTCACAAAATTTAATTCTAAGTTCACTACATTGCAGATAACATTATGTGGTTAGGAAATGAAGATTAAAAATACTGTGGAGTTGCTGCTTTTTTGGCTGGAAGATTGTTCTAGAATGAGCATGTATTTTTAACTTAAGGAGCATTTCCTATCTGCCCTTCTCTTGCTAAACAAGCTAGGTACTTTGATTTCTTCTCACTTAGGGGAGGAAAAATGCATCATCTAACTCTGCTAATGTGTTTGGGAGGAGTCACTAAACAATCTCTTAGGTAGGAGAGAAATTTGAGTGGGAGAGAACTGTTGCCTAGGAAGCCTGATGCCAAAAGTGCTGTGGTGAAGGGGTAGGAGGTAGAAGTGACAATAGGAGGGGAAGGAAGTGAAGGAAGCAGTATGTTGCAAAATCTGATTTCTCTCTCTGCCTGACAAGACTCAAACCCCTGAGCTACGTGATAAAGCCCAAAGAGAATTGTACTTATAAGGCTGCTTTCTGGACAACAAACTGATAGACACAGTTCTGCTGAAACCAAGTTTAGAGTAACACATCCCAAAGAAGTGAATTAGGTCTCACTCCTTTTGTCTCCCTATTGACTTGGATTATTGCAGCCCAGGCTTTTCAAGTGGTGCAGAGAGGTGGAATATATCCAGGGAAATTACAATTCCCTTTTTCTTCACAGCCTGCCAGCTGCAGAGCAGAAGTGGCCAGGATGATCCTGAAGCCTGTTCAAGATGTAAGAGTTCCCCTTGGAGAATCTGCCCTATGAGAAGAACTAATATCTGCCAACATCAATGCAGTGATAGAGGGGATAATGCTACTTTGGCTTTGCATGGAATTTTTTCCCTCTGGTTTTGACCTGGTCTTGGCTACCATGAGACTCTTCATGCACTGTTTGAAGGATAAAATAGACAGACTATTTAAAACAGGCGATAAAAAGATAGAGGACAAAAATTAGAAGAGAAAACAGGAATAGAGAGGGAGGGAATTTCGCTGAAAGATAATGTACGGCTGAATGTACGGCATTTCCAGGTGTCTATCCAAAATATGAACCAAACAGCAACCAGATTGTCTTCAATTTCTAACACTTCAGGTGAATGCAGTCTATGTGTGTAGCTTAACCAGACCATTCTGTAAGAAAAAAATAATTACATTATAAATTACCCACAAAGCTCACATCAAGTAATCAGTCTGATTAAATGATTGAGGAACGAAACTTGGAGTTAAGATGTTTGGATTCTTTACTACACTAAATCATTTCCTTTCATATCTTCAGCAACACTTGGTATCTCTTTATCAGAAATTTCTAGTGCAACATTGGATAATAATTCTTACCCTTATTTGTGATGGATATGAAGATTAGAAAATAAACGGTACATCACATTTTCCTAGGGATTTTCCTATACTTAGGACATGAATCCTATGAGACATATCTCTGTGAAAACATAATGTAATTACTGCTTTAAACAAAAAGGTCATTGACTGACCCTGCTGTGTGTATTTAATAAGAACATTTCTGAAAGATACGATCATTACTACCATTTGTATTTAGCAAGTGTGAGGCAGTGAGATTATCCTTGCCTCCCTACACCCACCAGAAATTTTTCTTCTACCACAGATGACAACCATGAAAAATACTTGCTTTTTTATACAAGACATCTTTCTTATATAGGTATTTGTTATTATTATTATTGTTATTATTATTATTATTACTACTATGAAAAATACTTGCTTTTTTATACAAGACATCTTTCTTATATAGGTATTTGTTATTATTATTATTATTATTACTACTACTACTACTACTATGCTTTTGGAAAAAAAATTGTTAGCTATAGGTTCTACTATTACTAGTAGAGAATAAAAACATAAATCTGAAAGCATGGGATTTATTAAGTTCATTATATCCTAACAGACTGATTTTCTAATTGCAGCAGCAGCACACAGGAGCAGCTGGTTTTAGAATCTGAAAATTAATAAATCCATCAAGCCACTATTGGTAGGTTGTGAAAAGGCTGTTTTCTATTTTAAAAAAATCTTTGGTTATCAAAACAAAGCAAATTATGCTAATCAGGGTGAAGATGAAGCTTCCTTCAATTTTGTCCCAACTTACTCAAACTATTAAGCTTTTATTTTATGTAAATAGTTATACTTTACAACTGAGTGTGCTGACAGATACAAGAAAAATAAACACAGCAAAGACTTTCCATTTGTATGTTATTGATGACTATTTCTTCTTCAAAATATATAAAAGGAGATAAACAAGTTGGTTTGATATAGCAAACAGAGAGGATGATGAGCAGTGAAAAAAACTCTCTAATACACAAAGTGGTAATATGAAAGATCAAATTTACTAAAAGTATCCATGAGTTTAGCTTCCTGGAACACACGGAAACACACAGCCTTGACTTCATAAGAAAGTCAAAATGCGAAGGCAGCAGCACACAGCAACTCTAAATTAGCACTCCATCTCCTGCTTTCAAAAGACGTACATTCAAACTCTTGTTGCCTTGAAGAAAGCGTATAATAAGGAGACAATCACATCTCAGGGGTCAAGCAACAGGAGACAGATGTGCAGTTTCTGTTTCAGTTGCAACATGTTCAGATGTACTTTAAGACTCTTATGTAACAGACTGGTTTACTTTATCCACTGGCTTCCACTGTTTTTTTCCAGGTATAGCACATTCTTGTATCATTAATGTCCCCTCACCAATGGTAAGTCAAACGTATCAGTGTATCTTTGGAAAACTAAAATAAATTGGTGTCTTCACTAGGGCTACAACACCCCTTGCAACAGAATTCTTTACGTATGCATTTTCTTGCTCAGAACATACCTACACTATTTTCTTTATGGATTGTTATACTAAATCTTACTTTCTGGCTCCTAATTGTAACAAACAGATTATGTAAGGACTTGTATTCTTTCTCTGTTTATAGCAGCTGAACCATCATCCAATATTTCTGCCTCTTTAAAGAACACGGCTTAAATATGACCATTTCTTAATTTAGATATTTCCTATTGTCTCTGTTATCGACTATTTTGGAATACACTTTTGATTTCAATATCTTTCTGAAAAGCCTAAATCCTTCTGGCATACTTTATAGAAAAACTTGCATGAAGAAAGATACGGTGTGAAGCCACATATCTATACTTTCTTATCTACTTATACTTTAATATTCACCACCAGTTGTTGGTGAAAACTGTACATGGATTTAGTGCAAAGTCCACCTGCTAAATTTTAGTTTTATGTATGCCATTAAAATAAAGAAATGACGCCGAAGTCAGACAATTCCCTTCTTTCCACACCTGCCCTGAAAAACTATTAAATGCTGGCTTTCACTAGAATTTAGGACCAAATGTGATTTTAATATAGGGAAATTTTAGTAAAATTATATATTAATTTTAGAGAAAATGTACGTATGTTGTCAATTTCTCCACTGAAAAAGGAGTTCCAGAAGACGAGCTTTATATTTCTTTGCCATATCCCGGGGAAGAACAGTTATGTTCGGTTTTTTAAAAGGAGTGCAGCCATTAATGTACACAACATTTTCGTTAAAGTTCATTACACAAAGTAAGAACATATTCCCAAAATTTTTATTACAATTAGATGTCATGGAATATAATTTTTATAATTAAGTGATAAAATGGCTACATGTTCTTGAAAAATCAACACAGAGCTGAAATTGAAGAATAATAAAAATAAAAAATGTGGAATATCCTTTCAGGTTAGCAGGTTTATCTATAATATACTAAACTGCATAAATACCAGCATAAAAATATTTTTTGACCAAAACTTCTATACTAGTGGTAATAAAACTTAATGCTCTGGAGGCAGTATGGTCCAACACAATTAGTAAAGCCCTGAGACACCATTAAAAAACTAAAAGGTGAGATGAGAATAAACTTACTGCCTCACAGGTCCCCAAAAGAATCTGGACACAGCTAGGAGATAATCCCATTTGTAAGGGGTTCCACATGTACCTCACACCTATTACAGAAACTGTATTTTCTGTCCTGTGGAATTAGCATGAGGTAAATATGTACAACAAACCCACTCCCTTACACAACATCACGGCTCTTTCTCTCTCATGCTGTTGTTTCACCATCATTAAGTTTGCATAATTATGCCATTGCCCTGCCGTCGGGGAGTGCATTGGAGTGCATAAACACATATGTGGTTTAAAAAATGGACACGGCCCTGCTTTAAAAAGGGACATCAACAATTTGAATGTTTGCATAATTTTTATTTACAGGTACAGTCTATGACTGAAACATCTTTAAATGCTGCTACATAATAATTTTCCTATGTAACTTTCCTACAAGGAAGAAACATGGCACTTGAATTCTGTACCAGCTTATATTTTCAGGAAGCCTAGTTCAGTAAAATGCAGGATTAGGATGCCTTTCTGGCACTTTTTCATGTTTCCCAGGCTGGATTATGATGGAAATTGGAACGGTCCCCAGGAGATGACAGCTGAGGGGTGGAGGCTTTCTGTATTACAGCAAACTCCAAGGATGCCCTAAGGTAAGTGGAATTGCTGAGAGTTTGCACAATGCCACATGCTGTTATTTTGTTATTGAAGGCACCATTACATTTCAGTACACTGTGCATTCACAACCCACCGGCAAAGAGGTGACAGGCATCACTGGTCATCTAGCAAAGCAGTTTGGTTCCCCTTAGACTGTCATTTATAATGCAGCCATTTTATATGCCTGGAGAGATACTTTTCTCTGCTACCTGTGCAATGACAACAAACAAAAGAGTCTGCTTCAGAATATCACATGCCAAAAATGAGGCGAAAATTCTTTGCTGCCTACAGGATAGTAATGTGCATGAATAAATCTCACTTCCCTGTGTGTTACCCCATTTGTATGGGAATGCCACTGGAACAGATCTCTGCCATGCTAGTGTTATCAAATGCTGTGTATTATGGAAAAGAAAGAAACATGTTCCGCTTTTCTTCACAGTCTGAGGTGCATCTACAACATTTGCAAAAAAACTTGAACAGGCAGAACAATTGTTCTGGGAAAAGTAATAATATGGTGAAGAAAAAAATAATTATGAAACTGTTTATGCTTTAAAAAATCTAATTCTAGAAATAAAATTGAAGTCAAATTAATCCTTGGTATAAATGCATGCCATATTATTAATCTAAAGAGAATAATATCCCACACTGTAAGACTGATGCATGGCCAGGACCACAGAAAGAATACTTCTGTCCCTCGTTCATATTAAGCTTGTTCTAAGGAGATTTGATCTGAAATGCTTGTTCAAAATGAAGATTTTGGTTTCTGAATCCATCTTCTTCCTTTAAGACTCCCTGGCAGTGGGACTCTCTCCCACTGTTTGCACAGTGCCTGGCACAACGGGACATCAAACCTCATTGTGTGCATTAGACACAACTATAAAATCATTACTGTCTACACATATCTGTTCTATCTTGGTTCCTCACTATCATTCATAGGCCCTCTCCTCTCTCAAATCTCCAGCTGAATGTTCTCATGTGTGAAACAAGAGACTACATTGGTAAATATGAACTATACAGATTCTGAAATCTGCCAGCAAAGCATACATAATAATTAAACATCAGCAGATGCGTGTTATTTGCTAACTAGGCCTTAAACATCAATACGTTCTGGGTTATGTTCTGCACTCCTCAGGCTATTTATTAAAGCATAGTAACAGCAAATGTTTACCTGTTTTGACATGGTTATTTTTAGGTTTATTTTTAAACCTTTAACTTCCTGCTGGATTAAAATTACTCTTACAAGGCCAAAATAATAAAAATTATAGAAATTTGCTGCTAGATGATCTGATGAAGCACCCTCTCCACTTCCAGTCATTCCCGCTTTTTAGCATCTTGAAGCCTGACATCAGTTTTGGATGCAGCTAAATGCCAACTATCCCAATAAACATGTACACTACCAGCTGTGGCTCCATCTGCTCAAATAAACATTTTCACACCAAATCTGCCGGGGAAAAAAAATATTGTTTTTGGAGTTGGTTTGTAACAACTGAAATATTAAAATCTTAACTCCAGGTGGCCCTTCACTTTTCTATTTCCTCTGACGAATATATTTAGAAGAAACACAACCATCTATTTATAGTCTGCCTCAAACCCACAAAATCCAAAGGAATGAATTTGGTGCAAAAAGCACAGTTAAATAAAATGTAAATTCAGAGCTGATAAACCTTCACAGTGCCTTTTGCAGAGCCCTTGCAAATGCCTTTGTGACTGCGTGACCTGACCAATGTGCAGCAGCAGCTATAAATAGCTCCTGGTCCCTGTGCCCCTGCCTGGAGGCAGCCAAGGCTGGTGTCTTTGTCAGCCTGCTCCCAAGGCACTGCTTTGCAAACCCAGAGTGGCAATTGTCACGTCAGTACATTGGGATGATAGCTGTAGTTTTTCAGAGCCTTTCATGAAAACAATAGATGCCCCTTTTTTTTGTGAGGAGGAATACCTGTAGGATCACTGCAGACAACATCCTACCAGAATCCTGGCTGTGCTACCAGTCTGCACTGGCTTCCACTTGTGCAGCACGCTCTCAAGTCATAGCTGTGTATATCCCTTTGTATCAGGCAGAGATCCAGCTCCAGATCTGTTAAACTCTTCTTGCATTTGAACAGTCAGATCATCTTAAGCAGAGAAATAAAAGTCTTCAAGAAAAGGCAAAGAAACACTGTGGACATGAGCCTTGCTTGAACTGTCAAAATCATGTTAGAAAGTTCACGTGATAATGAGAGGGCACCAGGAACAGCACCTGCCACTGTGCTAATGCAATAAGCAATATAATGTACCAAGTCTGAAAAAGGAACAAAGTCTGAATTGCATTAAACCAGTGCTTACCACTTTCCACTCCTCCACTGGGAACCCGACAGGAGGTGCGGGGCAGTGCAGTTCTTTCACCATGAAAGCCTGAGTGGCTGTTGTGAAACATGGACAGCACAATGGCTGAGCTGGAGGAGAAGAATAACCCTAGCCACAAGAACCTCAAGTATGTGTTTCCTGCTATACCTGCTAGGACCTGTACCCTGCTCCTGCTGGGAGTCCTCAGCTGCACATGCCGGAGTCCTGAGGTCATCTTACACCTTCAGGAACAGTTTGAGAATAATGGATACAAGTCTATCTAACTGGAAAGACCAGCTGATTCAGTCCATCAGCTCGTTTGTTCAGTGTCATCCTAAAGGCAAACGAGAACAACTCCCCACCCCAGTTACGGCTTTTAAACAGTTGTAGTAACATAGGAAGTCAGAAAACAGCAAAATAATCCATGAATAGACAGTGGTTTCAAATTCAAAGAAATCCTAGAGGAAACTCAAGAAGGATGAAAAGGTATGATGCTTCTCTTGATATTTGTTGAAAGCCCAAGAGTAATTTTATTGAAGTGCATGGATTAATGCAAAATTTTTCCTACTAAAGAGACATCATGCCCATTTAGTTGCAAAGTACTCTTTGACAACTGAATACATTTCTGTTCTAGAAAGTTGAATTTTATTTTTGATATTACACCTTCTTCTTTTCTGTTACATATATTCCTTAAAGAAACGAAAAAAAAAAAAATCCTGCTACATGTAATAATTTCTACTAATTAAAGAAAAAAAAGTCATGAAGGAATGCGCTTTAAGTAAATGTGGCAAGCAATTAACAGCTTAGACACCACATCAGAGACTTCTGAGCTTTTTTGATACAGCCTTCTCATGATTTTGGTCTGAGGTGATTCTTACTACCAAAGACTAGTACGCAGGAAAGCCAAAAAGTTTATTAAACTGGTTAAATTAAAAGCACAAATTAAAACAGTCAATATCCAGAATTGTACACAAATAAATTGGGTTTTCTATTGTTTAGTAGCCAGAGTCTCTGCCTACTGACTAACAGTAAGGAAAAATATTTTTTAAAAAAATCATACATTTATTTCGTTATTTTAGTATTTAACTTTTTTGTAGATATTGCACTATTGTCCATGTGACTTAGAACAAAAACTAATCAAGCAGCTTCTTAAGAAATAAAGCTTATGATACAGCAAGTTCTTGTAATAATGATTTCCCATCTACATAGTAATTTTTTATAATTTGGCCTATATTTACTGGAATTCTTTGACCACTACTAGTTTATAAAGCCAGGGATATTTACAAACACAGAAACATATAAATATAATATACATTCCTAATCCTTTCTCAAGGAGAAGAGGAATGAGTAACTGAACACCTCAGCTTCAAAGTGCCTTTCTGTTCTGCTTATGGCTGTTTCTGTGCAACTATCAAGATAGAAGCAAGTCCAAGAAATTTGCATCACACAGAGAAATAAAGCAATATTTCGATAGTTATCAGATTCCTTGGGAATTAACTCAGAGACTTTGATGCAAACTGTACTGCTGTATGCTCTCTCCTACAGATAAGCCTTATATTTTCTGTGAAGAAATCTACTGAAGAACTTCCAGCAGTGAAACTATCAAGCACTGAGACTTGAGATAGCCTTTTAGATATCTGGGCCCAGGCCAGAGAGTCTTGAAGATAAGAGTGGAGACTACAGTTAAGCCTAATTCTCTGAAAAGCCAGTCTGAGGCAGTCTCGTGTTCCTGGTGGTCTGAGCTGCCACAACCTTTTGTACTAGATAACTTTCCCTAGCCAGTAAGAGCTTTATGCTCAGGTTTACTGTGCTCCTCTATTCCAAGGGAGAAGAAGAAATGCAAGAATAACTGCAGACAGCACAGCATCCAGCAGCATGAGATCAACTCTCTTACCCAAAGAGGGAAGAAGGAGTTTTATTTACCAAGTGCCACTAAGTAGCAGCTTTTCTGTCAACACAGAATACAGAAGTACTCCTAAATTATGGAACGCATTGATGAAAAAACAATATAACTTTCACCAGAAGCGCCTACACTGGGTCTGGAATCTCACTGACTTGTCACTTTCTTCGGTCTGCCTCATTTAGGTTCAGTTTCAAACAACTATTCTTTATTTCTGGGCAGGTTTTTGCAATCAGTTGCCACTACAGTGAAACTGGAATGCTTACAGGCCTCAAAGGACAAAATGAAATGTATGTGATCTGCATATTTCTCAAGCATACCATCTGACCTGTTCACACGGTAGCTGAATATAGATGTCAAAAAGAGTTAGCAATAAAATTGATTCTTGAAAGACACCAGAATGAAGAACAGAAAGGAGGTCTGCCCTGACTGCTGGTTGGATGTGTTTGTCTGGGAGTAATGCCAACCATTTTAGTGTATTACTTTGATTCCTGCTACCTCTCTCAAGCAAGAAAGTATTATCTCATGATCAACTGTGTTAAATGATTCAGATATGTCTAAAGTGATGAGAATAGATATCTGTACTGTCTCCACTGAAGGGAGCAGGTTACACATGCCACTAAAACCATTTCAAGTCCTGCTTTAAATTCAGATTGTGCTGGATCTAGAATTTTATCTTAATTTAGTTAATGCAGTTGGCCTTTGGCTAGCTTTTCTATGAGCCTGCAAAGAGTTTCACAATTATTCTGTGTCTGTATGTGGGGACAGACAAAGAAAGACGATTACAGTTCGCTCTAGGGTGAAATGTGGAAACTGTTACAGAGCACATGGAAATGCTACACAAAGATTTGGGACAGGAAATTAATAGCTAATCCAACTGAAGCTACAGGGGGAGTGACATGGATGTGAGACATAATTATTCAAACTGGAATTTGCTTAGGATACTGAGGTTAACACCTCTCCTCTTGAAAATTGTGTCAAGTCTACAGCTGACAGGACTTCAGGGGTTTTAGTTCATTTGAAAAGCAACAAATCCAACTGCATTTTTTTTCTTTTCCCCACAAGGGCAATAGGTTTGGCATAATGCAGTGAGAAAGAACTATCTTCTGAATCATCCTTAGCACTTCTTTCAACATTTGGATTCACACTGCAGGTATCCATTTCAAGTAGTAATATTCCCTATTATAACTCAGTATGATAGGTGAAAAGAAACAGTTTAAAGAGGCATAGCTACAGTGACCATGAGTCAAATACTTGTGTAATTTAACATTGCCAACTGACTAACAAACAAAATAGCAACTCATAGCAAACTAAACAATGGAGAATGTATACTGGAAAATTTCTAGGTTGCTACTTTATATTTAAACAAGAGTGGTACTTAAATGAATGAAGGTTATTAAACCCCGTATGAATCTACACACTCACATATAGAACAGAATCAATTTCATTATGTTCAAAGCTGTACAAAAACTACTACATCTTTGTGGGATTTTGCTGATCTTTCAAGAATGACAGATCAATTTGTTAACGGAAGAAAAATGGATTGAAAGCCCACAATGTTTTAAAAAGCAATTCCTTTCAGAGGTCTACTTTTTTGATAAATTAACTATGATCAGCAATGAAGAAATCCATTTTCCTTTCTATCTAAGCTTCAAGTAATGATATATAATAACAAAAAAAGAATGTATATAGGCGATTCATCCCATGCCCAAATCTCTAGAAGTTGCCTATAATTTTCAATTACTTTTTTTTTTGTAACTCACATCATGATTTTCAGACATGCTAATTGCCTACAAGGCCAGTGGTACTTCAGATATGCAGCAAAATAATTTTGACAAGAAGTCTGGTAGGTGTCTGCTTTGTTGCGCCCCTGAACCCTGACTGAGCAACTTGGTGCAACACAAACTTCTGTCCTGTCACTAAAACTTCCTTCCTGACCCTTTGAAAGAAACAGCTCCTCACAATAACCACTGCTGAAAATCAGACTGTGGGCATTAGTCAGTGGTCATTCAGCACCTGAAGTATTCAGAGAAACCACACTTTAAAACCTTGATCATATTTCTACATAATCAGGCAATTACAATCCGTAATCTTAGAGACCCTCCTCCAGGGGTTTCATGCCATAGAACAAGTTAATGACCCATTGAAAAGCACCTCCTTATAGCATGTTTCCAAACTTCATTTTTGCACACCTTGATTATGACTGGCATCTTGTTGTTTCACCTCCAGGAAGGTGCTGAGTCATTAGAAGCACAGGATATGAGAGCAGAAGTTTTAACATTAACAAAGCCAGGATAAACACAATCTTCCAAAGAGTCCTTTCAACAACTTACACACTACATAAGACTGTACCATCATTATCCGTAGCAGAAAAATCTTTTAGCATCTAGTTTTTGTGCAACACAAAGGCAAAAATTGTTTAAAATGCATTATAAGACCAGTTACTACTAAGGATCATAAATTTGCTTTCTGGGTTTGAACTACTGATGGCATACTATCAAAAAAAAAAAAAATTCTAATTTGAACTCATTTAACTGTAATACCAACATGAAGTAGTATTTCCAAGTACTCCTTATATTGACTACAACATGGTTTGTCCTCCCACAAATTGCAAAGACGTGTTCTGATGAAAAAACGGTGGAGTCAGAATACAGTCAAATGTGTTTCTAGCACCAATGATGCAGAACTTACAGATTCTAAAACGTTAACAAATGAAACATTCATTTAAAAGTAAACAAACTGGGGATAAGTCTTTGCTCGCCTTCTAAATTTACACTATCCAATGAAACAACACTTACTCTATGCTTTATCAGTCTTGACATCAATATTAAAACAGATATACAAAGTGCCATAATTGTTTATACATCCCTTCCAGCCATTTCAATGTGAACAGTGTCCTCCTTGTTTCTCTACACTACAAACAGCTATTTCATCATCTCCAGTTCACATATCAATTACCAGACTTGTGCAATCTAAACAAAAATTTTTCTTTTCTATGTCCAACCCCTCTTAAGCAATAAAAAAACACCACCATCAAATTACAGGTGAAATGTTTCTGAGAAACCAGAGAACATAACAAAATGTATTTTCCTAATTAAGAAGGTAGGAGTGGAAGGGTACTTTGGGATCACTGTGTCCAGTCACCTGCCATCTCAGGCAACCATATGATGTCATTCCTTCCGAAAGAATGTCCACACTCCATCTTAAAATCAGATTATGTCTCCCAATACTTCCATCAAAAGGCTGTTTCAGAATCTCACTGGTCTGATGGCCGAAGTTAAAATTTCCAGCATCAATATCTCATGTTACAAAGCCATTTGTTTTCACATCTGTACTAGTTATTTAATTAAGGTGGCATTTCACTCCTAATTTTTTCCCAACATTCAATCCCAGTGTATTTCTGAATACTAGTGAAATCTGAGGCAGTGAGGACTCTCTCACTGTGATTCCTGTTGAATAGCATGTGAAATAAAGGCAAAGGGAGAAGAAGAAAATTAGGCAGTACACATACGCTCTGTGGACTAAAAGTAAGGACATTCCTAAAGACATGGAAGGAGCACAATAAAAGCAACAGTTAAAGGAGGGACCTGACTCTCCCATTTCACTGGTTATGGTATAGTGCTGGAGCAGCACTTCTGAGTCACAGCACCCTATTTTAACAAAAGGCTTAGCCTGTTCTTTTCTCAAAAAAATAACCAACACTGGCACACTGATCTCAGGACAGGTTTTCTGGCTCTCAAAACCACCTACACTCAAGAGCCAAATTAAAGGCAGACGAAAGGAGCCATGTTTTCAGCTAAGCAGGTCCAACAGCTTCTCTTCCAGCATGTTTCTCCTGAAACCTTCTTCTGAGTCACCTGGCTTTCTAGAAGCAGAGGGTTAAATTTCATACTCTTCTTGATCCCTCCTAATAAGGGGCTACTGATAGAATATTCCAGCTCTTGTCTGTGCTCAAAACCACACTGCTCCATCATTTCCTTTACACGAGATCTTTGGAACCAGACCTGAGAGTAGGAGGAAGCTGTTCTCTTGCCTCCTTCCCATTGGAATGATGAGTACTAATGCAAGATCCAGAATTCAGCACACAGGCTCCTTCAAGCACCTTGGTTTTGGTTTTTTTTCAACTGTGAAACTGAGCTAATTATCACTCCTTAACGTAGCATTAGACTACCTGTTTCTCCGTGCTCACAGAGATGATCACAGTGCAGATGCAATAATAAAAGGGTCAGCTCTGATGAAGTCCATGTTGAACTCAAACTGAATAGTTATGTTTTAAAAGTGGTCACTCTTGGACGTTCCAGAAGGCAATAAATTTGTCAAACTCTAAAATATAAATTACTTCACACTTGCTAAAAAGAAACTAAATCTAATTTTTTTAACTAAATCTAATGTATAGATGGTTTCATGACTATTTTAAAAAATTGTTCTGGAGTTCATTGTCATTGATCATACAGCTATTACCAAGCTTCTGCTTTCAAACTGGTATTTTTATTTTTTTAAGATGAGTTGAAGACAAGAAAGCAATAACAACAATATAGCACCTAATGTCACAAAAGTGAAGAATCTGCTTTCAACCCTTATAGGAGTCTAAGCCTCATCTGTTTCATTTTTCATCACAGTTAATCTCTGCAGATATTACACTATATTAAATCTGTACCACAGCCATATATATCTTCCGTTTTTCTGTTATATGTATGTTCATGACAAAAACAAACAAAAAAACCCCAAATCAAATTCCCCAAGATGTCTCACGTGATGAGGATATGTGAATGGATTTCTTTTAATTCATAACTAGTTACCAAAATCTAACTATTATTATGTTCAGCAGTATTAGATCTGACTGGCTGTTTTTTAATTTATAAACTCCTACCAAAAATATAATTATTTTACCCTCTGTAACACTTGCAATTACCTTACATTATTGCTTTTTTTTCCCCCTTTCATATCCCTCCCTAAAAGTGAATTTAATAATACAATTAGTCTTAATCACCTAAAAGGTTAATTTCCTGAAAGGTTAAAATGTATTTTAGAACTGCATTTCAGTTGTTCCTAGTATGAAATGACACTTGAGACAATTAAATGCAATAATCTATAAATCTGTGTAACAGATCTGTGACCAGGTTTTCCAACACTGGCCTGCATTTCAGTGCAATCTGTAGGCAACAGAAGCTGAGAGCTATAGAATACAATAAAAAATTAGTATTCTAACTCAAAATGGAAGCAAGTTACAAGCAACAATAAACGAAAATCCTTAGACAATTCTCTTGGGCAAAAAAAGAAGTAATAATGTGTAACACAAGCTTCTCTGAGATTTTTAAAATTTCGCCTATGTGCAAATAATAATTACTGATGTCTATGAAGTCATTAATAATATTGTCAAAGAAAAATATTGTTTGCAGTTGAACAGATTTTTCTTTAAAAAATAAAAAATTATATCACCTACTCATTTCAAGGTTAACAGAATAATGCAAATTCATATGGGTCCCTGATGATCAAGGTAGGATTAACATATTTTCACCTTCTCTAATAGAACTGCTTTGGTACAAAATACATTGTTCTGCACTGTCATGATGTATGGCTCATATTTAGAAATCTGACAGTTTAGGAGTGCATTATGGCATTCCATTAAACTGAATACATTTTTGTGCTGCACAGGAAAAGATAAAGAGGCCACAATTCCCGTCTTCTTTTTAAAGAATAATGACTTTTCTCACTAGTCTAGTGAAAATTTCAGAAAATGTGGTATTTAGTGGACTGCTCAGTTCTACTCTCTGTGTTTCAAAAACGATGAGGATGATATAACTCTTTATTTCATATAAATCCTTATTTTTTTACAAGAACATGGCCCATATTAATTGACAGAGATGTCAGCTAAAACTCTCATTTACAACTGCTATAACAGTAATTCCGAAAACCTTTGGAATTCCCCCTGTAAGTGGACGGTGATGTTTCATCTTCTGAGCTATATTCATGACTTTAGTAAATGTAAAATTTCAGAAACAGGGGTGTTGCACTGTTATTTCACAAAACAATGCTGTCACTGACATAAGAAAGAAGGGAAAGAAAAGAGGACTGGAAAAACACGTGAAACTTCAGGTTAGAACAGCTATGTGCAAGGACTCCTTATTCCCATGGTGCCAGGACAGTGCTAAGTTGTCTACAAAACCCTGAAATGTAGACCTGGCATTAAAGAGCTGTATCTATCCTTAATACATGCTTGGGGTTGTACCACTACAAACCCAGCTGTATCATAAAGTTATTAGTCCATTGTTCAAATGCAAAACATTACTTCAACAAGAATCTAGAGAATGCTTTCGAAAAGGTTTATAAGTTGATTTTTTTCCTTCAGCAATATGCATTTTACATTCCCCTCAGCATTTTACCCAAAGTTTTCAAAATCAAGATAAATAAAGCAACAGCTTTCAGAAGATCCCTGTTTCCCTTAGTGAGAATCATAATTTAGCTGATCATTAATAAAAGCCAAATTGTTGTGCATGGCCAGAAGAGGGAAATATACCACTAGATGGGAGTTCTGTCATCACAGATGATCATCACAGACGATCTGATCCAAAAAGGCAGAAGTCCCAAAGCTTCAGCTGAGCATTTGAGTTTCTTTCTTCCCCTTGAGGCTGAGTCAACAAAAAGCAATGTGGAGCAAGAAGGTGGCAAAACAATCACAGCTTCACACTGCAAATGTATGACGAAGAATGGTGGCTTTGAGAACGTGTTGAAGGAGGAACCAGGAGGCCAAGGCTGGATGGTTCTGCTTTTGCTCACCATCAGCTGGAGATATGGCAAATTATCCTCTGTGTTTGTACATAAAATTTACTCTGTGATTACCTCCTAATATTAGTGATTTGGATTTGCTGACTATACATGACTTTAACTATATTTCAAATAAAAACAAAAGGAACAAAATCGATCCCCAAACTTCAGTATCCTCTGCTGTTCTTTTCACCTACTTTTGTGTAATCTTGGAGACAATCAGGTTTAAAATTGCCTGCCCTGCAGCCATTGGAACAGACACTAAAAAAAACTTATGCCCATATGTCTGAACAACCTCTTGAGCTTTAATGATGTTGAAATGTGGCAGAAAGGTGACACCTAAGCTTTATAACAGTTCCAATACAAAACAAAACTAAGATCTTTCCACATGAAAAGATATAAGAGCAATGGTGCTGTCTCCATAAAATTATTCCTCTCATTTGGAGTAGTGGGGTGAGAAAAAACATGAGCCATGAAAAAACAGGTTAATGTGACCAATCTTGTTATTTTAGAGTACTGGGTGAACAGCTTTTTAACTGCAACAAGGTTCAGATCTTCCTAGGTGCAATTAGGGAATGAAGGAATACATCAGTGTTACAGTTTAAAAATGCTGTATTAAAGACCTGCTTTTATTCCATGGAAGACTTACCTAGAACACTGCAGAAAGATTCACAAGGGTCAGGTTGCCAAGAAAAGTCACAATTATTAGTGAATAAAAGCAAAGTTCCAGAAAGAATGAACTATTTCAGAAAGGCCACAATCTCAGGAATTTTTTTAATAAGCAAATGTATTATTAAAATATTCTTAAGGGTTTACTCTGCTACCTGCTCACTGTCTGAAAGCTTCAAGATTCCTGGTGAGATTTGTTTCTTTCATATGAAACTGGCAGCTACCCAGTGCATCCAGCAGAGCTGCAGGAGACGCAAGCTTTCTCAAAAAGTTGGTGATACACTGGTCTAGTTCTGTTTAAAAAATGTTGAAGGATTTAGATATAGAGGGGTGAAAAAGTCTGTTTAGGTAGGCTTAGAAGAATTCCAGCCAAAAAGAATTTGACCATTACTGAACAAAGAACACCAATACTTCTAGATTAACATGAAAACAAGGGCTTAGTTCTATTTTACATTCTAACAAGAAAAGGATAAAAACCCCAAAAAACTAAATCATGGGAGATAGGTAACTTTAACCTATCTTTGTATTCATAAAGCCACTAGCAAAACGCCTCACAGTCATTAATGGATTTTTCCTCACAATGCTTCTTTGATGCAAAGAAGTTCTATTATACTTATTCTTCTTGTGAAGAACAGTGTCATGGAGAGATTAAGTCATTTATCCAAAGTAACACAAGATGCCTATGGGAATGACTATGTAATTTATCATGGATCTCAAGAGCCGCAGTCCAGTGCCTGAACCAGTAGACCATTCTCTTCTTAAAAGACAAGAGCTGTTGTACAGTACCTTAAATGACCTTTCAAAATGGCTATTTTTGCATGGTTTTTGCTCTATCACCATTCTGAAGAAAGCTGTTAAAGAAACATGCTTTGAGAGAGCTTAATTAAGCACCCTGTATCTTGTCTCAACACCAGCTGTGAAACTTGGGAACACATATACTTTCAGTCCAAATATGACATATCTCTTGGAAGTCAGCAGCAAAGCTAAAGCACAGCAGCCTGGCAGCTGGAAAAGATCCTTCATGCTCTGCAAATGACCATACTTTATTCAAGTCCTTGAAAGGTTTTTTTTCAAGGCTTTTTATATTCCTGTGACTGAAAAGAGCTACTATACTCACAATATATGTCTGAATATATGGCAGGAGCCGTTTGGTAACTACCAAAATATGTTCTTTCCTGGCACACTGAAGAGCTCTGTTTATCATTTGGTAAAGCTGCTTAAAAAGAAAAGGCAGTCAATTGTTTTCTCTTTATATTCAACGAATGGTTTCGGTTTGAATGTAATTCAAGCTACAGGAGCACCCATGAGACTGGCAGTATAAAACACTAAGTCTAAACTTAAATACTGGGTCAGTATCTGCCTCTTAAGATACAAATTAATTAAAATATGCTATTTAAAGAAAAAAAACTAACTGAAGTTTTGCCTTTATCCAAAGAATAAGTACAATTCACATCAGCAACCTAAAAACTCTCCAGCCACTATGCTCACCTGAAGGGATCATGACCAGGAGTGAAAAGTTTACTGGGTCACGCGCCTTTAATCTTACCGTCTCTTTTGAGTGACTGCCAAAAGCCTTGCTTATGAAGAAGTTTATGAAGAAGAAAATGAACTGAGATCATAATTTAAATTCCACACAGTTCACAAACAACTTTCATATGGTAACAATTTTTGGTCACTGGTTTACTGAATTTGAATTGGTGACCTAAAGGTGAAAGATTCTGCATTCCAGTATCAATCTCCATGCTGTTTATTGTTCCAGTTTTCTGAAGTTCAAAGTGGTAGAAGCAAGAGTTTCATGGTTAAACACAGTTGTCTCCACTTTACATTCACTTAAATATTTTCAGATTTTTTTCCCTTAAAATAATTCTAAGCATAAACCACAATTAGACAAAATTTTCTCATGTATGGAGAACATTTGATTTAAAAAAAAAATGTACCTCCATTAAATAAGAAAATAATCTCCTGTCACATAATAAAATTATGATGTTTAAGAAGTCCTGTTGAGAAAAAACTGTTACAAGTAACTGTTACAAGTTCAATTGTGCCTTTATAAAACTGTCTACTACTTTCAAGGGCTTTTTGTTATAAGCATTATACAGCTTGCTTTGTCTAACTTAAAAATTAAAACAACAAAGAAAAATCCTAGGATTTTAAGGTTTCATAATTTCCTTCACAAATCCTCATATTTTATTAGTTCTTTTTTTTTTTTCTTTCTAATCCAAGAAGACTGTTCTGTACTTAAAGCATGTCAGCTTCAGTGATAAAGTGAGTATCTTTATTTCCAGGAAATGGACTTGTGAAACTCAAGGAATTCTCAGCTGTCTTCTGTTTTTTCCTGTCAAAACCCAAAACCTTTGGAAAAAAAAAACCTTTTTTTTTTTAGGGAATGGGAAAGAAACTGATATGAAACAGAAGGAAAAAAACACTCTCAGAAAAATTAGAAAGAAATTTCCAAAATATAGTGTCTAAACTGGAGGCAACCAACTGAAAGATTTGTACCATGCAATTATTTATTTTTAACCACCGAGGCAATTTTTTTCAATTTTCCAAATACCTTAGCTCTTCACCATTTTCTAATGAGGCAGGCATAAGGAAAAAGAATAACCTCACCTACAAATGTATTGCCATGCTATTTAATCTTCTGTTTCAACAGCACATTTTTTAAAGGTCTATCTTTTACCCACAGAGCAATGAAACATAAATCTGAACACAATTCAAAATCCCTAATCTGATATTGGGAGGGGGACTTCTAATTTATCCTGTGAATGTACCAGCTCTACAAAGAAACTCTGGCATACACAGCTCATACTGTGAGAGTTATACATTATTCAAGAGCAAAAAAATTATTATTTTTGGTATCTAGTTTCACAACCTGATAACTATTTCTCCAGAGACTGATTGACTTTTATGATCTGTGCTTTTAATTATTTTTTTATCAGCCACATTTTCTACCATTGCCCTTTCTTGCTCTACATTATGCAAATCTCAACTATGTCAACAAAAGCAACTAGACCACAACATCTGTACGAACCCATTAAGCTAAGGGGAAAAAAAAAAGACAGAAAAAAAGAAAGGACCCAAAATTTGTTTCATGGCCTATTTGGTTTAACAACAGACCCAATGCCCATTCAAGCACATATAATTCAGAAGGCCTGCCTGCCAGCAATAAAGACTGAAATTGGATACTTTGTGAGATTAATTACCTAGATAGGGCATGATAATGCTAGTAAAATGGGAAGGTAATTAAAGTGCACCTTCCATGAAAATTATTCATTGCTGATGGATCAGGTGACAGATAAATCAAAAGGCACTTTAAAAAGCTACAGGTTAACTTGTGGAAGGCCGTTCCTCCCTGGAAGTCCCCGTGACCACGGCTGCTTGCTCCTGTCCCAAGACAAAAAGGAGGGTAAGGCGGCCTCGGAGAAAGAGGAGCCCAGGGGAAAGCTGCCGGCATTGTGCCTGCACACAAAGGGACAGCTAGAGTGGAACCAGCCGGCCGGCAGCCCTCGGATTCCAGGATCTCCCTGCTTGTACGCCATAAAGGGCTGCTGCACCATGAAAGGCAGCAAGTGATGAATTAATAAGTTGACTGGTCCCCCGGGTGCAATCCTTACAGGCGGAGGACACGCCGCGGTAATCAAACGGGGCTATAAATTGTGTACATTGAGTGGCACAGAACGCATCTCACTTCATCACCGTTAAGTCAAGACTTCCTGAATTTGTCATTAACTCTTTGGCTTCAATATATTTATTTAAACGGTGAAAGTAAGAGAAAGAGCTTACAACAACAAAAGGGCAACTGATACTACCCAGCGGGATATGCAGTCTAATGGAGATCACTGACTTTTACTTTCTACAGCTACATGGGTCAAAATCCACTCCTTTTACACCAAAGCTCCCCCTGAGATGCACCGATTAAGTTCAAAACATTACACTACACGCATTTCTGAAAGCAGAATAAACCCCAAAACCACAGGATCAAGCAATTTTTTACAGCTAGCTTATGCAAATTCCTAAGCATTTATTCCCTCCTTGAAGAAAATGGAGCATTTACATGGATGGGTAAGCATTTCCCAGATCCCACATTTTTACAGAAAATTTCAAAACAACCTTACATTAGATGAAACATCTGATTATTAAAATGTATGAAAAAGGATCAATGTATGAAAAAGCTCAATAATTACCACCTTCTCTTTATGGGTTTTAATGTGTGCTAGCTCTCTAGGTCATGATACTGAATAATACTGACTGTTCAGAGGTAATTCAATGGAAAGCAATTTTGTGCCACCCTTTTTGTCCTTAGTCATTTTAAATGGCTTAGATACCTATGAGAGTTGAAGAGAAACTTACCACTGACATTGAATCAGAGCAAAAGGAGGTAAGAGAATAGTTTCTAAAAATTCTTTACTTAATTCCTTCTATCAAAAATATACTTGAGGTCTTCCCACATTTTGAAGCAACAGTTCTGTGTGTTTTATCAAAAGCTTCAAAACTATTTTATGCATCCTCTGAATATTTTTTACCTTCCCTAGGCTTCATGGTGAATAGAAGAAGGGAAAATTTGAGTATTGAAACGTAACTCAAGAAATGGGAACTACAAACTGAAGTCCTTTCTGTGGATCCAATGGAAAGCATAACTCTTTTTCAAAATAGCTTTTATGACGCAAGCTATGACTGTTCCCAGGAGTGTTCTACATTCACAGAAATTTATACGACCATGTGACCAATAGAGGTATGGTACCAGTTTACTAACTTCACTGCAGCTGGCAGCTGTGGTATTTCCCCCAGAAAAGGAGCTGGGCTGATTTTATGAATAGGTTTATCACTTTCAGATTAGCTCATTACAATATTTTGCAAGAAGTCAAATTTTATGGACCTCCTGATCTATAAATGTACCTCAGGAGACTTGGTAAACTTAATCTGTAAAGTAAATGGTGCTAGAGTTGAGAATGAACACATGCTTGTCTATACTGTTACTTTGATAGCATGCTTAGCTAGTTGGGCATAATTCTGGTAATCTCAACATGGGAACACTGTTATGAGAGATAAAGAAGTTAATTTTCTAAGCATGAGCCCTGACATGCCAGGAACAAAGGATGAACCCTGATTCCTTTTGAGCAGGCATAGCACTGGCAAACAGGGAACATCCATTAGTTCCTTTAAGAGTCCCACTGCCTGTCTGCTGGTATCCCAGTGGAATTTCAGCTATGGATTTAGATCTACAGATTGCTAAATGGGATGGGACATGTCTGCCTGAGAGATCACCACCAACATCTCAGTATACGTATGAAAGGTAGTCTCTTTGGCATACAGAATTTACCCTCCAAAGCATGGTGAATGTGACAGTATTCTGAGAGCCTGGGGTACCTGCCAAGGAAAACGTTGAGAAACAGCTCCCAAGGGTTTGGTCAAGGAGTTCACTTTCTCTACTTACTGCTCATTGAAGGTTATCTGACAGTAATTGTTCTGTGCCACTGCATGGCTGATCAAATTCATTTTTTACACAGAAGAGTGTAACACTGATGGGTGGCCATCACAGCATTATTGTAGGCAAAATTAAGGCACCTGCTGCCCTCCTAATGGGGACTCGTAACTAGCATTACAATAAAAATAAAGCACAGAGCAAGTGTTTTATACTTTAAAAACATTTTTAACATTAAAGCTATAAACAGCAATCAAGTGAAATATCCCAACTTTTAGGACACATCTGTATATGGATATCCTCACTAAGCACCTTGGTTAATTCAGTCCTTGGTAAACAGCTTCAAAGAGTCTTAAGAACATGAATTACTAATAACACAAGCAAATTATTTTTTAGAGTTTTAAAATCCCACAGAAAATAAACTATTTTTAAATTTGCTTGCTTGCTTAGTATTTTCTTGAAAATAAATAAAATCATGTAAATATTTAACGTTAACATTGTGGCAGAAATTAGCATTTGTGTATGTGGGGGGTGGAAGGAAGAGGGCATTCAAGTCATCAACTTTTGGCAGTTAATTTAGGTGGCTAAATAGGGAAGGTAATCTAACGCTTCCTCTGTAATTAAGGACGAGTCAATGCACAATTCCTAAACTTGGCTCCTGTTCCAAATCACTCCCTAAAGAAGCCTATCAATCTCCACTGACTACAACAATGTAAATATCCACCAAAGATTTAAATGCTAATGTTCAATGCCAACATCAAAGAGCAGAACGTTTAGCCCTAAAACACTTCATGTGATTAACTCTACACAATATAAAGTGCAATGACACTTTTCCCTCTTCATTATCAGTTAAGCTGCAATACAAAATTTAGAACTAAGGGTGAAATTTTGATCTCAGCTACACAAGGGAATATCTGGAATAATTCCACAGGAGGTCCACAGAGACACATCATTACAGTATTGGCTCTGAAATATTAGCATCCAATTCCTCATTTCACAGTCATGATTAGAGGCTGTATGAACTTAAATAGACTCTTTAGCGAAATAAATGGCATTTCTCCACATAAGCATCAGGGTTTACTAGCTCTGAATCTGGTCTGCTGACTCAGCCACTACTGCCTGATAGGAGCTTGGGTGCTATGGAAAAATAGGAGCTTTCCATGATGCATTAGGAAATGAGATTCTCAAAAAAAAAAAAAAAAAAAAAAAAAAAAAAGAAATGCTTAGGTGACGGACAGAAAAGGTCAAAAGGAAAGATGGCAAATAGATCCATCTGCAGACATGAGACTGCAGATACAGAAACTGAAGGGTCTGCTGCTGCAAATATATACATGTATTTTTCCAGGCAACAACTGACAGAACAAGAGGACACAGTCTCAAGCTGCGGCAAGGAAAATATAGGTTAGATATTAGGAAGAAGTTTTCGACAGAGTGATAAAGTACTGGAATGGGTTACCCAGGGAGATGGTGGAGTCACCATCCCTGGATGTGTTTAAAAAGAGATTGGATGTGGTGCTCGGTGCCATGGTTTAGTTGAGGTGTTAGGGCATGGGTTGGACTCGGTGACCTTGAAGGTCTCTTCCAGCCTGGTGATGCTGTGATTCTGTGATGTATGAGAGATAACACCAGATTCAATGGATAATTTTGTACAAGCTATTGAAAGATAGGTAAGAGTTTAGGAGGGGTCATAAAAAGCAAAGCTAAGAATCATAGTGACAGGACCTCATCCCTAATCTTAAACCTGCTTAAGAGGAGGTCAGATCTGTCTTAAAAATTCTGAAAAATACACTAATGGGATAGAAGAAAGAGTGATTAAAAGGAGATTGAACTACATGTACGTGTGTGTGTGTGCATGTACATGTGTCTATATCTGTCTCTACCTCTTCTTTTCTTATACAGCAGAAACAAGATGGAAGTAAAATATGAAACATATCACTTTGCACTTCTAAGATTTCTTGCATTAACATTGGAAAATTTCGAGCAGTTCTGTGAATATTTTTTTCTTAATATTTTCAGTGTTTTTGTACATGTGGATTGTCTTGTGTCTGACACATGATTTGGCTCATTCAGTAAGGAATGAGATCTTTGTTGGCCTGTTGCCTACAGGTAAGATCTTAAGATTTCTACCTCTCTGTCAGACATAGTTAAAAATGGTCAAAAAACAGTTGACAGAGGATAAAAGAGCTGGAGGAAAATTTTCCAAAGAGATGTGCATTTAGCATGCTCACAGAGTTCCGGATGTTTGGAAAACTGAGGTAGAAATGACCTTTTCTTAATTAGCATTAATATTAAAATGGCCCGAGTCATACGACTTATGAAACTTGCTGAGAGAATTTAAATGTACAAATGAAGAGCAGCAAGTCAGGGAGTTTAAAACTACAGCTATCTCTAAAGTTGGATTTATTTTGCAGGCTGCCAATACAAACAAACTACCTTACGGAAACATAAAAAGCAGATTGTTATAAGCTCAAATTTAGGACATTTATATTGGGCCCACAGTAAGAAGATTTCTGTGTCATTACCACGAGCATGATTTAGTTGTATTATGTTCACATGTAGACACCATTATGTAACACTTAGCTCAGACAAATGGCTCTGTTCTTGATCTTTCTTATTCTACTGTAGTTAATGACCAAATATTGTTAAAAATTGGGACACTAATTATCTGATGTCGACATGTTATGGATAATTAAGAATTGCTCACTCTGAAGCCATGCTAATTGTTTTTCACATGTCTCCTTCTCTCGTCCTTGTGTCCTCAACAAGGCAAGTAGCTACAGGTTTATACGTACATCTCTGTCACGTACTTTGTCACAGAACATACATCATCCTTTCTGGCTCATCCCCGATTAATTTTGCTGGCTTGCAGCAATTATCTCTCCCTTTGTGACTGACCTCCTGGTAAATGGAGTGCATGATCGCTGGGCAATTCTTTCCCGCGTATTTTACCACTTAATTGATCCTTGTTGGCTGACCACAACAGAATACACTAAATTTAAGTCGTAAAATGGTTGAAGTTGAGAGAAAGTGGTAACCATGTTTTAGCAATTGTAGTTGACAGCTGTAAAAATCAGATCTTGATAATGTTCTCTCATTTACCCTATTACTTGGATCAGTTGGTTAAAGCTGTTAATGATCCTCTTGGATCAATGTCGTTTGCTTGTAGCTATAATTTACTGCATTGGTGGATTAGTACAGATGTTTTCATAGATAGCTCTGCATCATTCCACCAGATTGCTGTCTGCAACAAATTTGCTTCCATTCATCACTAACGAAGCAAAGAAAAAGATAATCAGCATCTCCTATCTTAACGTTAACTATTGAACTTGGGATAACACTTTTATTGTTGTCAATTTTCAGCCTTCAACCATGGCTTCCTCAGTAAATTGCCCTGAGAGTTTTCTCTAGAAATAGAACCAATTAGATATTTTGACTGTTACAGGGAAAGACTACAGAAATGCTTAACTGTACAAAGCAATACATACGCTAAAGAACAGCAGATAAAACTGTTCAGTTACTACTATGCCCTATGGAGTCAGGGCTGGTTCTATCACATACGAAGCAGAAGACACTACATAGGGCAGCGATGTGTCGAAGCTGGCAAAAAATTGTCCAGACTATTAATTACTGAGACTATTCCAGCACCTGAAAAATCTGCTGACATCCATGGGTTGTCATAGTGGGTAAGCCAGGAATGCTATATTAGGGAAGATGTCTCCCTTTTTTATTACCCCACTAGCATCAGAAAGATCAAACCCAGCTCTTCACAGAATTTGTCTATCTTCACCCTTTCCTGACAGAGGTGAAAAATTTATTCTTGGGCCATTAATACTTCTTAAACTGCCAGAAAGCCATGAGCCAGAAGAGGAAGACTTGTATTTTTCCACTGTTTAGCCAAATCTCTGTTTTTCCTTCTAAAAAAGGAGGCTTATTGGCACACACAGCAAATATAAATTAAGCAACTGAATAAAATATGAGTGTGTTCCAAAAGAGAAGCAGCACAATCTCTGACTCTATTTCTAAAGAGAATACATATAAAAAAAGTGAACTGGAAATATGCTGTCTTAAATTGCTGGACAATTCTAAATGGCATCTTTTAAGCTTAATGGAGAAACTTCTTTAGCTCTCCCTCCACAAGCTACCTTCCCTCTTCTAAAGATTTCCACAGGAGTCATTACAGTAGGTTGGCTCCAGGCCATGCTGTCATCAAATGCTTCACTATATAGAGATGTTACAGTCTAAGGATTTTTTAATTCACTAGATTTAACCTTAGTTAGGATTTCACATTTGGTAGCACTTATACACTTGCAATAGTGCCTTTCAACAGTGATGTTCATTTCTCATTGAAAAAGTATCTGAGCACCTAAAAGGTTTTATTTGTTCTAATGACAACGGCACTTGAATTCTTCAAAAGGTCTGAAACAAACAAACAACTCTGAGTTCAGAGCTCCTACTGATGATGTCCCGCACTTATTTATATCCTGCATGCAGTTACCATCCTACAGTTAACAGGAAGCAGTAAAAGCAAGATCTGGAGATGTACTTCTGCTGTGAAAATCAGAGGTCTGTGGAATTGTATTTTCTTTGCACATAAGTCAATTAGCTGCTCTAGAATGTGTATCACCAGGTATAAATATATCAAGTCATTTCTTGTCTTTTTAGTGCAACTATCTTGAAAGTCTTTGACAGTGGTTGGATCATCACAGAACTATGTATTAAAGTTCCCAAAGAGTATAACAAAGTGCGAAGAGTTTCTACTCTGTTGAAAAGAACTTGTGGCCATGAGAAAAAAATCTAATTATGGATGAAGTGAAAGAAGAAGCCAGGCATATTTATAAAGGTCTAAAAATTCACCCAACAGGTGTCATAAGTGGAGCTCTTTAATTTTACAGACCTTTCTGAGACTGGTCATAGATAGTGTGATGTTAACACATATACTTGCTTTTTAAGATCAGGATTAATTTTTCATCACTTTTTTTATGAATACAATTGGTTTAACTAATAAATATTGAGGAGATGGCTGGTCCATGTTTTTAAAAGAAAAAGGGGCTCCTAATTCTTTGTGTAACATTAGTAAAGTAATCCCTCCTTTCCATGGCTAAATTGTACTTTACATTGCTCATTTTCTTCCTCAAGTACATAGTTTTTTATTTTGTGCAGCTGGTGAAATTATTCTTGAGTAGTATACATTAGACCATGGTGACACACCCTGCTTTTTCATTAGCTCAGTGCACAGGAAAGTCAATAGCCCTGCGGCTGTCATGCTTCTCCAAGCAGGTTGCCACCAAACACTTAACATACATAGCTTAATCAGACCATTTCTAATTTGGAGCTCTAGTTCTGTGAAGCTGAAGCTTTACTTTATCTTTGTGTAGTTACACTAGAGTGTAGCTTCTCATTCTTTTCACTACTAACTATTGTAAAATTCACATAGTCTTAACTAGAAAAAAAATGAGTTTCTTAGCAAAAATTATTACATTTTTTTTCAAAAAAGCTTTTATGATAGGCTGGAAAGGCAAGAGTTCTGATATCCATTTGAGAAAAAACCCCAACATACTTTTAGTATACTTAACTTAAAAAATTCAAATTACATTCAGTCACAAACTGATGTGCAAAAACCTGACATAGTCAGACTCAAAATGTGATATGAAGTTAGAGTTTTCTTTCAGGATGACAGAGCGCCCATTGCTTTTGTTCCTGGGTGTTCTGATAGAGCATAAGGTTCAAATCCTGCTCCTATTGAAGTCAATGACAAAGCTTCCATTGACTTCAGCGGTGCAGGATCAGACCCTAAGCAACATAGTTAGCATCTGCTTGCTTTTTATCTCTCTTATCTTTCAGTGAAAAATATTGGAAAAAATTAGAACTAAGTAGTAGGGAAAAAAAAATTAATATCAACTAGCTATTCTGTGGTACATTTTCTTATAAAACATACTGCTTGTCATTCCAAGTTTTTTGCGAATACACATTCTGTATATGCATACAAAATATAATCAAAAGTCTCAAATATATGTGCCATACCATATTATATCCTATACAGATGTTTCCTTCTTTGTGAAAATCTTGAAAAAAAATCTAACATTTAATAATCTAATAATATTACCCCAACCTTGCAATTCTGTAGTATCTCTATAACCTTGTGGATGTCACAGTATCAAATATGACCTGATACAATCAGTGAATGAACAAACTGCTTTCCTTGATCTGATGGTATTTGCTATACAGAGACTGGAATTCTTATCAAAATTTTATCCATCAGTTTAATTCAGGCATAAACTCAGTTATCGCCTCCTGTAAAAAAAATCTGTGATATTAGTTCAGGGTAATGCGATTGCAGATCAATAGGCAGTCTTAGCTCCACAGAAATAACCCAATCCAGTCTTTTAAGGTACTGAAAAGACATCAAAAAAAGAATGATAACTATCATATGCAACTTATTTCTACCCTAATTTTTCCCTTTTTAGTAGATGACCATGGAGTGCAGGATACTTACATAGCTACGCTGTCTGCCTACTTACTGGTCTACAAAAATTTTTTAAAATATTAAAATATATCCTAAATATTATTAAAATCAAGCACAGACATCCGTGTAGCTCCCATTAAATAAACTAAGCAAAAAGGTAACGAAAAAAGCAGTCATCATCACATCTATGTTTCTAAAAACCTCAGTTTAACAAAAGCATTTAGTGAATATTAGTTTCAAAAAGTGACCTTTTATAAAATAATTCCCCTACCTCAGGTGGAACAGGTGGAACACATTTGGTAAAAAGAAAACGTTATTTTTTATAATCTGAATTCTTTTTACATGAAACATTGCTTTTAAAAAAACATATAGATGATGTAGCCATCAGTGTGCAAAAACTGATCTACAGTTGGACATTAGAAGATGAAGCATAGCTTGAGAAGGAAGTTATTAGCAGGAAATAGCCAAGGAAACCTATAGCTACAGGAAGTCCACTGAAATGGGAAAACACTGAAGAAATGTTAAGTTGAACATTGAAGCTGTTTGTAGTAAGCTGCCATATATCACCAGAAGTGAACATTAGATGGAAGATGTAGATAAAGGTAGATTAAAACAACTGGTGGCAGTATGGGAAGACACCAGAATGGCCGGGGGAAAAGAGGGAAGTGAGAATAGGACTGGAACACTGAGGTCGTAGTGGCTGGGAAAGCTGCAGGCATCCATCTTCCTGATTGCTGCCTCTGCTGGGGTACAGTTCAGTGCTGAAGAAAAGTCAGGTTTAAGTGAGACTGACAGGGAACAGGAAACAAATAGATGGTCAATAGTGCAGAGACTATGAAAGAAGAGACTTCAAAAAATGAGTAGGGATAATTGAGAGCTGGGGAAAAAGCATAAAGAAACAAAGAAAAGAAAAATTATAAGCAGCAAGAACGAAAGGAGACTGTAACGTGAGAGGATGTGAAGTGTCTCCCCCATTTAGAAAGACTTCAGAATTACCTAAGAAAGGCAGAAGCCATCCCACAGATTTGCATTTATGCATTCAGTCATTTCTTCTTGTCATGTAAATCAACGGTGCTTCTGCTAGTAGTCATGATTTTATAGCATGTAATGTTTTTCAGTTCAAGTAACTGGGATAATGCTAATTTGAAAAATTCAGCTTCGTTTTTTTGGTTTTTTTAAAACTGTGAAATTTGGGATCTTTTTTTTTTGTAGCAAAAGGTCTTAAAATTGAACTCTTTAAGATGTAGAAACGGAATAGGAGCAAACCAACAAATACAAAGGAAATTGTTACTAAAAAGGAATGTTTTTCAAGAGTAACCCTTGATTATGGAACTGAATCAGGGTTTTTTAACCTCTTGAAGTTGTCAGCATTAAGTGCATCTGAAGGCACAGCATGACCTAAGAGTGCTGTGGGGCACCTTTCTCTTGCTGTGAAGAAGCAGCAAGCATTAGCAAGTGCTCCCTGCACAAGAGCAAAGAGTACATTTAGGGACAGTTATTGGCATTACATTTTAACTTCTGTTTGTCTTGGTTGGTTACGGTAATAAAGCATGATGAGTGTCCCCTTGGATTTGATTTTTTTCTTTTCAATGACTATAAAGACAATTTAAACTGGCTCAGGACACGCTTAAATTTTCTCAAACCCTGATAATTGTTGGTATTCATTAAAAATATCCTAAGCTTTATCATGGTCAGGGTAGGTTGGGTGCATTACCACCCTTTACGAGAGATGAGTCCATTGTTCGTTCAGATAAATTCCAGAGGAAAGGATGCAGAAAGATAGTTTTTAAAACACACTATCTTTGCAAAAATGTCAACATAAAAACTATAAAAGCATATATTGAAGCATACTTTGTAAAACGAAAATGCATGAATGCCAAAACACAACAAATATTCATCTGCAGTGAAACCTACCCCATTTCCATTCACCTTCTGGGTGTTGTATGGAAAAAATGTAAAATTTGGGAAGGAATTTGATGGATCAAAAGGAACTACCAATACAACCAAAAGGTGAATATCTTATTAGGGATGTGGTCAATTTTATCTTTGGTAAAAACCCATTCAGTAAGCTTGCAAAGGTAGTGCTTGTCAGCTGCTCACCAGGTGCAGCTCTTCACTACATTTGTTTACTCTAACTAGAGCTAATTCACATTTAAATCTGAACTCTACAAGGATGCAGGAGTTCTCATAGATCAGCTGGCAGTACTGGGATGACATCCTGTATTCTTTATATGACGCTGGATAGGGAAGATATGAAACAGGATGGTTTACTCCTGGGGGACTTAGTGTACTTAATCTTGTCAAAGAAAGAAAACAAAGCAAAACCAAAAGCCTCGTGGTTCTTGGCTGAGGCAAAAAAAAATATGTCATATGACAACTGATAGCCTAGTCACAGTGTCTTTTTAAAACAAGGAATGAATAGCAATGTGTCATATGTGTGTATATATAAGCCATGTGAAATGATACCTACCCACTTACAGTCATTTTATTGTGTTATTTCTACAAATATAAATAGGTTTTTATCCACCACCTGGTTCTTTGATGTGGCATGCTCTCTTTGTCTCATCAGAAGCTTATTACATGTGGGTGAAGAAACACTGAATATATTCTATAACCCCATTCTTTTATCAATAATTTCCTGTTATCATTACACAATGATTTGAATTTTGTGACTGTGACCACAAAAGAGCAATTCAATTAAACCAATACTACAAAGGGAAAATCTCATTGCAATCCTCTGTGCAACTGGTGAACCCAGTAATTATATATAGCCACCTATTGTGTTAGCATAATAACATGTGAAGAAGGTTTAGTTAGACACATTTAAACACATAAAAGGCAATATGGGCATAGAAAAAGTCAGTTTTGCCAGAAGTATAGAACAGTCACACAGGAACAAATGAGAGCTGCATGAATCCTAGTTTACTTGGCTATAAATAAATCCAACATTTTCTTTCTCTCTGTGGTAAAATAAAAGAGAAGCACAGAAGCATAACAGTCTCCTTTGAGCAACCAGTCTCTTTCTGTTCAATTATAGTTATCAATCTGTTCTACCTAAAATATTTTCCTCCTTGAGAAACCAAAGAAATCAGTATTAGGATCCAAAGCATGCTGCTGCAAATATAATGTAAAAGAGGTCTTTCCTTTTGATAAATGCATTTGTTCTGAACATCTGTATTTTCTTTAACGTTAATTTTGCAATTCAGTGAAATAAAAAAAAAAGCTGCATTTATGTGGCACTTCAAATCAAAAAATCTTAAAGAACTTGATAAGGAAAAGTGAAGGTTACCTTCATTTTAAAGAGAAAACTGCAACAAAAAGAGCTTAAAGCCACTTTTTTCCCCCCAAAATCTGTCCCCTATGTATATTCCTTTTAGATGCCAAATTGTAAGCCTTTAAATCTTTATATTCAGAAGTGCTAAAAAGGCAAAGCTTCAGTTGTACCCTTTCTCTAAACAGTGTCAAATCCTGGGAAATGCTGGCCTGTGCATAATCCCACAGTGAACTGGAGGGTAGGGAAGAAATAGTCAGATCTCCTGCTTCCTGATGCATGTTCTTTAAAAGCTTGTCTAGGAGGTTGAAGATTTTTGAATGCTTTAAATCTTTAGCAAAATCCAGATGTCATCTCTAATATATATGCATGCTATAGTTTCACTAACATCTCTGGGCTTGATGTGAGGATCATTTCATAAAATCACACAGCTTGTGTTACTTACAGGATAGCACAGGATATCCATATTATATCTTCCGACCTAATAAAACCCCTGTAAATCTATGACTATGACAACACAAGATAATGAATTACAATGAGTTATCTTGGGGAAAACACAACAAACTTCTGATCAAGGCTTTTTCATCTTCCTGAGATGTGATACTACCCACTAAATTGCATTGTTTCTTCCTTTACCCTGTGTTCCAAATAACCATCAAAGCATATAAAGTAAAGCCAATTTGATTCAGCTAAATAGGAAAAAGTCCAAATCCTCTTCTTCATGTGATAGTTCTGCACAGTCATCTACAGAGAGCAGAACACTGTCCACCTATGCTCGTTTGAAGAATTATAGAGAATTATTTTGAAGATGACAAATCAAGGTGCCAAAAAAAATATCATCTGTGGTGCAAAAATAGTTTCAGGGTAAGTTTTCTGTGCTGAAAATCTCACCATAAACTTCAATAACGGAATGAACACAGAGACCAATCCTTTCAGCTACAGAGATGGTTCCAAAATAATATGAAATGTGCATTTGGAAAGCACTATAGGGAGATTAAATATCCCATAAATACTCCAACCTAACTTTAACAACCATATAAACCATCCTAAATTTGGGGGGAAGGAAGGAAAGTTTTGAACTACATTTCTTGTCCCTTTTTTTTTTTGAGATGACTATCTTTAAAGTACAAAATAACTACAGTTTTTCCTGTTTGTTCATTTACCCCATTTAGTGAGTTTGTTCTTAGTTCAAAATATTGCTTTAGGGGATCATTTCTACTGCACTAAAAAAAAAAATAGCATGATTACAGTCATTGAAATTTCCTTCAACATATAAGTATGAAGTATCCTTTAAACTATTAGTCAGCTGTTCTTACAGGAACCATCGCATCAGTTATTCACTTTATATTCCCTTTTGCAGCATTTCTTCGAAAGCCAGATCTTGCAAATAATATTTGATTGAAGATCTTTTGTTCAAATTAAAAAAGGTTAGCTTTACTATCCTCTCTTTAAGACCATAGCACACTATTGCCCTGTAATTTTATCAACAAGCTACTCGCCATTTCAAAAACCTAAATCTGAGAATTCTCTTTTTTTTTCATTCAGCTGCAGACAACTAAAGCCCTTTTTTTCCCTGGGGTGATATGCTAGTTTGATTTTATTTCCCCTGACATTTCACCTGTCAGATTATGATAAATAGAAGAAACAAAGAATAATCATCACATTCTCATTGCATCTCATAATCAAATATCTGGAAATATAAGATAAATCAGAAATATTGTCCTGGGGGAAAACATTAACACTGAATACACCATCAGAAATCCAAGTCATCTTCCAGTGACCTAGGACTCCCATACATGTTTAAAAAACTCAAAAAAGGAAGTCTGCATAGAACTGTCACATCCATTTTTTAATCTTCAAATATTAGGGAATTACTTATAATGAAGTGAGACCAACAACAAAAAAAAAGTTCCAGAGTTAAGAAATTCTATTTAATAACAAAGCTGTGCATCTTCTTTAAGTCTTTTGTGAATGCTTTCTGAAAGCAATCCTGAGGCCAAAAAACAGGACAGGTTATCCTGAAATAGTATAAGCTCAAATTAAATAGCTGGCAAGGTGAAAAGATTAATGAGCCAGAACACACCAAACATGCTCCTGATTTACTGCATCTACAGTTTGCATGTTCCAAATTTCTCTCAGCCTCACAGTGTTGAGATTCATAAGTGATGAAAACTTACCTGCTTGGCCGGTGGTAATACTGACAGCTGCAAAAAGCCTCTGGGAACGACTCAAGTCAGAAACCCCATTCACAGCTTCAACTTCAAACGTGTAGTTAGCATGAGCTAGCAGGTCCATGACAGTGACATAGTTATCTACTAATCCAGTTTGCTGGGGCATATATCCAATGTTACTCCCACAGGGAACACACTCGCCCTGCTCCCAGCTGCACCTCTTGCACAAAACGCGGTAGGTCACGTCACTTCTTCCCCCGTTGTCAGCAGGAGGACTCCACTCCAAACTCACAGTAGTCTGGTTGATATTGAAAATTAGGTTCTGTGGTGCAGATGGAGGTCCTACATAATACACAAAGAAGTCCAGGGTAATTACACAAAACCACATTGGGACACACAGGTAGCATTTTAATTACTGAGATAGAAAACGGTTGAAGCATTTTTCTTCACATAAACATTTCATTAATTTTAGCACAGGCTGCATAAAAGCTTTCTTGAACTCATTTGGTAAGAGCTTTATTTATTTTCCAGTAAGACATCAGAATAACAATTGTCTGTATATTTACTGCAACTGATTTTAGTTGTTTCTTTTCTGTGCAATTAAAAGGCATGGTTAATATACCTTAAAGGTTCTCTTTTACAGGTTTTCCAAACATCAGATTTGTTCATCTCTTCTAAACATGCTGCACAAGCTGCATCTAGTCTTTTGTTATCGGGTCTGATATGATTTAAAGAGATATTTAGTGATGTTTTGGATTTAGGAGACTTTCACTATTTGAACCACCAATCTGTGTAGGCCAATCTATTTGCAGTTAGAAAGTTAAGTCAGATACAGTTACAGTTCAATCAAAGTGCAGATCCACACAGGTTACTTTTCATTTTTCATGTTACTAATTTTAGTATTATATCACATAATGCACATTGTCTATAACAATTTAGGGAAAACTGGGCCTGTGTTCTAGCTATTGCAGCGAGTTATGCACTTATGCGACACACAATGTTTGCCAATGCTGCATCAAGCAAACATGAAAATTGTATTTATGCTGACTCCGTATTCACTGTCAACCCTCTTTCCCTCTGCTTTTCAATTTCTTTTACCATTGCAAATGTACTTTTCAAACACAGGAAAAGCCAGACAAAACTACTCGCTGCAAGTGGCTGCACCCGGTTGGTTAAGCAACGTCCTTTGCTATTAAATTCATGACTCACTCACTTGTGCATGCGACATATGGTGGATCAGAAGGTGCTCTGTAATAGCTATCTTCACAGTCGCATCTGGAAGATCCCTCCTTGTCAGAAAAGCTGTGAGTAGGGCAGCGGGAGCACTGCAGATCTTGTGAGGAGGATTTGTAGAACCCACGGCCACAAGCTAAGGCAGAACAAAACAAATTTAGGTTTAGATTTGCATGGACTTCAGTCCTGATATTTTTTTGTTTCAGTCACATGAGGTACACATTCCTGTAAACATCTAAACTGCCCATTCTGTTATGTTAGCTCAAGCAAAATATGCTCACAATTTCTTTTTCTTCAGGTGATGCTGTTAATGATTTTGTGGCATTTTTATGCGTTCAAGTATATACTATATGTACCTGAACAGCTGGCAGTATAATATTTTAAAACAGAGGGCCACATAAATACAAGAAGCATCTGTTTTTCACCAAAGGAGAGTACAATAATGGTGTGAAACATCTGGATACCTGCAATAGGCCTAAACAAAAGGAAAACACTCCTGAGATCTGCTCTAAGGCCACTGAAGTGTTTATGGTATCTGAACTAGTTGTTTTGGAGCAAAATTTATTCTTCCCTGATCTCAAAAACCCAAAGAAACTGTAAGCCCCCAGAAAATCCTGATCCTGAGGAAAGAATGCAGCGTGAACTTTTGTTTAAAAGATGACTCTGGTAGGAACATGAAGAAAGAGGAGAGCAGACAGCATGAACTGCTCAATTGGTTTGTTCAGTTTCACAGAAAGAGACAAGCAGGTTGAAATTACCCTTTCTAGAATTTTCAAGATGAAGACAAAAGGTAGACAATAGGAAATACGCATACAAGATAACTTCTTACTTTGGTTTGTTCACTGTGAAATCATGAAATTAAAAATTGTTGTGTTCCAACACTGATGTTTAGAAATGCTTCTTGCAGCTACTGCCATGGTTCCCAAGATAGAAACACACAAAAAACACACCTACCATTAGACTTAAAAGCAGAGCACTGAAACCTAGAACCAGCTTAAGAATGTATAAACTAAGAGAACTGTAGGGAATGAGGAAGAGGGAAGTGGGGATCAGACAACACTAAAACTGAACACAGATTAAGATTCCACTTCAGCACTGAGGTTATGGGCAAACTTACAAACACTGTCAACACGCAAAACAAAACACAAAAGTCCTCCAGAACCTTCTTATAAAGCAGAGGCAATTTCAACCACACTATTTTACTTTTTTTTCCTACCCCTAACAGACAGTCTAACCTTCTTAAGCCACCACCTGTGTGCAAAGGAAAGGGACAGAGGGTGAAACTTTGTACTGGGTATCAAAATATTAAAGCTAGTTAAATAGTCATTCTGAATTCTGAGGGAGAGAATTTACTTTGGTTATATTCATATTTGCTTGGATATATTCTCAGAACAGAAATGCAAAGTATCAAAAGACACTGATATTTGGAACAGTTATTTCAGTTGTCTGGTACTGCAGTGATGGAAAGAGCATGAAAACAATGAGCTTTATCCAAAGCTCACTGAGTCAATGAGGACCACCTTTGACTTTATTAGCCTTTGGACTGCATCCACAGTGTCGCTAAAGCAACATGAGTCTTCTTAGTCTGATACATTTTATGCAACAGAGAAAAAAAAAAAAAGGTGGCAATACTTAAGATAACTCTAGATTAAAGTTGATGAATTATGTAAATCAACAGTGGATCACACCAGTAGGAAATTTGGGCTGTCTATTACTCTATCAAGGTACTAAGTTTTCTTAAAAATATATGCTTAAAATTGCCATAACATTTATACTTTTTTGTGCTGGAAAAAAAACCCAGTGGATGGAAGATAAATTATCTAGCAGAGTCAATCATCACGCAAAGCTTTAGCCTTTGATTTTGACAAAGGGGCACAAGTTTGCATTAGAAGAAAATCTAGTCCTGCTTGGAAAACATGCTATAGCTTGATTCTGCCACAGTAGCTGTTATATATGCTATTTAGAAAAAAACCAAAAAGAATTTTGGAGAAGCACTTTAGATAAACATGACCTCTGAATTCATAGTTGTGGCAAATTCAACTCAGAATTATCCTTTTACACCTTCATCCAAGGTTGTTTCAGAATTTGCTGACCAGAGTGCACAAAAGCTGAACTGATTTCTATACAGGTACTTTAAGACACACATTTAAACTTCTGTCTGCTTTTTTTAGTACTTGCAATAGAAATGTAGCTAAAATTACCAAATAATAGTTTCCTGCCTTTCTTAAATAGTCATGTTCCTTTCATACCAAACAAAACACTGGACAAATACACTGGAACTTCCAACATGTAGTCCTCTGCAAAGCAAAGAGCAACTTAAAAGGCAAAGATCCCTACTGTGCTTCCAGTCTGTCCTTCTCAGCAGGGAACATTACACGGCAAAGATGCAGAGAGTAAAATAAAGATTTCAGACAGAAATAACAAAATGTAAACAGAAAACTCCTTTTCGGAGTTTTTTTTTTTTTCCTGATGACTTGATCAAGACATTTCTATGCTTAGTCACTCACTATTTAAAGTAAGTGTGCATTTCTTATTAGAGTTCAAAGGATCTGAGTGTCTGTGTCTACTTTACATGACTGAAAGCCAATTATTCTCCCGCACAGCATAACACAGGCGGCAGGTTCAGGCATTCATATCATGCTACCATTCCGTTAATTTTTTGTCCAGTAAGAGGCTTGTGATAACATTTAATAACCATCCCTTTGACTTATATATCCCAGAGATATAAGAGGCAGAATATTCCAGCATTGAAATTTTTAACAGTATGAAAACAGCACTTTTAAAAAGAACTTTTAAAGACTTTGTAGTTCTTTAGAAAGGAGGGTATGCAGGGCTGTACACTGTAATTAAAAGTATGCATTGGAAAAATACAACTAAACTATTTTCCCTTCTTCATAGAATTACATTTCTCGCAAAAATTTCGTTTTTCAGACTAGCAGTGGAATACTTTCATTGCTTAAAAATTGGGGATCTATGGGTGGGTGCTTATCTGTTTTTAACATTTACCATTGTTCTTGCAAAGAAAATTACAACTGAAAACTCTACCAAGATGGTGTTGCACAGACCACTTATGAAGGTGTGAGAACTTGCCAGACAGCTATACAGATAACAGATGGGAAAGAATCATTCAAAAACACTGGTTTGATTCTTTTTTTCCCTCCCTTTTGTCTTGCCTTGCCAAATTGCCTTGGTGAATTTTTTTTTTACTTTATGAGCAATTTAGATATATTGTTTTGTTCTACACTATTTTAGTTCTACATATTTTGATTCTATTTAGTTTTTCATGTAATATTTTTAAGATTACAGGGACAGGTGGTATAAAATCCCCACTGCTACTACCTCCATAAGGGACATTAAAAAAAGCTAATTGTAGAACACCAAAAACAAACACATTAGCCAAACAACACTCAGAGCTCTGTGCATGCAAATCTAAAGGTGATAAATACACCTGCTCTTTCACAAAAGTATCTCATGGCAAAGCTTCAGGCAACTCAAATGACATTTGATCACATCCATTTAATTAGTACAGGAGAGCACTCAGCAGCAGCATTTCTTCCCTATACAGGGAGCCTATATTGTAAGCCAGGGCACAGAACTCAAGCAATGACAGAAGAAATGCAGGGGCATATAACTGGTGAGATGGCACTCTGATGTTGTAGCTCTAATCCTCATCATTGTTAATCTGAGTAACATGTGAACTCATTTGATGTTCCTCAACCAAGTTAAGATCCAGCAGTAGTTTTGCAGCTGAAGGGCTTCTGGGGTGCTGGAAAAGGCAGCACAGGGGTGGGGAGAAAGGCAAGAAAGGTAGCACAGAATACAATTCCCTTCCATTTACTACTGTGTTGTGTCATTTACGGCTGCTAATTTAATAGAACAGCTCTTCCCAGATGAAGCTCCCATTTTGTTCAAAAAGCCGCTCCAAAGTCTTACATGTTACTCACAGCATAAAGACACAGAATAGCACCTACCTGCCTGACCTCAACCAGCTTAAAACAACACAATTAGGCTTTAATTCTTTCCCCATATATTGCAAAATCAACGATAAATACAGAAGAAAGTCTTGCTTCAGCCAAGGTGCAATTCTTCACTTAGTATCTTAGCCTCAAACCATTAGGGACTGTCCATCAGTGACCCTCCCAGGGCTGACCAGCACCTTGGACTTGTTCACTTGTCTGCAATAGCCACGGCTGCTCCTCACAGCAAACCTTCTCACCTCCTCCATGAAACAGAGATTTTTCTTGTTGGGAAGCTGGCAGAGTTCCAGTATGAAATACAAAGACAATGCGAACAAAATCTCCCAGATGAGAGAGCTTTCCTGGAGTTGGGGTTTGAGACTGAGCAAGCCCTAGATAAAGCAGTACACTATTCTGGCTGTATACAATGAAAGACCCTCGTGAAAATCATACCAGCAGTCTTTCTCGGCTCGGACTACGTTGCTTTCTTCTGGTACACCCAGCAGCATTTGGCTGTGACAAGGATGTATGGTGACAGTAGGGTCTGGCACTCGGCTGGGCACGGCTGCAGCACCAGCGCACCGTGCCCACTTGGAAACGTGTCCAGCATATGCCACTGCAGTCAGTGCATTCACAAACACTTTCAGCCAGTATCTTTGGTCTCCCTTAAGGGGCTACACAAACATTGTAAATAATGGAATTTTGCAAAGCCAGAAGTAAACACGAAGGAATTAACACACACTAACAAGAACTATCCTGCCACATCTGTGGCATAAGCTGCTGACTGTGCCTACTGGAGAAAAATAGCAGCTTCTCTGCTGTGAGCTCATCACATGCTTTAGTGGCCTGGTAGAGATCAAATAATGTATATGTTCCTTTTCATAGTTATAAAAAAAAATCCAAGGACCTCTGCAGAAGAGAATGAAGGCAGATGTAGATGGCAGCAAACAGCAGTCTAGAGTCACACTTGTGGGACGGGAAAAAGAAAAAAAAAAGGACGTGTTAGGTACTATGCATTTTTACGTAGCCTTTTCACTATAAACACCATGAGATTCATTTTGTGTCTAGGATAGCTGGGAACTTAAATTGGGACCAATGATGGAAATATGGTGAGGGCTATGAGTGATATATGTAACAATTGATGTTTATATAAGCAAAGGAGAAAGAGTAAACAGTTATAGGGCACTGACACATTAATCAAGAAAATTATTTGCTACTACAATAAACAATTAAAAAAGAAAAAATTCCATTTGTTGAAGTGCAAGGCTTCCAGGTGGTATATCAGCTTAACACTTAAAGGCCACACAATTGTTTCAGCATGTTAAGACACTTGATTGAACACGGCTTTTGATAATAACTTTTGAGTTAATATGAAAGTAATTAAAGAGGCGAATGCACTAATTACTGTTTGATCCCATTATAAAAAGTAGACTGGTATAAGAGGATAAAAATAAGTATGACATGCTGTGCTAGCAGAGCAAGAGAGCTTGTCTGTTTACTCTGGTTTGCTCACCATTCCCTGAGTTTGCCATCACTTGTAAGCCTTAGTGGTGTGACAGTTTTATGCACACTAAGATGAAACTAATGTTCCAAAAACAATACTTTTCCAAAGTCAGTGTCAAAGGATGACAAAGGAGTAATCACAGAGTTTCAACAACATCAGTATTACCTAAGAACTTGGGGTACCAGGCTGATCCCACTGAGAACAGTGGCAAATTGACTGCCCATCCTGGGATGGCTCAGGTTTTCCCCTGGGTTCCTTTCTCTCTTCACTTGAGTAAGTTCACTCTATTATAAGTGATCCTATACATGGTATTTTTTCCTACGAGCAGTGTCTAAAATTTGTTTTATGTCTGTGTGGGCATAACTCTCCTATCTTGTGATTTGTTTTCCATTATCTTAATCAACTCCCTACCTTTCTACCTTCTCCAAGCCTGAGAAAATTAAAGAGAATTCAGCTAACCCTCTTTTCACAGAAATTATGTATACACAAAGAGTGCGTGCAGATGTTTCCTGGATGAAGTTATGCAGCTGCAAAGACTTTATTAATTATAAAATGCAAAATGGATTGTTCTGTAATTGAAACTCTCTGGAGCTCTGATACATTTGAAAATTAACATACATATATGTATGGCCAGGACATAGATGGATGCTGTTAGATTATTTATTACAGATGGGTATTTTAGCTAATGCAGAAAAAAAAGAGCTGGTCTTTGTCCACTGGAGCTTTCATATATTTGCTTCATATTAATGTCTATGGTTCCATAACTCAGGACTAAAAGCACAGCTTGCAGAAACAGTACTCCCACTGCTAGTGTTGCTGACCTCATCTAGGATGGACAGGTCTAGAATCTTTATTTTAATCCTATTGACAGTGCCTCAGTGGGAGTAATTATAACAGTCAGCCACAAATCCAGACCTCCTGTCACCAATATATTAGGGTTTTTCACAACCAAAATGAGCAGCAGACAAGGAGGATAAAAGCAACATGGGGTAGTGATTATAGAAAGATTTGTCAACCCCCTTCTGTATTAACCTGCTACAAACACATGACAATTTGGCATAGGAGACATTAGAAATACAAAAGGTTTAACCTTTCACAGTGTCAAAAAATAAAATTTTGAAAATCATTTGGGGGGCATTGTTCTCTTATGACATACTTGACTGGTAGATCACAACATTGGCCACAGACACTTTTTAGCTTAAGTCTCTGAAACGTTTAGATAAACAGAAAGCTGACCATTATAAACCAATTCCCAACTGCAGATTTCAATGTGAAATATCAGACATAAGAAATCTAGTAACAAAAAGGGACTTTATAGCCTCTGATCCCCTTTTCCAATAATTTGTGTATGTTCCAGTCATGGCTATGTTTGAAACTGTAAATTACTTTTATAGTGAGAGATGGCATCTGTTATGCCTTCTCTGGCACCTAATATATATTGTTTTATACGGAGATTAGACTGTAGTATTTTGTCTAACTACTATGCAATGCTAAATTTCTAACTGAAAAAGAAGTTTATTTTAGCTTGATTTTTAAACTGCAATAGCATCTAAAGATTATTCATGTTTCAACCAAGGAATTATGTTGTATGTTTTAGTCAGAATAAACTGAGGACTCTTAATGGAGCCTAAACTATAGTGTGAATGACATTTCTAAATAGGGTTGTCCCATGGCTGCATGCCATCATTCACAGAATGTTTGTTGTTGCCTGTCAGGAATCTCTCAGACCTCATATTCATTTCCCAAGCCTACTATGCCCTTGTTTTCCAAAATCCTGCTAATGTCTTTTGAGAGATGTTTACATACTGTTGGTCACACAGAGATCCACAAAGAGAATGCTTACTAGGCAATAGTAACTTGTTCTGATTTTTCCACTGAATGAAGTGAAAGCTTCACCTCTCTAAAAATCTGCTTAAAAAAAACCCCAAAACCAACCAAAACAAAGCCCCAAAAGTGAGCATGTCATCATATGTGTCTTTTTATCTTATCTAGCTGCTAGAAACATAGGCACAAAGTAGTACTCTGCTGTTTTCCTGGCTAATTTATAGACAAGGACAAGGTAATCAGATTGAAGAACATATCCTACAAATCAAAGAATACCCAATGTCACTATACTGTAACAGCAAAATTACTTTGAATCTAATCATTCCGAATCAGTACATAAAAGACTACATCTAAATGGCAATTAAAGACACGCTAGCATATTCTGAGGAGAATTAATTAACTGGGTGAGTTAAAAGTTGTGCATTGAGGCTATGGCATAATGTTTCTCTAAATTTTCAGTTTACAAGGATAAGGCATGTGCCTCTCATTAACTTTCTTGGAAATGACAAATATAAAGCCACCGTGAAAAATTTGGGGAGATTAACATGTGAGAGATACAAAGACACTAAAATTGCAGACATATGGAACTCTGTTACTCTGTTACTGAGTTCAAAACTGAAAGGTGAGTTAGAAAAATGAAAGGAGAAGAGATATTCTGGCTTTCCTGTTCATTCTTTTCCTATTTTTCCCCTTTTGTTCAACCATGCCCTTCCCTCAAGATTAGGTCTGCAAGGTGCTCAAGTAGCTTCTGCTCAGAGTTGAGTGACAGCTCAACTCATTAGCCAGTGTGGAAGCAACTGCTCCACACTTTGCAGGACATGGTGTAGGTTCATCACAAAAAAAGAAATCCATGCCTGAAGTATTAACAGCAGTAGAAATTTTATCTGCCTTCCTCAGAAGTTTCAACCAGTCAGAAAATTAATGAAGAAATGCACTCTATTTGCTCATAGCTTCTGCATCTTTAGGTTTTGGTTATTGTTTCTTTCTTTTTTTATTAAATTGGTAATATTCAGTTAGAAACTTACTGAAATTTTTACTAAAAAAAAATCTGTTAAAACTACAGTGACTAAGAATTCAGCAAATCTAAAACTACAAACCAACTCATGTTTTGAAAGCTATGATAGTTTGATAGGAAATTTGTATGATTATCTAACTGAGTGGAATAATACGTCCCTGGATGCATTAGCAGACAACAGACAACTGCTGTAACAAAAATAAAATTGGCAGTGCAAATTTGGATGTAAGTGGTGTTTCTTTTCTATACAGACACATGAAATACTCATGCTAAATTTGTAACGTTCCTATAATGTTGTTTGTTTTTTTTTTTGTTGGGTCTTTGTTTTGATTTTTGGTTTTTTTTACTCACATAAAATCCAACTCTAACAGTGTAAGAAAATAAAAAAAAAACCAAAACAAAACAAAAAA
>VZRO01007028.1:580171-625894 GCA_013397915.1 Daphoenositta chrysoptera | reverse complement strand
AAAAAAAAAAAACCAAAAAACCCCAACCAGTGGTGATGAAATGAATACAATAGATTGTTTTCATGAGATTTTTCTTTAACTTTTTTGCTTCCCTACTCTAGGGGCATAGCTCAAACAATGAAGCTTATACAGCATTGCCATTTAAATAATAAACAGCTCACTGAGTTCATCAGGAACTTTTGACAGTGGCAATGCTGTGACTAAACTCTTCTGATTTCACACAGGTTCTGTACAGCTATACCCTGTCTGACCATACACAAATGAACATTTTGAGATGTCTAATGCACACTTGGGCTTTGGTATTGCCTGTTGTTTCCTGTTGTTTTGTAAAGAGAATGAAAAACATCAAAACAGCAGTGAAAATAATGTAATTTGGGAAGGAGAAAGGAACATATTTTGGGTTTGCTTGTTTTCTAACTAAAAATACAGTTAAATTTGATCATTGAAAAATCATTTGGAAAATAATTTTTAAGTAATTTAAAAACACATATTTGAATTTAAAGCCAACAAGATTTCTATGGTCTTCTGGGTCTTATTACATGAAATTCCAATGCAGCAAAGGCCTTTGGATTTAAGAAAAAAATCTTTGACCTCTAGTACTGTGATAAATTCTGGGTTCCTCACTACAAGAAGAACATTGAGGTGCTGAAGCAGGTCCAGAGAAAAGCAACAGAGCTGGTGAAGGGTCTGGAGCACAAGTCTTGTAAGAAGCAGCTGAGGGAAATACAGTTTTTTAACCTGGAAAAAAGGAGGTTCAGGGGAGACCTTACTGCTCTCTATAACTGGCTGAAAGGAGGTTGTAAGGAGGTGGAGGTTGGCCTCTTATCCTAAATAACTGTGAACAGGACAAGAGGAAATGGCCTCAAGGTGTGCCAGCAGAGGTTTAGTTTGGCAATAAGAAAAAGTTTCTTCACTGAAAGGGTTGTCAAGCTTTGGAGTAGGCTGCCCAGGCAAGTGGTTGAGTCATCGTCCCTGGAGGTATTTAAAAGATGTGTAGATGTGGCACTTAGGGACACGGTTAAGTTGTAGATTTGGCTTAGTTGGGGTACCGGTTAACGCTGATGATCTCAAGGATCTTTTCCAACCTAAACGATTATATGACTCTATGATATTAAAGGTAGAAATGTGGAGTGGAATCCAAAAGTAGTGAGTACAAGGTAGGACTATGTTTCTTCATTCTTATTGATTTTTTTAAGAAACTCCATTATTTTAGAATCTTTTAGCCTCATTACCTCAAATCAAACAAAGAAAGAGAGACGGTCACACTCTAAATAGCAACCTTATTACACAGCACCACTCCAACACAACTACAATATGACAACCTTTTATACAGAGCAGTGAACACGTCCCCTGACATGAGCATCTCTAATGCCTAGTAAGACCCCCAAAGGCTCTCATTTCCCTTGCCAAATGAACATCCACAGTCTTGCCAGTACAGCTGTCAGAGTCTTCTAATCAGAGAGTCACTGTGCTTTTTCACCAAACCTTACAGAAACAGTTTACAAATATCTGAAAAACCCTCTCACTCCCTGGCTACCCGTATTCTCCCTTCCTGGGAGCAGCACTTCCAAGAGAAGAAAAAACATGAACTGGTGAAGGGAAGACGCGATGACAGCTTTTCTAAGGGAGTTACTTCTAAATTACCATCACAGGAATAAGAGAAATAGGGGTGATTTTTGGTCTATCATTGAAATAGGTCAGCTACATCTACCACTCAAGGAGATCTAAGTGTGCAGTACCAAGGTTTCCAACTTGGGTCTCATCCTTCAGAGTTGTTCCTCAACGGACAAGTCAAGTGGCTGCAGGGGACAGATGGCTTAAGCTGCCCCAGGAACAGCAGATGCCTGCAGCTAGGTATTTCTCAGGCTGCCTACAGACTGGATCTGCCCCTCTGCGACCTTCCAGGAGAATCCCTACATTGACCTGCCTGCCTGACCCCATCCATGGACAGGTATGGGTGGGACAGTCTTGGCTTAAGCCAGCTGGAGGATACCAAGCCAAGTTTTCCTTCCCAGGATGCCACGAAGTTCACCTAACACTTGCCTCTAAAAGCCTGAACCGGTCTGTTTTGCTCCAATGCTTAACACTGATGTCCAAAATACAATGTAGACACACCTATGCTGACAAAGGAGTTCCCCAACAGTAATCTACTTCTGCAAAACAAAAAACTTATTATACAGGCAAGATAATTTATATGTCGCTAAAGCCTTATGTACAAAACCTTGTGACATACTGCTGTAAAACTAACTTTTGTGCTGTTTTATTGGTTCCTCAATCCAGTTTACAGACATTAAGTGTCTGTGAAGGCACTACCACAGGGGCACAGGGCTGCAAAATGGAGTGGAAAGTGGAAAAGGAGTAGAAACACTCCTTTCAGCAACAATGTTTAATCAATGCACTAATAAAATGTAAAGTTACTAAAAATATAACCTGAGTAGCTTCTTGTACTTCTGTGGAGAGAACAGCACTAAGCTTAATCATTCTGTCTATTTTTATGCCAGACTCCCTCTTCACACAGATGATTCCCTCCTAATGCCCCAAATACCTGTCCTATAACTCTCCAGATATAAATATAATGGAAGAGTTTCCTATGAAAGCCTCAGATAATCTGAAATCTTTTCATGAAATCATTTTGGGCCCTGTGAAATAATGAAGGTCTTTTGGGGGAGTCTCAGATCTCTCTCAGATCTTGTGATTCAAGGATAAACTTCTCTGTAAAGCAAGTGGTGCAAATGGATCTGGTCTGTTTCTTCCTCAAGCTTTGAGACAATCAACTTGATGTGAATGTTTAACTTAATTTAACTGTAATGGTGCTTAATAATTGGCTGGCAAGAAATAAATTTGGAGGGCTTCCTTGTGAAATAGAATACAAGCAGGCATCTCTATAAGCTTTCCAATTGAAATGAAATTAAAATAACTCAATAACACACTTTTGTTTCCTTTGGACAATGACCTACTATTACCATTCCAGGCCTCAATCCAGAAGAAATTTTTCACAGGTTTCTGTAACACATTCCTCAAGGCCATCATTATACAGCAGGCAAATCCATCCAAACAAAAGACCAGCTTCTAAGAACCCACAAGAGAGAAATTACTCCATTTAGGCACAACAGTGCTATAGAATCTAAAAATAACTTTACTTGCATATCCCGGTCTCAGATATTTCTACATTTAATGCTGATTGTCCTACTTACTCAGAAAAAACATGCTTATGCCTTTGAAACCATTGTGGTGCTTTTGAAGGAACTTTAATGCAAAAAAGTAACTGTTCTCCACAGTTACATTTGGCTTGGAATGAGAAGAAATAGAAATGCTGCCAGAAAGGAAACAAAAAATACACTCTAATTTCTTTAAGAAAGGATTCCCTTCCAGGTTCACAGAAGACAATATTTTTTTTTTCTGTGCACAGACTGGAAATTTAACTGTCTTTGTAAGAATTTAACTATAATCCTTTAAAATAAAAATGGATTTAACCTCTTTATCTAAAGATTAGAGTGTCAGTTTATTAAGAGATTACAAACATGCAACTCCCTTTTAATGAAAAAAAATATAAAGGAAAAGCATTACTATAGTAATTCGCTGACATGAAACTGAACTGGAACAAAACATGAAGAAACTAGGTTTCAGTAAGCATTTGGTAAGGAAAAAAAATCACTAATTCTGACAGATTTATCTGTACCAGTTTTTATGATAAAACTCCTTGGATTCACACAATGCTATAACTCCAAATAGTACAGCATGAGTTGTGATACTGTGAAATGAAGTTGTCTTTACTAATTGCATACTCTGAACAGAAGTGTGTCTTATAGCAGAGAGCGTATCAAATCTGCCTGGCTGATCCTTGTGATTTGAAAATGTCACTTTCTACTAAGCACGGAGAAAATAGGGAGGGGCAATAAAGTCGCTCAAAGATAGCAGCCATCCAGAAAGATAAAGAACACGCTGAGGAAAAGCAGACAACAGATTGCAGAGACAGAACAATCACAGATGGAGGCCAGGTGGGTGGGTCAAACAATTTTTTTTATAAAAGGTTTATTTTCATATTTAAACAGTACCCCGTTGTGTAAATGTTCAGCAAAGAACTGATAAGAAAATGGATTTGTAAGTGCGTTTGAACAAACAACATGTCTTATAGTCAAGAGGGGCTTAGTCGTATATAATTAAGGGATAATGCGCATGGCTGAAGAGTGTATGATACTGCAAGTGATTAAACACCACTGCAAAACAAAGGAGCTAGATATCCAAGGAAGCTTTATGGAACCAGTACGATGCAATCTCAAAACATGAACTTTATTTTTCTTAAAGAAGACAAGAGGATATTCATCTAACCATACAAAAGATTTTTTCACTGAAAAAGCTGTGTACTTCCAAGCTGCTTCTGCCACGTAATCAAGCTAACTAAGATTATCATACTTTCTGTTTCAGTGTACACTACTATTACATTTAATCCTTTAAAACCCCTAAGAGAACAGCTCTGTGCACATGAAAGACCCAGATTCTCTGGAACTGCGTGCAATCATACTTCTCTGCAAATTTCCAAAAATTTACTGGCATTAGTCAGCTGAATAATTACAGCCCCGAGGGATTGAACCAAACCCACTGAAGTAATAGGTGTCTTGGACAATGGATGACCTGAATCATGCAATAAAGACAAGGCAAACAAGGAAGATCAAAGGTCCACTGAGACCACTGGTATTTCATAGCAAAGACTGCAGTATAGACACATGGACAATCTCCATTGCATCTGTCCAGATGTCAGGTACATTTTCAAGGACACCAATATTCCAAAACATTTACAACACTTTTAAGGGTTTGGAAACTCAGAATTTCTATTTTTGGGGGTTTTCTTATTATAATTTTTTATTTGTGTCTTGGGTTTCAACTTGTGAAAACTGAAAAGGAATAGAAAGAATGCTAATATAACACTAATGCATCCACATTCACTTTTTTTTTTGGATGCAGAGTGCACTTTTGAAGGGATTTCCCAGTCATCCCTGCTTACTGTATTTTGGTTCCCATCACATAATCTCAGAGCAAGGGAACAGGTTTGTTTTCAGACGAAGATAACCAGAAGATGTTGTCCAAGAGTGAAACTTATGTGTTCCAACTGGAATTGGATCAGACTAGACCTACCACAAATAACACCCTCCTGAAATTTATTTAGTGTGAACATCAAGTCCTCAGGACAAACTGCTTTGCTCTACAGTTCATTTCTATTGCTCTATGCTCCTTGCTAGTGACACCATCATAAGGGCAAAACATGAATTCTTTATTTAGAGAAGCTTTAATTGTTGGCTTTGATTGACAAATCACTACTTAAAATATCTAACAGACGTAGAAGTGAGTCAGCATCCTAATTGTGAACAATTTGGATCTCAAATGATTTTTTGTGCAAGTAATTCTTCAAATATCTCTGTGTAGTTTGTTAGAAAGACAAATTTATTGATGTTGGTGCTCAAGCAAACACACAATTCTTTGAAAAAAGAGCAAGATACTGAAAAGAAAACAATGAAGGAAGCAAGTTTTTATAGTTACAAACAAAAAGAAAACAGAAAAAGAAAGAAAACAAAAGCTGGTTTATGAAAGTGAGGTGGGATAAAAAGCAAATTTTTACGAAGTTCAATAACAGGAAAGGAGGCCCAGTTTGTCCTCGCCTAACACGTTTGCAGCTCCCAGAAGAAACTGCCCGTGTTAGGGAAGTGCCCTTGCAGCCCATAGCAAAACTCAGTTTTCCACTTAAGGTGGAATTTAAGGCTTTTAATTAGGCAGCTCTATTCAAAAATCATTCATTCATTCTCAAAAGGATAGACTGCCAAGTAAGAAATAAAACATATCCCATGAAGGCGTGAAAGTCATGGCAACGGCCCAGGGGACAGCAGATACTGTCACTGATAAAAAGCATTCCCTGGTATCTCCCTAGCTTCTAATGCATTTCCATCTACAGTTCTGCTACACTACCCTAAAGCATACTGGCTCCCTAGTATGGCTCTCCTTCTTCCCCATTCTTGCAATTTTCTGCATTAAATATTAAAGTAGTGGTTTTTTCTGACTGATAAAAGATATAAGTAAACTTTAATTGAAGTTAATTTTATAAGAAAAACAAAGATGGAACAAATTCAAAGAGTAGAGTGGCTGTAGAGGTCCACTAGGAACCAAGGAATAGGGCTGGGCAATGGAAAACAAAACAGGAATGCAGTCCTCATGCAGGGTGCTCAGTTCCTCCCCTTCCCAACTTTTTCTAATCACTCAGCCAGACACATTTCCATTACACAACCCACCTCCTTATCACCAGCAAGCACACCAGTCCAGCAGACCCACTGATCTCAAATGGGTCTCCTCTGAGACAGTGACAGGAAAGCTACACAAAGGATAAAGGTTGGCCAACTCTGACACTGGATTTAAATACAAAGTCAGACTGAGACCTGGGCATCCTGAGTCTGCCTGGAGGGCTTCTGCAGGAAAAAAAGGGCTGTTGGGAGGGAAATATCAACAGAAAATGCAGCACTGTGATACGAAGCGTGAATATTTTTAGAGGAGTTGTCCAAACTAATCCCTCGATCTCCACCATCCAGCTGACAACAGGCCACATATTAAACATTCGGGATGTGATGTCTCCCAAGATTTTACAACACCTAAATTTCAGTTAGTGCTTACACGTGTAATGAGTAGCTCAGTTCTCACTATAGTCCATGGAGACCCAGCACTCAGTTCCCAGCTGCCAAAGGCTATCCTGCCAGGTCCCCAGATAATGGTCCAAAAGAATATGGGTCTTCTGTGACTCCTCTATCACATCTGTCAACCTACATACTGCACACTATACACCACCTCAAACAAGACCAGACAAAGGATGTTTACAAACCCAACGCAAGCCTCTTGCAAACGGTCAGTGGAACAGCTCTCCAGGCGACAGCTTCAAATAAATCCTTCCCTCACTTACTTGTCCTGGCATGCCAACATAAAGTATCCAGTCATAAGAATTACCAGTAATCCTCAAATGGCACCCAGCTGCATAGCCTCATAAAATATCTCCTGTTTTCATATGCACAAAGTTCATGTAGCTTCCTATGATAGCGGGATAGTAATGAGGAATCATAACAGTGGATTGTCCAAAATTCTTTAATAATAGCTGGATCCAAATAGAGCAGTACACACGGCGTTGTAGAGCTTTTTATAGCTTGTCACACAAAATCTTGGTGACTGAACAGAAATGAGTAATGTATGCCTACAGGGAATGAGATATCAAGCTGAGGTTGGCATATTTGAGCTTCTGAGTAAAGAACTGGTGTACTGTAACTAGTTCTCTAAATTCAAAATAAAATACTGGTGCAGTTAAGTTGTTTATGACTATATTAGACTATTAGGACATTTATGTGGATGGTGATGAAAATTAATTTGATATTAATGCAAATGCTAGCTGGCAATTTCCTGCATTACAGCAGCAGTACAGATAGGACACACATTTGAAGAATCCTAATTTGTGCGCATGTGCGTACACATGTGCGTGCTTCACAATCATTCATATTTCAGTGATACAACCCTCTCTACTGGCCTACCATGCAGCCAGAGATGAATGGTATGAGCAGCAAATAGTTTGGGTGAACCAAAGAACAAGTCAACATACTCAGTTATTAGTGACTGCAGAAAGTTGTACTGTTAAAGACTTTATCAAGCACACATTTCTTATGAAGAGAAATAAAAAAACCTGTCTTTTTCTTCCCATGTCTCATCTTTCTTCTTTTCTTGGAACAAACTAACGTATGACGTCACTGAAATAGCAGATACAAAAGCCATTTATTAGGCTTTTTGCCACTATAGGTATAACAATCATTAATTATGGACTTTTCTGAGGAATCTGGGAATCCCTGATAAACATGCTACTTCCTGCACTACAAAGTGTGCCAACACCTTTGTCCAGACACTAATTCTCATGTTGAATTAATAAAGCACCTTTGTGCATCTCTGTGTCCTTTTGGTTTCCAGGTCCTACAAGGCCCATAAGTGGTTGAAACTCTAATCTGCATTTAAGTTGCAGCATTTAAGACATGTGATAATTACTGGGAATTTAGTGAAAACCAAATATCATTCAGAATAAGGAGTTCTAAGATGCAAAAGGAATGTACAGCTCACCGGAATCTGCCTCAAATGCAGTGAGAGATTTTGAGTATGTGTGCAAACACATTTAATGTAAGAGTGACTTTAGTGGATATATTTGCAAGAAGGAGCCCAAATGTACATCAGCACTGCAGACATGTTGGTTTTCAACCAGTAACGTTCCCAACAACAACCTTTGGATGGACTTCAGCCAATATATCCTCCAATCTGTGCTCTGCACTTATGTTTTTCCAGTAGTACTAGAGATTTCCAACAGCCCATATTTTGTGCTGGATTTTCACTCATCCCCCTTCAGTATTGAACATAGCGCGTATTGCGGATTAGCAGTCAAAAAAACCTGTTTCATCAAAGTCTGATAATGGGAGCTTGTGAAAAGGAAATGGAATTTAATGTGAAAATAGGTATTGCTAGGGTTGCTGTACTGATTGCTTTTTTTCTTTTTTCCTATTTTTTTTTTTTTAACTGAATTCACTTACAGCATCTGCTTTGTATTTGCAGTGAAGCTGCTATAAAATTTTCCGTCAGCCGTAACTGGTCTGCAGAACTAAGGGTTTCTGCTGCACAATTTAGAAACACAGATACTTGACCTTTTCTGTGATTATGTTTCTACAACATCATTTGGCAGCAAAGGCCCACAGTCTAATTGATCACATAATACTTGTCCTAAAACTTAATATAAATTATTCCTGACACTGCCTAAGCACATAGCACTTTTATTTACGTCCACTGGCATATGGAAATAAAATACTCCTTCTTTCTTTGTAGTATTTGTAACAAGTTGGCAGGCTTAAGATATTATGTAGAAATAAAAGAGTTTGTGTGCACTGACCTACTTAGAACAACCCAAATCAACACAGCCCCAAAAAAAAAAAATCAAAAAAAAGTCACAATCTTACAAATGAAGACAACAAATGCCAAATCGTACTGGTAGATGAGTACTTTCCACCAACAACAACAACAAAAAAAAATAAAGCAGCTCTTTCAGATGAGAAAATCAGAAGAGAACAGGGGACAAAGCAAAACCTCAGACAAGAAGATTAGGTAGGGTTTATGTGGTTTTACTAGTAAATCAAATCCAATAACACAAAACTTGAGGAAAGGATTGACTTGTGGTATTATCTCAGTCTATATTGTTCAGCTAAAGATTCGACAGGTATATAGCCCATTTACATGCAGCTCTTTGCATGTGAATCAAAATTTATGTCTCCTGCTCAAATTTTATACCAGTTCTGTTAAACTAGAAGATTGATTGCACTGCTGTTCTCATGAAGGTCAAACAAGCGATACAAACTTCTGCTGCTTTTAGTTCCTAATTTTCTGTAGAGTTACCTTAATTGTCTAGGGCTTAGGTTTACTTTATTAAGGCCGTAGCCATGCTTAAATATGTTAGGGAGTAGGAAAAGGCAATTTTTCTGTATAAAAGAGTAACATAAGATTTGGCAATCCATACATCTGCATTATCTCCTTAATTTTCTTTTTGCACTAAAAGCAGATTAAAGTTGCAGCCATTTTCTTTATTCTCAATTCTTTTAAGTAAAATTATTTTACATTTCAATGAACTTGGGCAAATATTCCCTTGAAGTACCTGTTTCTTGAAAGAATCACGGAATCATAGAATGGTTTGGGTTGGAAGGGACCTTTAAAGATTATCTAGTTCCGAACTCCTATCTCCCTCACTTCATCCACCATGGGCAGGGACACCTCCCACTAGACCAAGTTGCTCAGTCTTGAGCAGTCCAGCCTAGTCTTGAACACTTCCAGGGATTGGGGAATCCACAGCTTCTCTGGGAAACAGACAGGTTGCCTAGAAGAAGATGAGCACAGTAATTCATCATCATGGTAAGTCATCTTAGCTCCTCTAGATTCTCATTTTTATATCAGAGAACATGTATACTGTTCTTCCAGGCAGGCTGACATCTTATTGCCTTGTCTTCTTCCGCTTGAATTCCTGACACTGAGTGCACCAAACCTGTCTGTCAATTTTAAATTCCTATTCCCTCATTAGGGAACATAACATACTTTTTCACTGGGTCTGTCTTCATAGGTCCTCGCTCTGAAGTGACCAAGTGAACAACAATATATGCACAATGCCCTTATGTCACATCGAGAAAAGTGTTTAAAAAGAGAAGTTTAGTCATTCTTTTTCATACATTGTTCCAGTTGGTTGCAATAGAGCAAAACACAAAATACTGTTTTCTCATCAAAATTATTTTATTCAAATACCTATAAGCCTAATGTATATTTTTGTACCCTTTTCTTTGTGGTAATAGCCATCAAACTAGATTTCATATGAAGAGCTGCAGAAAGGTAGTTACCCTACTCTGTTTCAAATTCCATTAGTCATGATGAGGTACAGTACAGCCTGAAAATTTAGGGTTTATGGCCTCTATTCTGTCTTAAGCAGAAACATAAAGTAGAAGTGGAACAAACCCACACTTAATTTTATTTCATTTTGAGATTTCATCCTACTTCTCTGTTCACTACAATAGGTATTTGTCCAGTTTTTCATGCTAAGCAGTCTTCTTCATAGGAGAAAATTATATAGAAGGATGCTCAGTAACAAGAGTCTGAAGTCAAAATTTGTATTTGGGATCCATTCCCCACGTTGGCACTTAACAACTTTGTTACCAGACCCAACTCAATTTCTCTTCTCTATCTTCGCTGGTTAAATAATGAAAAATAGGAGCAAAAGAGGGATATATTCCCATTAAGTACATGAAGAGGACCACTCCAAAATCAACTCATTCCTCTTCTTGAGCCTGGCTGAAACATGTAGGCATTAATACACTGAACAGCAACAACAGCCTTCAGTAAAATCTGTGCAATTTCAGAAGAATTTAAACTGCTCAAAGGAAAATATCACTAGAATAGTGAATACTTTCTAACAGCTTGATAGAATTAAATAGAGTAACTGACTCTCCTCTCCACCAAAACAAGCATGAAATGATAAAGTGGAAAAGAGGCTTGCTGTCAGCCATAGGATGTTCCTAACAGACAGGCACATTGAAGATAAATGCTTTATTCCTGCATCTTTTTTCTTATGGGCTTCAGGAAAGGGCTGTGGAGGTAAGAAGGTAGACAAGGGGCTTTTATTGATTTTCTCTGCTATACTTGCTTTTGCTACTTATTAAGAGCTGTGGAAATTGCCCATAGCTATCTTTTTCCATGTTTTTTCTAGCTTCAATACTGTCACTCCTGCCTTTGTACATGTCCTGGAAAAGTAGTTCCTCTGAGGACCACTGCTACAATGGCAGCAAACACCTAAGTCATATAAATGAAGACAGTAAGAGGTGTGCAAACATTTCACAATATTCTAAATTCTCCTATTAGCACCACAGTCATTTAAAGAGGTGAAGACCTTCAACCCACAATACCTACAGTTAAGACCATCCAAAAGCACCTGATGGCAAGGGAGATCCCACAAGATCAGACTGTAAAAGACTACCTTGTTTTTAACTGTGGGTCTTCTTTTTCAGCTACAGTGAGACTCATCACAACTTTCCTTTAAGGATTTGCAATGGTGTCAACAATAGCGGCAGTGGGGACAGCAACTTTCCAAGCATCTGTCATGTCAGTGCTAGGGCCATCAGCAGAAACAGATTGTGCTAGAGACACTTGTCTCATGTGAATCAGTGAGACTCAGCCAAGTCTCTCCATTCTGCAACGATCACTGATGAAAAAGATTTTATATGAATTGAAGGATAAATAAGTTCCTTGCAAAATAAAAAACAAAACAAAAAACAAAAAACAAAACAACAAAAAAAAAACCAAACCAAAAAACCTCAGCATGTTTTATGACTTACTTTCCCTGAATTTCTTCCAATAAATGCACACTCCAATCTGATAAATATTCCCTGAGAAGCACCACGCATTCTGCTGTCCAGACATGGGGGGAGTGGGGGAAATTTAAAAAGCAACCTATGGATGACTAAATATTGATTAATATAGTGGTAATTCTGAGGAGGGTTGTTCCCCGCTGTCTTGCACTTACTAATTTACAGAGTCTGCAGTATTTAGAGTCACAATGTCAACCAAAGTCAGAAGAAATAGAATTCTAGAAAGCATTACAACCATCATTAGCACTCTCTATCCTGACTACTTATCAGACACATATAAATCTTGATGCCTATGTGACTCACTATGATGAAATTAAATGAGAGCAAGCAGAGCAAATGCACGTCTACTGCTTTTATCTCTAACCCAGTCAGACAGTCATCAATATATTTGAGCTACTGCAATATATTCTGTAATATTTCAGAATATTGTTATCATTTTATTAACCCAAGTATCTTTAGTATTTTTTTTTTTCATATCTCCACAGTTTTGTAATGGATAACCCCTCTCCAGCCCTGACTGCATGATCCAGCATTTCATACAACATGCTCCTTGTTCTAAAAAAAAAAAAAAATTCAAATATACATTTAATTTATGCCTAATATAGTGGAGACAGAACTAAAATCAGCATGCACAAAGGCAAGGAAGCAAAGCAGTTAAGAGTCAGTAAGGACACTAAAGAATGTGTATCCCTGTTCATAACTGCATGTATTATAAAAGCACAGAAGCTGTACATTCACTCCAAATCAATCCTCTGTTTACCCTCAGACATATTAATCTGTTTCCTTAAAAGGACAGGTGCTGATAAAGATTTGAAACAGAGACCGAATTAAGAAAATGACAGGAAAAAAGAATCCCTGCTGCTACAAAACAGCACTCTCACTGGGATTGCATTTCTTGAATATTCTCCTTCAAGGAGAGGAGCGAATCATTTTTTATATTTAGCCAGGGAAGGTGACAGACTGAAATCAGAGTTGCTAAAACCAAAGCAGGTAGTGTGAAATCTAAGAAAGTACAAAACTGGGAACCTAAAATGAGGAAAGGGTTTAATTTTTATTTTTTTTTCATCTTTAGAAAATCAGCCCATTATTCCAACTGAGCTAACATGCTCAACTGTACTGCAGGATTACAAGGAAGCTGAAGACAAAGGTTTCATTCACAACTCTGCTCTTTTACAAGGGATAACCTCCTGCGCAGATGTAAAGTCAAGTCACGTCTGATGAAGTTCACTTTTCCTGTGACAGTGGACAACACTTTTGGAATCAAAATGGAAAGAGAAACCTTGATCCTCTATCGGTCAGTGTCCTGTACATTGTTCTGATCAAAATTTTGTATAGAACTGGTGCATGTAGATAATCATTACAACTATGCTAAAAATTAGAAGGAAGTTTTTAACCTTCCTTTTCATTTTCACCGTTACATAATAAAAATATCAACTCTTTCTAACAGCAAGGTGTGAAATACCTTCAAACATCACTGAGTTTTCACCACTTATTTTCTCTTACTACGGGTCATTTAAAATAAATCACTGTCTATGAGGCTTAGATGTCTGTTTCATCCATGATGTCTCTGCTTTGTGACATCACAATTAGCTGTCATGAAAATGAATATAAGATAATAAGCAAAATACAGCTCCTGCTCCAATTAAACTAAGATTCACACCATTCACATCACCAAGGCCAAAACTGCACCTTCAAACTTCCACCAGTGAAAACCCAGTGAAAATAGCTGAACAGAAAATGGTATCCAGTTTTTATGCAGTGCTTTATAAGTAAATTCAGCAGGTTAGCCATTTGTTTTCATTGAAACATGGATGAACCTATCTCATGCAAATAAGGTGTGGTAGCAGAAAAACATGCATAAATTGGAATATTTTGTAGAAAGTGATATTTTCCACACAAAGCTTATGATTTTTAGGAACTATTAGTTGTACCAGTGGCCAAATTAAAAGAGATAATTCTACAAACAAGCAGAAAATTATTTTGCTTGTCCATGACTTACACATCATTTTGTTTTGCTCTGAATTTCTAGTAATGTACTGTGAGATTCTACTAATGCTTTGTGCTTACTGAGGCAGCAAGGAATACTATGAGACTTCTGATCATATTAGAGAGTTATCTTTTACTACATCCATTTTAAGTTTGTCAAACTATGTTTAATCATTGTTGCAAACTGAAAATAATTATGTAAAATTATCCATATGATGCACTAATTAGGACCTACCTCAGAACTGTAGCAACATGAAAAAAAAGTGAAATGTAAGACAGAAAGCTGACACTAGGAATATTTTTCATCTGTTTCTGGCCTAATATATTAATGTTTCTCATTTATCACAGGAAAGTAGCATGTGTGCTGACCTAGCACCGCAACTTTTTGCAAATGCACAGTAGCCAGGTACTAATGCCTCTGAATGTTATTAATGCACTGTGGTGAGAATAAACATATCAGTGAGTTCTTAATGACTTTAAATGAGATGACTCTGTGAAAGCAGCAAAGACAGGCACAAACATAATACACTGTGTTTTATTAATAAGAGAACAACCATTTTTAACTCTGTTGAGATGATCCCCTTCAGGCCTCAGGTGCGCCATAGGTGATAGCTTTGTGACAAAAATAGAAGGGCATTCTCTTAGTCCTAAAATAATACTGCCTAGAAGGCATTACTTTCTTCCTCTGAAGCAAACAGATTATTTTGGACTCTCACGCAGCCCTAAAAAGCCCATCACTGGAAAACACATCTCAACAAAAAATTTTAAACTCCATGAATAATGAATGATGTGCATATAGAAGGGTTAACTGCTGGAGGGTCACCTCTACTTATACATCGGAAACTTTAAAATACGAGCATTTTCTTGGTTTTTATTTTTGATTATTCCTTATCACTTATTATCTCATTTTGGTATCTTAAACTACACAGAATTTGTCAGACAGCAGAAGTGCTTGACAGCTTAACCTTAAAAAATTCAAGAACAGAAACTGGGATATATTTCTGCAGGAGCTGAAACTGTACAGCAGCAAATAGCCATAAAGCTCGTGACAACACTACAAAAGCTGATAAGTGGCACTTCACACAATGAGGCAAATTCAGACTTATTTTATTGTCCAGCATAACTTTACCAAATTCCTGCACTTTATTTTTAGCACAGGATTAAGAGTTACCCTCTCAGTGGTGCAAAGAAACTCAGTGAATGATGGGGTATTTCTGTTAATTCAGCAGAGCAGGAGTTGATCATTCCAGGAATGTAGCTATCATAACATAAATGGGCAGCAGCAAGGCTGTAAACTTCTAGGGGTGTATACTGAGAACTGTGCATTACTTCAGTGGAAGTAGAAAATTACATGCAAAGCAGAAAACGCAGAGGAATACAGTTCTGAAATGATCAGACTGGTATTGCATATCCAGTAGTTTATCCCCATTTAGCAGTCAGTGATAAAGAAATTAGACACTGGAACTCACAGCTAAACATCTGATTTGCAAGCTGAGGATCACTGCAGTCTTCACAGCCAGTTGTTCCTGATTATACCCATGCAAACAGAATAAGACTTGCTCCTGTTTAGTTTAAACCGATTTAAAACCTGGATTCTCCTTGACATGCTTGTTCTGCACCAACAATTCCTGTTTTATCCTGCACTCTTCAGCATGGAAGAACAGGTGTGCCCTGACTAGAAACCTTCTGCTGCTGAGTGTAGAAGGATATTTCCTCACTCTTAACCTAAATTTTACCCATAGGGAGACTCTAATTACACAGACATTGGAATGTAAGTTCTGTGCTTCCTGATGTGCTGCATGAGAAAGGCTGTGAAAGAGCCAGATCTCGTGTGCTCAAAGTCCTCTGCAGTCTGGCTGTACAGAGCATTTTACACATGCAGGCTGTAGCAAGGATTTCCCTCCAAAACGGCCTCCACAGTCATGTGGGAGAGCGATAACCATTCATGCTTATGGTCTGCTTGGTGAATTCTGCAGGAAATATGCTTAGTTTGCAAGAAAAAGGATGGTTTTGCTATTCATCAGCAATACAAACTCAGTTTTTACTTTGACTCTTTCAAAGTGGTAACTGTGTTTCCACAAGTTAAATTATGTCCTCCTTCACACCTATGCAACAAATAAATATTCTCCCACAGTTGGAGACACTTTGCCCATGATGATGTTATAGAGGTAAAAGCTGCCTGAATTTATTATGATTAGGCTGTCACTTCCTAAGCAGTCCTGTCGCTGGTGTATGACATGAATTAAGATCCTTGGTTTAGTCCTTCAAGAGACATTGGTTCATCATAAAACAATACTAAAAAACAAACAAACAAATGAAACAAACAACCAAAACAAAACAAAACAAAAACTCCCGAAAAAAAAATCCCAAACTGGCCAAATATAAAAAATAACTTTGCAATTATTTTAAATGAGGGTTTTAACGTGGGCTTCAAAACATAAGTATGCTTAAGCATATGAAGTTTCTAATTTCTTACTTTTTAAAAAAACTTGTAATTCTAAACCAATTGGTAATCTATTTTATATTCCAGTTCGAAGAATCACATTGTTTTGTTGTTGTTGTTGTTTCTGAATGACCACCTAAACTCTAGCTTGAGGAAAAAAAGGCTTCTTGTCCTTCCAGCTGTAGCAAATACTTTGAAAAGATGACCCAACTACATTCAAAGACTGAACAGATGTATAGAGAGAGATTAAAGAATAATGATGATTTCAGACATTCCTGATATTGTGAAGACCCAATTAATTTCAGCTGCATGAGCTATGTGTGTCTGTCTAAAGCTAAAGAAGTTAAAAAAAAAAAAAAACAACACTAAATTCTCAGCTTCAGAACCGTTCTTCTTTTACTCAACTTATCTTTAGTTCCCAGTTTTGCAGGCACTTGGGGATGGTGTAGAGAGAAAAGAGACATTCCAACTTGCTTATTGAGAAGGATGGAGCCCAATCACCTTAGGCTGAGATCATAAATTTAAATTGTTTTTTTTTTTTTTAAGCAATATTGTTCCAGCCTCTCTTGCCATGTGGATAAAACACAACGTGGTCTTTTCCATGGGTAGCACAAAAATCTAACTTTTGTCACACCCTCTGCCATTTGAGGAGAAAAAGGAGCAGCAGGGAAGAGGAAGAATGTACCTTGTTTTCCTCCACTAAGTAAGAATATGGCCATGCTTACAAATGAGCCTTTCTTTTTTTATTACTTATGAAAGGTATTTCCACAATATTTACCACTGATATTTCATCTATTAAAACAGGGATCTTTTCCGTGTGCATGAAAGGCACTTTGAAAACTGTTATCTAAAAAAAAAAAAACAAAAAAAAAACCAAATAAAACAAGAGGCAGCAAATAGACCTTAGTGCTTATGAAAGGTAAAGACAATCTCCCAGTCATTTCAAAGGGGCAAGGTCAGGCCTCACCTTCCTTCTTGCACATTTGCATTATTGACTTTAGGAGACAAAGGCAGAGCCGTGAGTGAAGAAGTTGTGGGCAGCCCAAGGGTGGCTGTGTGCTGCTGTGCCAGGCCCACCCCAGCTGGCTGAGGTGCTGGTTATTTGCACAGAATTCGGACACCACTCTGCCGTGGAATGCCTACCCCGGCGATGAGAACTGCTGCTTTCCGTGTGTGCTCATCCACCTCTCGACACACCCGCTGCCTGGCACACCGAACTGCAGGGTAGAAGCTGACAAACACCACCATCACCCTCAAGCTCGGCCCCTGCCCAAAATCTTATCTTTAGATTGCATCCCCTCACCTGTCTGCACTTCCTTATAACTGACTTACCCTCTCCCCTTCCCTCTCCCCAGTGCCATATTCCCTTCAATCTGACAGCAGGTGCTTTACACCATTCAGTGCTTTGTGTGGGTGAAGTAAATTATATTTCTGACTCAAAAAAAAAGAAAAAGAAAATAGAAAACGGAAAGGCTACCCTCGTTAATATGCAAAACAATAAAGCAGTACATTTGATTTTTTTTTTTCCCCCATATGACAAATTTTGTTTGTTGTAAAATCATGTATTTCATTATTGGTAGATCATTTACAGTATTTTTGATCTGTTCAACAAAATGGTACATAGTTTAACTGTTCTCTTCGAAGTGATTCTTTATTAGTCATATAATCCATTTTTCTACTGATTAGGGAAGATGAGTCAGTACTAAATATTCTATCTCCTCATACAATTGATTTTTCTGTGCTTTTTTCTTCCAATATTATTTTCTCCCCCAGAGTTTTACTGGCTATTTTTTATTAGTACAAATCATCTGCAGACGCGCTAGAGATTTCACACTACAACTTCAAAGACATCTTCTAGAAACTCTGGAGAACAAAGCCATTTTTTACATCTAATTCCATTCTTCTCTTCCCAGCTGACGTAACTGTCAAAGAAAATCACAGCCATGCTAACAATGCAATACAAATGAACTCAGATCCATACAGACTCTGTTTCTGCAGAGGCCCAGAGTCCAGAGGTGAAAATTATATATTATCCAAAACAACAGAACCAGCCAAAAAAATCTCCTGTTGAAGACCTCCCCTCTTACAGATGAGATTAATCAAGAGCAAAAACAACCTAGTTCCAAGCATGAACATCAAATTCCCAGTCCCTGACAGGCTTCCTCCATCAGGACCGCCAGACACAGCCCCAATGTCACCAGCAAACCCACAGCAGGCAGGGCCTTCCATCAGCAGGAGAGACCCCAGCCCCCTCCCACACCCCTGCACCTTAGGGCTAGCTGTGCCCCTACCCCCTAATGAATCTTCTGCTGACATTTAGTCCAAAGCATCTCTTGTTTTGCTCTGTTTTGTTTAAAGAAAAGAAAACAAACCACAAACAAACAGGAAAGTACATTAAACCAAACACTTTCAATTTATATTATTTTTGGATCACTTCCTCAGCGGCCTGCCCATGGAAAGCTAGCATTTTGCAAACTTTCAACTAAAATAAGAACAATATTCAATACCAACAGGATGAAATGAATCAATCTGCCCATGGGTTAATTCACAAAGGCAAATTTCTCTTTCACTGTCTCCTTCCAGAAATAGGAAATAAACTTCTGTAGTTCAGTATCCATTTCTGCTGGAGGAGAGGGCAGAATTGGGTCAGTTTGATGTTTATTTTGGCATTCTACACTTCTCATAGGATAAAGCCTAACAAAGGGACAGACTAACAAAACTGAGCCAGAAATGAACCGATTTACAGCAGAGTAGTAAAATGAAAATGTGACTCAATCTGGTTATTACTCAATATAACTTACAGAAGAAATGGGTCTTTGTAAAGTCTTAAACAAATTAATTTGCTTGCTTAACAGACTTAGGGCTTGTTAAAGGCCCACTAAGGTGTCTCATTGCTTTCATTGCTCTCTGGCTCATTGCTCTTTCCACACTGTTCAGTAGCTGGCTATAATTCTGTATTTCAAAAATTTTCATCTAACTTCAGGTATTTTCAGGATGATTGTAGAATAAACTGAATACAGGATTGGGGCAGGTGGGGAGGAAGGGATCTGAGTTAATCTATCTGGACAAATTAGTCCTATCAGAAAAATCAGTTCCAAATGAAAATTAGCCTTTTAATCATCCGAGCTGTATGACTGAGCCATCATATGTCACAGATAGCACACAAATAACCAGAAGCTAATGAAATACCAAGATGTACTTCAAACAAAATCAATCACCAATTTCTTAAAATTTCACCCAGAAACCTAGTGAATTTATTTCTCTCTCTCTTTTTTTTCTTGTGAAAACCCATCTGATGTGAATTACTATCAAGCAAAGACACAGCAAGAAATCTCTAGCTGATGAATTTCTAAGGAAATATGTTACTACAGGAAACAGGTTCTCTTCTCTAACAGGTACAAACAAACATAACTGATGGGAAGAACACAATCAATAACACAGTTTCCAAAAATACTAGGACTGTTTATCTTAAGATCAGATTTGAGTGATTTCAATTAGATGCAGATCTGTTCTGGTATTTCTCATCTTCTCCAGCTTGTCAGATAATTGCCTCCCATGCAACTGTGATTATCAGGCTTTCTCAGTTCAACTATTAACTCATTCTTTGACCAAAAAAAAAAAAAAAAAAAAAAAAACAAAAACAAAAAACAAAAAAAAAAAAAAAAAAAAAAAAAAAAAAAAAACAAAAAAAAAAAAACCTGCTATTTTGAGTTCTTTTTCAAAAGGACGGGAATGCATCACAACCTGAAAGCTGCTGACTATACTACAATAATTATTCAAATATATTTTTAACACCAATACCATGGCATAATAGAGAATTTTCTAGATTTCTGTTACTTGCTGCTGCATTTTGTACACAGAGGGGAAAAACATGGTTGTGTGAAGTCCATTGGTAGATACAGCTGAAATTTTTTACTAATAATGACTACACATCCTGCATCTGCACTTTATTACCATGTTACTATGCTCATCTCTCATAAGGTAAACACACAAGAGCCAGAATTAGAGCTAATTTACAAGGAAAATAAACCAAATCAAATACTTTTCACCTCCCATGTGTGGTAAATGTTTATAACTTTCCTCAAATCAGAACCACAGGCTGCTGAGAAATAGCACTGTGCTTTAAAAAGTAAAAGAGTTACAACATATGTTTGACACTGGCTTTTACACAAGAGGAGCGTGGATGTGTTCTGTTTGTGTCTGCAGAAGGTTTGGGGATCTGTCTCGATGAAACGCACTGTACAAATATGCAGATATCACCAGTATGCTGCTGTCTTAGACAAATTTCTGGCGAAGTCAACCTATAAGAATTACTTAACCTTCTGCAATTAAAACATTAGAATAATCATATTTCACCAAGACAAAATATTGCAGGAGACAAAGGAAGACATTAACGGTGGCTTGCAATAGGCCTTTCAAAATAAAAGCTGTCTGTACCTCTAAAAGCGGTATCTTTTTTTTTTTTTACTTCTGTTATATATTTCCTTTTATGGAGGTATGTTGCAAAATAAAACACTATTCTTCATTTTGCTCTAAAAATGTCTGCTTTGAACTATTTAAACTACTTTAATTACTCACTGTTTTACAGCATAAATAAAATTTGCTCACTGACCCATATATTTCTTATCCAAGTGAACCAAGCTGCTTCTCCCTGATCACTCAGTGCAGGTTAGCCAGGCTTTGTGAGCAGCATATAATGATATGCAAACTAAAACCATAACTATGTCAATTTAAGGTCAAAAAGGCCCTATTTGTGGTTATTATGGAAATCAGTTTAAATGCGAGGTGCCTAAACAATGCGTCTTTGCGTACTGGCTCAGCAAAAAAACACAAACAACCTGCCAATATCTGCTTTTTGAAGTGTCAGATAACATTATTTCCAGGATGACATCAAGGGCCTTCATTGGCTATGCATAAGGTCAGTGAATATTAACTTCATTTACACTTGGCTGAGAATTGGCTGGTGCCAACAATAGAGGTTTAGATCCTCTGCTGAGCAGGGTTAAAAACTGACAGAAAGCTGCCATTGAGGAAGATGGATGATCGTACTGGCTGACCCTATTCCTCCCCAAGTGTCACAGCTTCGGCCTCTTTTCTATCTCCGCAACAAAAGACCCTCTCTGAGCTTCCCAGTGGCCTTCAGCTTTATTGGTGCTAACAGGCCCAGACATTTTCATCGATTGGATTCTCTACCTCTTAAACACAAGAGCTTGCCCTCCCTGGCTAGCCAAACCTTGGCACAGATGTCTTTTTTTGTAATTGCTTCTCTGCTGTCTGTTGGGAAGGATGCAATCGGACAGGCGAACATCATGTCAACACAGAAAATGCTTTACCATTTATCTCGGTTTCCCAATGGCATTTTAAGGAAAGTGATACTCTGCTTGCCTGGGGGGGTGGGGGTTAACCCTTCAATGGCCCAAAGTGTCTATAAACACAGAAAAAGGGGTTGCTGTAATGTTCCTGTGATAAAATTCTACTGTATTTGTCCTACACAGTTAACAAATGATGGATTTAGTTTTCCCAATCAAACTATTTAAAATCTACATCTGTAAATGCACAGAAATCAATTTAGTGTTGTTACTGCGTATGCTTCTGCATCAGATCCTCAAGGGGCTTTTCAGTCAAGTTCAAAGTATATATTTAAGGCTTGAATAGTTAATAATGCAAATATCTGTGGAATTTCCAGTCTATTTAAATCTGAGGCCACAAACTTAAGAAAAAACACAAAAATACACTAGGAGTGTATATGGATTAGAACATAGCTATTAGATGAAATGAAAACAATAATTCTAACATTTGAATGACAAAACGACTGGAGAAAGGATATAAAGGAGACATAGCAGAGCTGTAGAGCATGCTTTCAGTTTGAAGAAAAGAAAAACTGATGTTCCTTTATATTTTTTTGCCAAACATCTGCTACTGGACATTTTCTGGCAAAAGAGTAATAGATTTGACAAGCCACCTGTTTGATCCAATACAGCAATTCCTGTCTTTCTGCATACACCATGGAAACATGCAGCCTCCTATCATAATTTATATATTTTTCCAGATTCTGGGCTGCGCTGCATGTGCTCTGTGCCAGACCAATTGTTCAAAGCCACCCTTAAAGGCACGACAGCCTGCCAGGGGATTGGCCTGCCACTGAGGTGCAATCACAGCATTACAGCAACCCTTGTTCTGCCCAACAGATTCATAGCCAGAAGTGAAGGAGCATGGAATAAACGCCCCTATTAACACCCATGGCTCAAGCTATCTTGCAGGGACTGGCAGAACTCTCAGGACCAGTGACGAACCGATGGCAAAACAAATGGGCAGGAAGACATCAAGCTGATCCTTTACACAGGTATGGGGTTTGTATTAAAAATATGGAATAATTATCTCAAATATGAAGGTAGAAATACAAAATAAAGGGGAGGTCACAAATTTGGGGGGAAAAAAACTGCAATCCAACCTAGCAGTTTGTCTTATAATGAATGGAAGTAACAGCAACCGAAACTACCTCTGCCATGACATGGCATGACAAGATGGATCAAATTATTTCATTTCTCCAGTAATGGCTGTGGGTATAATTGAGGGAGGGGATTGGAGAGCGTGTGTGTCTGGGGTAGGGTAGTCACCAAGTAAAGAGTCAAACATTTTCTGCTGGAGGAGAGGGAAAAATGGCACCATTTTCAAACTAGCTGCTATTAAAAAAAAAAAAAAAAAGAAAAAGGTTTACCTCAGTCATAAAAACAGTAGAAAAGAAAACCCAGTCATAATTCAGCCATAAAATAAAAAGATGTACTATGAAAAAATATGTGTGAAAGTAGCTGAAGTGATTTTTGAAAGTACTGCAATACATATATTTCTTGGAATGAGATGTTTATTGCATACAGCCTACCGCAATATAAAATAATGCAATTGTGTGATTGTACACCAAGATTCATGATGACTTTTTTTTTCACTACTGGAAGGGAATATTGTCACAGTAATGAGGAAAACACACATTTTTCATATTTGTAGTAATTCCTATTAAACAAACTGCTTTTAGCAAGGACTGAAAGACTGGGCCCTTGCTCTTTGTGGTAATAACAGATGGTTATGACATGGGGCCAATTCCTGTTTTTCTTACTTTCACAAGCAGTCCCATGGGACTCTTTTTTTTTTTTTTTTTTTTTTTTTAAATGAATATAGCAAGCAAGATTTTACCCAAGGGAAAATAAGCAGCTTTGCAACAGAAACATTTGTGGTGCCCTTTTCCACTGGGTAAAAGCAGGGAGCTCTGCCTCATTGGAATACCCTGCCAGCCCCAAAGAAGCATTAAGGAAACCCAGTCAAAGGTACTTGGAAGAAACAGGGAAAGAGAAAACTGGCACACGAGTATGAAATTATAACAGCTCTCAACAGATTTCCCCAATATGCTTCAGGAACTGTTATCAGGGACAGAGATTGGCAAGGGATTCCCAGCAGCACACTACTTCCATCTGGAGTGGGTGGAACTACAGTGTCGTCTCCCAAAGCTGAAAGTTATGGGGATTTTAAAGAAGACAAGACAGATCCAATTTTTAACCTACAGAGACATGTAAGAGAGCACAGGAGTTTTGCCCCCATGGATAACCACAGGAAAAGGGCTCCAGTCATACGTTCTCCTTTTTAATCACCTTAATGAGCAGCCCTCTGTCTGTTTTAGTTAATGAATCCAAGTCAACCATGATATATTTGGAAGCATATTCAAAAAAATAAAATTGAGAAAAATGATGAGAAATAAGAATCTGCAAATCAGGTGCTTATCATATGCTGATGCCCAGGCTGTTCACTTACACAGGAAAGTGTCATCTCTCTAAAAGTCTCTCCTGCCCATAAACCACTATACTCTGTTTCTTTAGCTAAGTACTACCTGCTGTACGAGCAGGTGCCCTCACAAGAAGCAGGAGGAGTTCAGACACTCTTCCCCCAGCACACAGGCTGCTCAGCCTAGGGCAAGTGGAATTGGTATGTGACACACTGAGAGCTTGCCTATATCCTCCTTTGAAAGGAGGTGTGAGGTGCCATAAGGGTGTCTTCATTTCACTGAATCTAAACACTACCGATTCCAGGAGACGGAGACAACTGGTACCACTGCAGATATTTAAAACTCAGTTCTAAGAGACCACAGAGATTGCAGGATTGAAAATCTTCCATCTGCATTTCAAATTAATATAAATTAGGAGCTGGGGATTTTCTTCAGCCAGAAGAAAAAATTGCATTAGTATATATCTATTAGGTAAGTACATATAGCACTTCAAAAAGCAATACAAAAAAATATTGCTTCAAGCTGAATGCTTAAGCACCTCAATCACAAACAGCTAGAAACATGTTACCCATATTTACCACACTAAACTGAACTTAACTGGTGACCACAGTGCAGGAAAGTGAAGGCTTAACCTACAAATCAAGTGAGTCTAGGATACATGGAAGGATGTCCTCCCTTTGGAAAGGACAGCCCAAGCTTTTTGTGCATGTGGGTCTGTAATGTTTCTGGGTATTCAGATGACCCGAGCAGGTTGCTTGTGCATAGTCCCAGAACATGTCCATCAATCTATGTCAACATTCTTCCAAGCTCCACTCTGACTGGCAACTGACAGTCAGTTATCTCCGGAATGCTAATTAATAATGAATACCCTTGTCACTGCTTAAACACACAAAATGTCTTTAAATGGTGGAATTATAAAAGTGGGGTTTGTTTTCTGAGAACAGGTATTGCATTTTCATTTAGTCCTTGTATTAAGGAGAGAAATAAAATCCCTTACTTAGATATTGCACATCATTCGTGCTATCAGCCTGTGCTTTGTTTTCTAAAAACCATTCATCTCTACTTGTCATGGAATTTTGAATCTTATCTTCTTGGATACATGATTTTTTACAACAATAATACACCATACAATGACTGTAGCTCTAAATATGACAGAAAATCTTTAAGACAAAAGATCAAAAGTAGGTATGTCATTGTCTCCTCCTATGTCACTTTTGCCCAGGGAAAAGAAAAACCGTTTCAAAAAGATGTTATTTCTCTCCCTTGTTTACCAGTATTATTCACTAGCAGTTCCACTGACAAGGCTTTTTCAATAAAAGGCCAAGCAGAAACTTATTTTAACTGACAAACAAAAGCAGACAGACAAGCATACACATTTGTAAAGACAAAAAATGGTGCCTTTTAATCCAAAAATTAAATGATATGCAACTAATTATAAGTGTTAAGTAAAGAGAAGAGACATTCAGAGATCACAGACTGAAAATTCTATTCCATCTGCACAGGGGGACACAATTTTCAACCCTGCTTATGATTTTGAGCGTATGATACTTTCACACTTCCTGGCATCAGACTGCAGATGAAACCCAGCTGAGATGTCCATAGGTGAGATAATTAGGTGACAATATGGAGCCTTGGGATTTGCTAACAGTTAAAACAATGTCTACTTCCTTTAGCTATCATTTGGAAGGACTTTATCACTACTCTTTTCTCTAGTTAGTGCCAATAAACCTGACCACACTTTGAAAGCTGTCCATTTGTCTGTGTAACAGACAAATGTGTCCTTGTACAATCAGCACAGAGCAATGTCGTGATTGTAATATACTCAGTAAATAATATAATGAATGTTATTTTTTCCTGAAGAGCTACTGGTATGGAACAAATCTTTTCAATAAATTGAATAAAAAAAATAAAATGGAGAGTTATTTAATTTATTTACTGTGCAAATAAATCGATCAAGGAAAAATATGTTGACATTTTGAAACATGAGAAATCAAATATCCAAGTTTCAATGCTTGATTTCAGCTAAGAGGCTGTATCATGGGCCTGATCCAAGACAATAAAATCAAGTAAGAATACCCTCTCTTTGAAAGTATTCCAGTCACATCTCAAAACCATCTCTTTGTAGCAATTGAAAACAAAATACCAAACACTACCTTAAAAAAACTCCGTTCCATGCAATCTTTTTCTTTTTAGTTACATTTTCTTACTCGATGTTTTAAGACTTCAAACAAAACTATACATTTTAACAGAAACAACGGAAAAGATCAATACATCTCCATTTGCTCTGACATACAAACACATCACTCTTATAAGCAAATAAAAAATCAGTAGAACTTTTTCTCCAGTTCTATCATTCACCTAATAAATACATACATATATTCACAATGCAAATAATTATCAAAACAAAATTATGCCAACACTCAGAAACACTAGAACTCAAATAGTCAAGATTAAATGGTACATATTTTATATGCATGCCTGTGTGGTTTATGTATTATATATATTCATATAAATATATATATATCTATATAAAAAAGAAAGCTCAAAACCTAAGGGACTGGAATCCATCGCTCCATATGAATGGTTCTAACTGCTACACTATGGGAAGAACAAGTTTCAGCAGTAGCTAATAAAACCTTCTAATAGTGACTGCATGTTGGTAACTAGACATGCCCTATTTGACACAGAGATCCAAGTTCAAATTCTCCTCAGCAAGAAAAATAATTGACCTAAGCCTGGAAATCTTGAGTTGAGTGAGATCATGCAAATATGGCCAGTGATCACAGCCACATGTTGCCCACTCAGACCATGTCTCACAGAAAAATTTTTGAACGTGCAATTTGTTCCAGCATTAACAGAGCTGAGCTGTTTGGCACACAAACTATCCAACTTTCAGGAATACAATAAACTTTACTTGTAATGTCTCAATTGCCAACATTCTTTAAGAATTTTTGTGGTAGCTAAGAAAGGGTTTCAATATTTGAAATTAGACATTTAATGAGTTTCTCAACACCAACTATATCCCTCTGTGGACACAAATTACGTGATTGAAATAGGCACCATACACACTTTCATTAAATGTATCATTTCTTCTCAAAATCTACCCATAAAATAGTTTAGTGTAACAAAAAAAAAGATGGTACTCTGTAGTAGTTAAAAAAACTACTACTGTGTGTTTACTACTCACAAATGAACACTAGCTCATAAACTGAGAAACTGAGGGATTTGGAGGCCACAAGCCATTCCAACTTTTCAGGTCAAGTGGATCAGGTCATTAAGACAAGCTCCACACAACTCCTGAGTTTTGTTTTGATGGTCCATCACAAGAGGATGAAGGACATCCTGCCCTCTCCTACACATGGGTTTGGACGTCTACAGGAAAATATGCACATGTACACTATATTATAAGACTGTAAATAAAGCATATACATGGTCATTTGAGAAAAATTAGCTCTGTCAACTGTCAGGGGACACTTGCAGTTTATTCACATTATGAGAACACATCCAGTAAGATGAAGGGAATGTACAGCAGGTCACATGCATATGGCTACATGAGGCCACCATACTAATCACCTTCCAGAAGATGTCCACTTTCAAGGGTCCCCCCCCCACCAGTTTCATCTACTGTGTTCCATCCACTGTAAAATGAATACCAGTCATCTATCCTGCATGATATATCCCATTCACATTCATAGCCACTAATTATGCTGGAGATTATACATCTCACCAGTGATGTACCATCAGTGGAATTTTAGGGTCCCGTTTATATTCACTTCTCTGTATACATTTATAGCAGCACAGTATTACAATTCTGAAAATTCTAATAAAGCATGCATTTAAATATGTTTCATCAACATAAAAGTTTCAAGTTTATGTATACGCTTACACTTACCTAAAACTTTAGCACTTTCCTCAGTAGGAAAACATCAACACATGATGTTACTCTCATTAAGTTAATAGGATTCTTGCCATTTAAGTTCTGGGGATGGTGCCTCAGCCTGCAGTTCTACAGATAGTTTCCTGCATTAGGCATTGCTTCCTTAACATACTTATAAATTATTTAGTGAAAAGTACAAACCCCATTTTTACACTTTCTCAGCATGTCTATTTATGGTAATACATAGTATCAGAATTATTTTTGTAAAAACAAAAAACAACAACAACAACAACAACAAAAAAAAAAAAAGAAAATCAGCAGCCAGCCTGCTGTAGACTTACTCCAGCCTCTCAAAAGCCTTAGTGTATTTGACAGTCACACCAAGAAATAACTTTTGCATTTATGTATACTGAATACATTGCAAAATATTAACAGTAATTATGTTTCTCAATCATGTACTTCCTTTTCTTCCCCCCCAATCACACACATTTGAGGTATGTACTGATATCAGATGATATTAACAATTCCAGTTAATTAGACTTTTATTGGAAAAAGGCTTGATACTATTATTGCAGGAGAGCCATGTCTTGCCAAGAGACACATGTAACTAATCTAAATCATAAAAATTAAAGGTTAAAGTATCAAATTACCCTGGGTAAAAAACCCTGATGTTTGTTACAGATGTGAGCAACTTTATCCTCCTTCAGACAAGCTGCAGGGCCACCCAGCTAAATAAAGCTGTACAGGTACATCCACTGACAGGATCTGAACTCAAGAAATACAATATTTGAGCCCAATTCTTATTGCATGCAAGTTTTATACTTGGTTGCCTTTGCTACTCTGAATTAGATTTATAAATAGCTTAATATTAAGCAAAATTTTCCAAAGAGCATATACCTTCAAAGAGATAATTTTTCCTAAATGGAAAATCTCTTCTTCATGAAGAAAAATACAAGGAAATAAGTGTTAAATACTGAACAGACACTCTCCTTTTTGTTGGTGTGTTGTGTTTATTCGGGAGACTCTATGAAGCCAGAAACAGTCCTTAATGGAAAAGTATACAAAAATACTTTCTCCAGAGCTACCAGGCACACATTGCTGATACGTCTGAGAGCAAGAAATGAAACATGAGATTATCACAATTTCTGCCGTGAACTATTAACTGGATACAATTCATTTTCACATCTAATACTTTTTTTTTATTAATATTAGGGACAAGAGAACTCACTGTGACAGACAGCAGCAGCACAAAGGTTAGGAAGTGCACAGGGATAAAAGCTTCTCTAAGTAAGGAGAAAGCATTCATAAAATACAATTCTTAAATACATTTGCTATTGCTGCTGTTTTCACAATAAGGCAACGTTATAGCAACGTTATAGAAGAAATTAGACACACCATTCTGCTAAAGAGAGATTTTTTTTTAAAGCAATTAAAGACAGGGAATGTTGACTTAAATAGTGAACTTGCCCTTTTTTTTCGTTCTCTTTGACGCCACAACACTCTGTGAAGGATTACGGTAGAAATCATATACATATTTTTCCCGTCAAGTGTTTGGCTTTTAATAAGCTCCCTGAATATAGTTTTCTAATTCTTTGAAAGAAACTCCTTCAAGCTGTTTTACTCTCAATTTGGTTCCAGCCTAAAGTTTTTATAAAAGTAATATTTATAGTATCTCTAGGAGGGGCAAAAAGCAACACAAAATTAAGTTATAGGTATATAACATATAACTTATTATAACACTTTAAAAGATCCATTTTGACTTTGCAGATATTAGTTTGAATATGTTTTGTTTTCAATCCAAAAAGTGTTAATCCACAATAAATTGTGTATGGCTTACTGTTTTTAATAACTAAATTAGCATTGCAGACAGAGCTTTCACAGCATAGGGCAAGCCAGGATTCCAGCATTTAATGCTGAGAAGTCAAGAAGCAAGAATTAACTTTTACTCTATAGTTCAAGCAATAATAAGCAGGATATTAACTGAAAACCTACACTAAAACTATCTCCACAGTTTCCCAAGTAAAAACAGAAAAATATTCTTAAGAATTTAATACTGCTTAATATATAGGAACTGTTGTTGGGGAGTCAATATTTTCACAATAACACAGGAAGTTTGGGATGCACCAAAATTCAAAAGCTAATCTAGTTAACCAAACATTTTGCCCACATAATTTCCATTTCGTTTTTCAGCTTCAGTACCAAACATAGCTCCCTCCATATGGTTGTCTCACTTCTTAAATAAAAACCTCAAATTCAGTCCTTTACTTAAGGTTCCTTATTTTCAGAGAATATTTTGAACTTTGAATTTTGAATACTTTGAACTGCAGCTTTCTTGAACAACTTTCAACAGCATTTCATCATAGAGATAATAGATGTTTTACAGATACATAAAGTAGATTAGGTAAATAGTTATTAACGTGTTCTTCTCTTTTATGTGATTGGTTCCTCCATTAAATGATCCCTACTTTCAGTTTCTCTGTAATCTACTAACTCTCTTTTCATTTCGTGAAACCTTGTTTTCTGGATGGGTTTTGTTTTGCTTTTTCTTAAAAAGCTAACAGTCATATTTAATGGAAGGCATGCACACTTGTGATCCTCCTAAGGAGGATTATATGTTACTTCGCCCATATTTACTCAGAAATGAAGGAATACTTAAATTTATTTTAGTTGCCTAATTCTGATAGGTTAACAGAAACCCTGGACAAAAACAAAAAAACCACACCAAAATAAACAAACCAAAAGAATTATCTCAGAATTTCCAAGCAAGCAGCTTCATTTTCATGTAGGAAAACTTTTTTATACTTAGAAACAAAGCAAACTTAGAAAAGGATAACAAAGCCATTAGGTGCCTATTGCACCCTTCACAAAAGATTTCTGGGGGGAAAAGTTTGTTTCAGAAGCAAAACGTACGGTTTTGGGCAAGAGACTTGACAGGATGAGATTCCATTTCTAAATACCAACTAAAGCTTCATTTAGAACAAACAGCAGATAGACTTTATGGCTAAGGAGTTAATGGCCCAGCTGTTGAGCAACCGTAGCTAATTCAGTAGTGGAATCCCAGACCCGTACAACAGACATTTTTAGTGCTTCCCCTGTAACTAAAGGAGATACTACTAAAATTCTCATAGATTTCATTGCTGGCTTTGTTTTCATTTCAAAATCTGTGCACAGCAGTGGATCTGACCAAAAAAACCCCAAACAACAACCATACAGCAAACTTAGTTTAAGAAATTGGTATTCCTCAAACCTCAAGCAAAATGCAAAACTAAAATTAATTCCTGGAGACAGCAGAAGCTGGGAAGAGGGGCAGGCCAGAGGGCAGTGGAGAAGAGAGGCTAGAGAGGGAAAGAGCTCAACATTCAACAACCTCCAACAATTATCCAAGAATTCCACTTCAAGGATCTGGGCTCCTGATAGCCTATTTGCATGTGCTATTTCACCTTTTTCAGCTCATCTTGGAGCAAAACAAGTAGTTTATTGGAAACTAAATCTGTCAGTAGTTAATGCTGTAACTAACTCTGCAGTTAATTCATTTTAGGGATCATTCTGACGGCATTATCAATGAAAAACAGATGATTTTGACTGTCTTCATGACTTATCACTTCAACTTCTCATCACCTTACTTCTCTCATATCTTCATGTCACATTTGGGAGAGGATGCTGTATCACCAAAACTATGACAGCCTATAATCATACTTAACAAACTAGTTCAGATACTTCAGGCAAAGCAACACTACAGAAAAATCAATTGTATCTTAGGGCCAAAAGACAATGCAGAAAGAGACCTGAAAGAGGTTTTATGAAACATGAAGGCACCAGTTTTTTCCAGGAAAGCCCTGCCCACTGAGAACACTAGCCATTTTGTGTTGCTTCATTTGGAAACCACTTTTCAAAGAGGTCGTGTTTAACATAGCTCCTTTCCTTTCTACTTCCCGTGCTTTCACGTCCAAAAAACTGAAGAACATGAACAAAGTAGGTCAAAGAAATCCAAATTACTTAGAGAGACTAATAAAGTTGTGAAAATCATCCTCTTTATGAACACTAGACTGTTCTGAAGAAATACATAGTAAGAAAATATATTTTTCTACTACACTTCTCTGACAAGAAAGGAAGTGGGAAGAGTACAGGGTGAATGATAGCAAAGACATTCACCTTTCTACAAATTCCAAAGGGGGCTTGAAGCAGAAATCAAAGCTCTGCATCTCATGATAGAAACACTTTCAGTAATTCTTGACCATCTAGGTAGAAGGTCTTACTTTCACCCTTAAGTCTCTACTTTATTTTCCTGCACCCTGCTAGGAGCCTTTGCAAAGATACCTACCTTTTAATTTTTTTTCAATCAAATAGTTCATATTCAGCTGTATGTAGTGCCTGATATCAGATCCCACTGACCTTTATTTAAAAAGGAACAGAAAAGTTATTTAATATGTTAGGGAATAAAAAGGGAAGGAGATAGATGTTATGTTGTTGAACTTCTACGGGCTTCTGAGAAAATGACAAGACTCAGTGACACAGAGATACCCTCATTCTCTGCTCAGGTTCAATTAGCTGAAACTAATTACATTCCCTTCCCTAGAGTAATTCTGGAAGCAAATGGAGGAAAGGTAACTCTTCTTCAAAAAAGGAAACAATCAGCGTCTTGATGATATAAATGCCATTGAAAAGTTTTCAACCATTTTCCCCATCTCCACAAAGCAAAAAATTTTCTGGTTGAAAATGCAGGAATGTCAGCATAGGTTACTCAAGTTGCAGGTCTCCCACAGCTTCTGTGACACACTGCCTGAGCTGAACTCTACAATTCACAGTATGTTCAACTTGGACTTTTTGGAAGCATAGTAATATTTGTTTTAACGACAACTTATTCACATTCCAGTCTTAATTCATTGACCTCTACCAATAAACTCATGGCACATCAGCTCCTAAATGAAGTAACATTAAAACAACAAAACACACAAGAAAGAAAAAACCACAACCACACTTACTTTACCAGAAATATGCTGCACATAAGGCAAATTCAGTTTCTGGATCTGTTATCAAGTAATACCTCACAAAGCGAAGAGATAACAAGTTTGTCCCAAGAAGAAAAAAATGCGAAGGAACAGATGCAGCTTGCTCTTTGGCACAGTGTATAGCACTTGACAAAGTCTGGAAAGAAAAGCCTGTAGCTCCCTTTTTACCTCACCAAGACAAAATGTGCAAATAGCTATAATCCCCTCCGCATTTGGAGGCCAATAAAACAACTGTTAATGTATACAGTATTATAATACATTTAACAGTAAAATGCGCCCATTTGGCTTTCCCTAGGAATTTGAATTTTTGGACTTGGTGCCCAGTCATGTATGTAATTTCTCAGTTCAGTCATATTAAGAGAAGATTCCTACCTTCTGAAATATCACTCTACTGCTCTGATTGAATAAATTTAATTCTCTCCCTCTCCACCCCCAACTAACATGAAACAGATGGAAAATACATTATACTAGAAGCTCTCATAGAATTATTTTCACCTTCAAATATCAATCACTGATGACAGATACGCATAACGTATCAACTGAACTCCACTGTGAGAAAAGTCCAAGTTAGACCTATTGGGAGTCCACTACAGTTACTGAGAAGTCCATTGGGTTTTTGTGGTTGGGATTTTTTTTGGTTGGTTGTATGAGGCTTTTTTGGTTGGTTGGCTGTTGCTTTTTTTCCAGAACAGATACAATAGATGGTGTTAAAAGAACTGAGTATGTCTAAGTACCTTTCTGGTACCACTGCTAGGTGCCTTTCAAGATAATCCTTTAAAAGGTACTACTTCCACACCTATGCCTAGTGCTTCACACCAGCAGACCTAAGATCAACACTATGGAAATAGTCTCCTTGTACATAAACAAAACAATCTGCAACTGAAACTTCAGAGGCTCACCTAGTTTTCTCATGTTTGTTTCACACAGCTTTAAGATTTTGCTTTAAACTGCATTTGTGAACTCTCTGAAATTTGGTTCTCTTACGTACATGTTAGACCCCTGAGGTCACAAGGATTCTTTGGCACTCACATAGTGAGAAATAATCAGCGTACATCCAAAAGGAACAAAAAAATAGATTAACTCAGTTTGAAAGATCAAGAAATGAAGAGGGGGAACACATGGGACCTCATTTTCCAGGTTGTGTTTCACCACTCACTATAGTTTTCTTCCTCATACTTCCCAGCACAAGTTACTTACATTCATTTAAAAAAAATAAACACCTCCAGTACAGAGTTGTGTATAAATCAAAATTCAATTGTTTTAGTATCTGAACTCAATAAATATCACAAAGAGGAGAGGAGCTGTATGCAAAAGGAACACATTATTCAATCACAGACAGCCAATCAAGCTAGCGTAACACAAATGAAAATCCCTGCTGAGTTACAGGCTGAAGAGCTATTTGGAACTACAATGTGGCCATCTACTCCTACCTTTGCTACAACACAGCCAGATAAGGTATTATTCTGTATCTTTAAAAGACCATCCTATTGTGTTAAGTTAATTCAGCAGAGCTTTAGCAAGTGCGAGAGAAGAATCACAGGCTTCTGCCCATCCTGACAGAGCACAATGCTTTCTGCCCTGAGTAGTCCCAAAGAAGTCACGCAGCATGCCAGGTACAAAGTATTTGCAGAAGTGAGCCCTCAGACAGGGCTATAAAAGCTCTGGGTTAAGGAAGCACACACCAACTTTCTTCCACTTGATCTGTTACACAGCTTGACAGTAACAGATAGCCAGTTGCATTAGTGTCAATGTTCAGATAAGTTTCTCTCAATATCTGTCACAAAAACCAGACGCAGTATCAGTGTGCCAGCTGTATTATCGGTCACTACGTAGTTGATCATACTTAATAACATCCTCGAGCCCAGACAGGACACACAGACAGCAATTAAAAGTGTGTGCCACAGTCACCCAGATCGTTCTGACTCGGAGCTGCCAACTCAGCGTGCACTCGAACAGTGCCTGCCTACCACCTTTTCCCTCTCAAACACATTAGCTTGCCTCAATATGGGGCCGGAGTTTGTTTTGAAACTCTTAACAGGATCACTGAAAGAAAAGAGGAAAAATGCCATAAATGATCTTCTGGACTGCTTCCAGAGTAGCGTGTTCTCCCAGCGATTGCTTTGGATGCAAGCCAGAAATGGGAAGTGTTCTTGCAAATGAGCACGCCACCAGGCTCAAGCACAAGTTATCATTTAATTCTTTTGTCAACATCAGCACAGTTAGAAATTAAGAAGCCTGTTTAATAAACAGGTTACTTGAATTCCAGTTAACAAACATCACTTTCTTCTCTATCCATCCCCGGCATGCTCACTCAGCTCATGTTCCCCATCCCCTTCCTAACATACACTGGGGGTTTTTTGGATATTTTCTCTCACTTATTGAAAGTCAAATAAAATTATTATATTAATTACATCAATGATAACTAGGTCTGCAATCAAGAACAAGTTAACTAAAAAAAGGAAAAAAATCAGTCACTCAGAAAAAAATATTCTAAAACCCCAACACAGACTTCTATGAGACACAGCACTTAATATTTTTAACAGACCTCTAGTACAGTCTACTGAACAGTTTTGTTGGGGCAGTTTTTCACATTACAATTACTCCTAATGAGATCACCCTCTGCAGTGTATAAGACTTCATCCCTTCCCAACAGAACAATGAAAGATTTGTGTGGAGCTACAAAGGCCTCAGATCAACTCCACTCATTTCACCTTCTACTGAATTTCCTCGTAAAATCTCGTCAAAAGCAGAGCTGTGTTTTTTCATGAGGACAAGCTATTAATAAAGAGACTCATTTACTTTATTTTAGGGTGTCCCTAATCCTCTACAGATTTTGAAGTCCTCACACAGGCACCTCAGACTCAGTGAGTGCTGCCAGTTTTGTTTTGAGATTATGTACATTTCTCCTGTTCATAGATTTGTAGTGGTTTTTTTCCCGGTTTTTCACTTACAATATTTCTCACCAACAAATGTCTGCCTATCTTGCAATAAATATATGGTGATATATAACTCCTTGTGTTATCCTGTGATAAAAATAATAGACCTTGTATTAAATGTACATGAAAATACCTGTTTTCAAACAAACTACAGGTTCTCTCTTTTTCACTGGGAGCAAAGACAATTAATATATTCTTTCTCATGATAAGCAGAAATGTCTTATGCCTGTAGCCCCAGTGACAACAATGCTAAGGGTAAGTATAATTCTAAGAATATGGTTAACTGAATTAGTCTCAATCAGGAAGTACAACGCAGTAGTCTCTGATCTGCTAAAATCTGCTATTTTAAAATAATCACAATGATCCCACTGCAAGCCAAGAGTTTACAGTTAGTTTGGTGCAAAAAAAATTACAGAAGGGAAATCATGCTTCTTTCTGAAAATCTGATATTCTGTTTGAAATATCTATCTTGTGTTAGAATTTTTACACACTTGACACAAATCTCTAGATCAGTTTTGATTTTGTGTTCTTCCCATTGTGTATTCTTCCCATTACTAAACACACCCCATTCTGCTTACTATGTCCATTTTAGTTTCCTTATAACTCTGTTACAGATCATGTGAAAGAACAAACTGTTCACCTACTCATACCTGACATTATTGATACAATGTTCTGTGATAGGTATGACTTACTCAGCCTTACCAAGAGGTACAAGAAACATCTTAACCAGTTCATAATGTTAGTACTGAACTTATCTTTATACTTTTCATGACTTCCAAGTTTTTTCTTTAAATTTAAAAGTGCATTATGCAACCACTGATTTTCATATTCAGACAGAATGACTGATTTAGATTAACCAATGTGAACTTTACAGACTGAGGATCTGAAAACTTTAAAAGCAGACTGATGATGCATTTCTCTTGGAAAAAAAAAGGCGAAAAAAAAAAAAGAGAAATCTGGTAGAACATGACGTGTAATTTACAGCAAGTTGTGTGTTTACTTACGTTCACACGTGTCTCCTTTCTGCTGGTATCCTGCTTTGCAGATGCATTTTCCAATAGGCACTAACCATTCTCCCTCCGCGCTACAGTGCATCTTCGGCGAGTTCTCCGCCTCCTCCTCCGCACTGCTGACACAAGTTCCTCGCACTTCAACTAAAGAGGAAAACTCTGAGCCAGTCACTGTGTCAGGAAAAATAGCTAAGTTCTCAATGATGGACCAGCACTTCTTGTAGTAGACTTTGACAGAGACCAAAGCAATGCAGGCCCCTACGTCCTGAAATGCAAGATAGAATCCTTTTTTGGACAAAGGTCCAATTTCTCTCACCTCTGTGTTAAGTTTCATTTTTCTCTCCCCAAGATCACCCTGGGTAAAACTTTCATCTGCTGCAATAGTGTCTATTTTTACATATTGGTTTTCTCGGATATTCCTGCCAGTGTCGTAGTCTGTTTCATAATAATACAAGTTAAAAGTTTCTTTACAAGTCCCCAGAACTCCAGGAAGACTGTTACAATCCCTCAGAGTGAATTTCAGTTCTACAAAAATCCTTTGTGCATTGCTTTTTGCAATCCAGTTAGTCCGAAGCCAGTTGTTTTGGTTTGATTCCATCACCTGGCATACCTGGTATGTTCGTATAGGAGTGTAGTTTTCATCCAGTCCACTAATTTCTTCCCACTAAAATGATAACAAACAGTTAGTAATAAACAGGAAATATGTCACCAGATGTAAGTACCGTGTATTTTAAAAAGCTTCACACAACTCATGTCTCCCTTCTCTTTAACAGTATGTTACTGTTAAAAATACTCTTAAAGCACCTAAATGAAGAAAATACACATTAATGCAGGAGTAGGCTCTCTCTCCCTTCACGTCTTTCCCACATACAATTTCTGAAAATCACTGTCATATCATGGGCACAGCTGCAATGGGGCAGCTTCAGAAAAGGCTGTTTAGCATACCAGGTTCTGATTTCACCCTGGGCTCACACACATATTTTTAAGGTCACAATGGTTTTGAGTAAGAAAAGACCAAAAGGAGGGAGGCAGCTTCTCTTCCAAAGAAACCTAACGTCAGTGAAGTCTTAGAAACTGAAACTGCTTAGCATTAGAGTACACAACACTTGTGCATGTAAAACTTCCAATGAAACCTTTTTTTTCTTGAATTCAATCAAATTTATTGTGTTCAGTTTATTGAGAAAGCACGGAATCAGGTCCTGAAACTTGTGAGTCAGATGATTCCCACTCCTATGTGATCAAAGTGGCATAAAGAGAGAGAAAGAGAAAATGGACAAAATTAAAAATCTGAAAGCAAGAAAACGTTTTGGTTTTCTCTGTTTAGTTCAGTCCACCTTCTGTTTTATCTACAAACTGAAAGGTAAGTGGCAGCTCCTCCTCACCTCACCTTTTGTCCAGTGGCTGCACCCATGTCAGAATGGGCAAACTTCATTCAGCTGGGAGTTCAAATGAACCATGAGACTACACACAGAATTTAAAAAAACCCCATATGACTGAAAGTTCACTGGTTCAAAGCCTGAGTTTTGTTCATATTCTCTCTTCAGGTTACCAACTGTGTAATGACCTGGTAAGCCTTTAACAATCCCAGAGTCTTTAACAGCCTTTGGTACCGTGGGAATCTGCATCTCCAGCAATGGCAAACCTTCCACTGAAATCAACCAGGCAGATCTGCCCAGGTGTAACCAAAACAATCCTTGTCTCTCACCTCTTTTCACATTTCTTGTAACATTTCAGTGCCTGCAGAAACTGCAGCTGTAATAAATTAGAGGAGGGGGGTGAGCTATCGTCACCCCAGGATACCAGCAACCATGACTTCTCTGGATGGCACTTAGCCCTCTGGCCCAGTGTCAATAATGCACTTAAGCTCATGCTTAAGATCAGTGACTCTACTTATGAGCTTAATAGTAAGCACATGCTTAAGTGCTTTGTGGGACTCATATAGTCGGCACCTCTGCAGGACAGAGCATCCACTGACATTCCTCACACCAGCAACCAAGCGTGGAAGGCACTGGTTTCCCAGATCAGGAGCCACACAGTGTACATTACTCGGCAAGCCTATTTGACAGCAAATGAGACCAATTAAATGTTGTTGTCTGTTTCAGAAAAAAACAGATGTGGCTGAATTGATGCTGGAAGTTATCACCACAAAATATATCACAGCTGCAAAAGCTGAAATGCACAGAAGTTGTAATATCAAAGCACATTTCAAGGACCTACAGTTAGTGTAGATGAGATATATATGGCATTATACATGCATATGGCATTAAATGATTGAAATAGATTATTAAATGCTCATGGAGTTCACTGAAGTGATTGCATATGGAACTGTATTAACCTCTGAACAAAAGAAAGTCTATCTTCATAACAGATTTATTAGAGCTGAATGAGTCTTTTTTTTTCACCTCTATAAGATCTAGAACAAACAAGAAAAAGAAAAAAAGGGGCCCTGGACTGAGAGGGTTTTGGCTATACCACAATAAATAAACCATCTCCCCATTAAAAAAAAAAAAAAAAAAATCACATCAAGATGACAAAAAAGGCATGAAGCCTAACATTTTGCTGATTTTCATATTCTCCATTTCGTATCAGGCAGCGATATGTCCTTTGGGGTTTCTTTGAGATGGTTTGGGGGATTTTTTTTGTTTCATATTTTATTTTGTGTAATATTCTTCCCTTAAGACACCAAGCCAGATTCTGCAATAAGATATTCAGTAAGACAACGCATTGTATGTTTGACATGGAAGTTACTCTCATGCATCACACAACAGAATCTGTCTCCTTGAGTTTTGATGTGGACTGCTTCACCAAAACAAATCACCATTCCCCCCCAAAAAACCCAGCACACTGAAACAAACAAATGAAAAAAAAAAAAGGCAAGAAACAAAATAAATTTTACAAAATCAACCTACACTTCGTAATCAACACAAATGAGTTTTCTCAGAATAAAAAACCCACTACATGAGACAAGCTAGCATCAAAGACATTCTTATGTTACACTCAAGGAAAATAATACAAAAAACTAAATTCACACAAGAAGCACCACTTTTTGTGATCCCTGGCATTAAGCAGTGGAGCTATTTTTCTGTATTTTCCCAAAGCCAAAAAATTAAGGAAATATGATTTATGATGGAATTATGTAATCAGAGCGCTCTGCAAGGGAAAAAAAAAGTATCAGTACTTCAAGATGTTTTCACCTATGGCAGCTGAGGTCACCATTCATTGAAGTCTTCTTAAAGTGATCAATTTCACAGAAAAAAAACCTCCACTTTTCTCTGTCGTACTGCAAAATATGGTGCTATACATGCAATTCTATTTGAATATGCCCTGTTCTTTTGGTTTCAATTTATGGTATTTTAACTTCTTAGTTGTCTTAACAGCATTAAATGTAGCATTTGCAGTTGAATGAGGCATTTAACGAGTGTCTGACAGATATATTCTGTACTGTGATGATGCAGTAGTTTCTCTCAAAATTTTCTGTTTGTTCATTCCCATGAAGCCTTTATTACATAGTAAATAATTCAGTAATTAAAATTAGAGAAACATTTCTTTTCAAAATTACATTATTAAAATGGTACTTTTATGTTAATTTACAGGCAACTTTTTCTGAACATATTCACACATACAAATTTAGCCATTAGTTTTGATTCAGTTTTAGTTCCTGATTGAAATTGGCTTCTACCTCTGAAACTTGCCTTTTACTGTTTGTTGAATTTGACTCTACTTTCATCTTTCAGTACGCTGACATAGGTAACATGTGTTGACATGTCTTTTATTATCTACAGGTTAGCTTAATCTCAGTGCCACCAAGCTAGTCTTTCAAACACCTCTGCTAAAGGCTTCGATCAGTGCAAAACGCTAATGCTGATGTTATTAGCCAATCATACACATTGAGCCTACATTATATTCTCTCTGAAGTCCTTAGATTAGTTTCCAGTTTATGCTTGTATTGATACCACCATCTTGCTTTTAAAGAAAGACACTTTCACATTTTCATTCTTATTTAAAGGATTTGTTACACTTTTATATCCCTACTCACACGTCACGCTCCTCTGGCTCCAGATTTCTTAATGCACTGAAGATTAAGGGACTGATCCCCCAAGTTCTTGCTTGTGCAAGGCATCACAATAGATTCAGGAAAATTGTTTCCATGAGCAAGAACTGTCCATGTAATTTATGATTTGTCAGACTGAGTTCATGTAGGACTGAGTTAAGGTAAGACAATACATCCATTTTATCTTTCTGAAAATGTTCTTCCTCAAGGCTTGAGGAAGAGGTTCTTTAACACTTTTAATTCAGACTGAAAGCAGCATTTCTCAACTGTACATACATAACAAATAAGACAATAACACTGATGTTTCTAAACATCTCATTTTTTATAGTGATGTATTTTACAATGGTGCATTTCACAGAGTGCTCTGAGATTAATTTGTACGCAAGCTGGAGGTGGCCTTAACCACATAATTCGTGCCTAGTTCCACATATCAAGCTCCTCAAGACTTGGGGATGTTTCAAGTTTGGAATGTCATTTCAAACACATCTGCAATATAAATGTTTTTATTTTAGAGCACTTCAATCTGTGCTATTCAATTACAAAGAAAACATTGTAAACAATTTTATGATCACCCATTCTACAGAAAATGAAAAACATATTTTTAGAAAGTTTCCACACAGAAGCAGATCTGTTGTTTCTAAAGGAAGAAAAAAAAAGTGTTTTAAAATACTGTGTTATAAACATACAGTGTAATCCTTTGTACAGCACAAAGAAATACCCTACAAAACATAAAGGTACCAAAAGTTTCCAAAGAGCTAAGCTTTTAATTAGCTTGTACATTTGTACACCGTAACCTGAGGTTTCATTCTAAAAATGAAGAAGCCATAAACACTTGGTATGATTACTGAAAGAAATATGAGGGGGAGCTAGTTTAAAGCAGGTTTTTCAACTGTTTTGGTAAAATGAATACTCATCCTTAGGAACTTAAGTTTTGCCTGTAGTACTTACCCCATTGGGAGGAGAGGAAATCCATTCCAACTCTGTCTGTTGTGCTTTAGAGTCCAGCAAAATTACTAAAAAAAAAAAAGGGAAAAAAATGAAATTCCACAGCTTGTTAAATATAACAAAGGGGATACAAAAATAAGGAACAAAATAGGAAATTTAAAAAGTGATAGAATTAATATGTTTTTGTACAGATTAATGTTTCTTCATATTATTTTAAAAAATTATCTGCAACCACGACTAAGCATTTATTTGTAAATAGACAATTAAATTACGTACCATTCACATACAAGCATCAGATATACATAAATCTTTACAATTTCATTGCTTAAAACAAAGTGAGGGTTTTTTTAGTGCTCTGAAGTGCTACTAATCAGTCATTAAGATGCATACTCCCTCCCTCTCCTTTCTCATAAGGACATTTTCCATATGCTGGTTATTACAATCAGCTTAAAGCACACAGACACACAAATATTTCAACACATTTCCAAATTCCTGATTTAGACAGGACTGGTCTATACCTTGCCGAGAGTCGCACTGAAAAAGCAATGATCTTTTTCGAGTATCAAAGTGAAAAATACTTCCCTTTGGTGATAAAGCAATAATTCTGCAAATAAATGACAACCAGGAACACAGAAAATAAAAGACTCTGCAATTACCTCACACCTCGCATACACAAAATCAGACTAATTCACTTTATGGTAATAGCTTCCTAAAATCTTCATGTCATAGTGACATTTATATACAGAAATAGATCAGTTCTAGCAGCACCATAATTATTTTCAGCTAAATGTAACCCCACCTCTGAAAGTGGTTAATCACAGCCTAATAAACCAACTTTTTAGTAGCATTCCTAATTTGAACCCATTCCATGTATCTTTAGCTATAAAGCTATTTAAAACTTTATACATAGTATTTATGTACTAAGATATTTAGATGTGTGACTTAAGGGTATAACTTGAAGCTAATTTTGTCAGGTCTATTGAAACAGTTTTTATTCTGGCTTTGGCTCTTTCTCCACTCAGAATTTAACACAAAATTTCAGTGAAATACTAAAAAGATAAGATGCCTAAAAAAGTTGTTTTATACAGTAATACATGTAATGTTAGCTGAACACAAAACGGTAGCTTCCAGGCCTGTATTTCAGTAATGAAGTGGAACCACTCATTAAGGAAGTTTGATAGTCTCCCTCTAGAAAGATTACCTGCTTATGTCATTAAGGTTGGATTCAAGGGGCTTCACTTTGTAACACTTTCTTTAGAAAAGCAGGTGGTGTATGTGGTGGCTTGTTAAACAAGAACACTTAGAATGGTACTGAAAACAAAGGGACCAGAAAAAAATTAACCGTTTCAGCACCAGCACAACATACTGTGGCTGCAATTCATTATATTTTTATTTGGCAGTAATTCTCCATCACGTAGCAACGGCTGAGCACATCAAAGAAAGAAAGATAACCAAACAAAACAAACAAACAAACAAAAAAAAAACACAAAGAAAAAAAAACCCGACACACAAACCCCTGCTCTGCAAACACCCCTGGCAAAGAAATCGTGGCGTTCCTTCTGGCATCCAAAGTTACCGGGGAAGAGCTCTCCAAGCCAGCGACTGCTGCCCTGCTCCCAGCCCGCGGAGCCCCGTGGCCGTCACGGCGCCTTCAGCAAGGCGGGGAAGTGATGCTGGGGGACGGCGCCGCGCCCCGCGCACCCCGCCCGCAGCCGCGGGGGCTCCGCAGCCTCCCGCGCTCGGAGCGCTCTGGGACCCCACCGCGGTCCCTCTGCGGGGGAGCTGCGCTCCGCGGCGCGGCGCGGCGGAGAGAGAAAGGAGGCGGAGATGCGGCGGGAGAAGCGCGGGGGCGCGGCCGCGGGGAATGGGCTNGGGTTTGGGAGGAAGCGCCCGGGACAGCGGCCCCAGAACGGAGCCCCGAGCTCTCGCAGCCACGGAGCGAGGGGACAGCCCGCTCCCCGTGTTGGCGCTGGCCCCGAGGGTCCCGGCCGCTGGCAGAGGGCTCCGCAGGTAACGCGGTCACTCCCTCGCTTAGAGACATAGGCGGGCCCTGCCCCGTTCCTCTCCAGCATCTCACCGCGGCTTCTATTGCGCTACAGAAAGGAAACTCGGAAAACTTTTCAGCCTTTTACCCCTCCCATCCCTCTTCCGTACCCGGCGGGGAGGGGTAGGAAACCGCGCGGGGCTGATGCCGCCACCGGCCCTTCGGCGGGGCCGGCGGTAAAGCTGCAAAGTTACTTTTTTTTTTTTTTTAACTGGCTCTTTTTTACGCGGGAGTTTTCTGCGCTTGCAGCAGGTAGCCGCTATCAATCCCTGTCTGCCGCTCGCCCCCTCCTGACCCTCCTTTGACTAGGAGATTTTCCCCGAATATACAGACATTATACACGCACACTCATAGGTATGGATGCCTATGTAACCACCCACACACGTATAACGCAGAAAAAACCGGGACAGGCTACCGCTGGGAAGCACCGGCGTAGCCCCGCTCGCAGAGCAATCCGCAGGGCAGAGCGGGGCAGGCAGTCCGCACCCTCCCCGCCTGCCTCCCTGTCCGTCTGCCCGGCCCTTCTCCGCTCCGCACCCCACGGCTACGCGTTAGTGCTCCCCGTGTGAGGCTCTCTGCGCTTTACAGCCCCTCCAAATAAACTTTCGAAATGCTGCTACGGAAAGGCTCCCTCCTCTTTCCCTCTCTAACCTCGCCATCGACTTCGTCTTTTAAGGGCAGAGGACATTTTAATTGAGGCAATTCTTTAAGCTCCAAATGATATTTTATTGCATGCCAGAGGTTTGATGAAAAATACTGACGAATCCACCTGGGGAAGGGGGGGTGCAGGGGGAACCCCAAACGCATACATATGCAGAGGCACTGAAAATGCCCTGACTCCCCTTTCCCTGTCATGTCGTGTGTGTCGTCGTCCCCCCCTCGAAGATGGAGACGGACCTTCGCCTTCGGCTGTCAAGCGCGAGCAGGGCGCTCCTTTAAAATCATTTCAGATTTTCTCAGCGTGAAAAAAGAGATTCCCAGATCGGCTTTGTAAATTGATTTTAAACACCTCCTTCAGTCTCTGATACAAAACTGCCTGGTTTGTCTCCGCGCGCGGGGGAAACAAATGTGCGGGGTTCGCCTTACACAGATACCAGTATCGGACTGATGGGAACCGGGAAGCCCCATCGTGATACGCAGATGGTGTAAAACACCCATCGCTAAACCTCTCTCCAGAGATGCCGGGGCAGAGCACACACGTTGCAGGCACATGACGCCAGGCCGTATGTCCCCTCTAAATGCATGTCCAGCCTGCATGGCCGGGACGTGCAAAACTGCACCCCGATGCTCCTTCCCGCGGTCTGTGCCCGCCCCGCTGGGCCGGGGCGCTGCAGGCCCCCGGCGGGGAGCGGCGGGGAGCGCCCCGCAGCCCCAGCCCCGCGCCGTGCCTTGCCTCCCACCGAACGTCCCGAGCCCTCAAACTCGGCCCTCAGCCCCTGCCCAGGGGAGCGGCGAGGCAAGCCGCCCTCCCTGCGCCTCCCAGGGAGGACGAGGGCTGGCACGGGAGAGCGACGCTGCCCTGCGCGGGTGCCCGGCCGGGGGCTCTCCCAGCCCCGTTCCGACCCATCACGTGCGAATGCCTCGCAAACCTCATTCCTGGCAGCAAAGGCAGTTGTCCCGGTCTCTCACACGTACACCCGCACAACCCCCAGAGAATGCCGTGCTTTTTCCCCCCTCCCACCTCAACTAAAAAGTCTTTTTTT
>VZRO01007028.1:473730-579632 GCA_013397915.1 Daphoenositta chrysoptera | reverse complement strand
GGGCGGCTCCCGGCGCCGTCCCGCGCGCCTGCAGGCGGCCGCCCGCATCGTCCTGCGAGCCAGGGGACGTCCGTGACCCGTCCCCCTGCGTTCCGTGTGCTCTCCCCGTGTCGCAGCCGCCGGGGTAGCGCGAGAGGGGGGTCTCGGCCAGGGTCCGGCCCCAGCCCGGAGCTGAGCCGCCGCCGGCGGGTCCCGGTGCTAGCCCCACTAGCCCCAGGCTGAGCGCGCACCTGGGGTGCTGCCACCGAAAGAGAAACTTGGGCAGAAGCTGTGGGATGGTGCCCCGAGACAGCCCTGCCACGAAAGTCGAGTTCCTCGGGGCTGACATCACTGGGGATCCCTTCCCTCTGCTGCGTTCGTGTTTTCCGCCCCGCGTCTCCGGTTTGCCCCAAATATGAAGAACAGGTTAATGGCAATATAGATATTACTTGGGGAGGGGAAGGAGCGGCTGCTTCCCCCCTGTCCTCTCCGGGTGTAACCTGAAGCGCGTGTAATCCTCTAACAATGAGACAATTTAAATAGGAGGGGGAGGGAAAAAAAAAAAGTGAAACCCGAGGGAGAGAGGAACTTGCCAAATCTCTCTTGTCAGCGCTCACCCTGCGGACCGGGAGAGCTTTTCCCGGGGATCCATCGCGCGTGCCCCCACCCCTCCGCTTTCCTTTCTCCAAACCCACCCCTCGCTCCTCAGCGGGTGAAGCAGCTCNTCCGCGCCCCCCGCGCACCCCCTGATCGGCCCCTGCTTCCACCTCCGTCCCGCGCCACCTCCCCGGGGCCGATGCCGAGCGGCACGGACCGCGTTTTGTACTGCTCCGCTAAAAGTGCATCGTCGTGTCCTTGCGGAGGATAGACACTGCGATGTAAACAGAATAAGTGGCTATCGTCTCGGAAGGAAGCGAAGGCAGCGAAGAGCGGGGGTTGTAATTGCAATTCGGTGGCAAGATTATGCGAGAATCTGAAACAAGCCTTGCGCAGATGCGGATCCTGATACAGAAAACGTTATGCCATAAATGGGAATTTGAATTGTGAGAGGTTTGTTTATGGAACCTTCAGGTAGATAAGGCAAAATTAGAATTACTACAGCTAATAATAGTAATAAGACAATGCCCAGCATTGACGGATAAACAGCCACCATACTCCGGGCTTTGAGCACTTTCCCTGTGGGCTCCTTGTTACTTCCGAGAAGAGTGTAGAGAGAGGTTCCAAAATGCGCTGTATTTCTTTCACTTGCTAGAATAATTAATATGGCTTAGAATATGACAGTTTTTGTGTTTCATTCAGAATGCTCTGTTGGTACTTTGGATACCAAGATAAGTGTAGGCATAGTACAGACTCATGATTTTCTCATCCTCTGTCGTCTGTCATTCCCATCCTCATGTATGTGTACTCAGAAAGGGGAGCTGTACAGAACACTGTGTAGGTTTATCTCCTTTTAAAAAAGCTGTTTTAAATGCATGCGGGGATTTTGTGACTTCTTGGCAAATTTTCCTGAGTGAAGTTAGTTTTCATGTTGCATATATTGTAACAGTGATTAAAGAAGATATAGGAAGTCTTCAACCTAGTTAGTCCTCCACAATTTCCTAGCATGAAGTGCTAGCATTTTACTACATCACTAAGCCAAAAAGACAATTTTTAACCTCCAGAATGTACTAAAAAAATGCATTAAGGCTTTGAATGACTATGTTTATAAAAATGTAGAACCTTGCCAAATGGACAAATTTACAGGAGAAAAGTTCACCTGGTAACAAGATGTATTCCTGTCCTGCACATATTATTAGGCCAGACACTTGTTTTTATCATCACCTGTATTTATACAGGTTATATTGTACGATTTTATACAATCTAATATTGTATGTGTATAATATATGTATTGGATCTGTACACATACAAGGATTCTCAAAGTTATGTAAATATATTAATGACACAAAGGATGTGTGTGTACGTAAGTGTATAAAAAATTAAGTAAGAGATTAAAAAAAAAAGAAGTGTATATTTCTCTTCCTGAACGACTCATTTTAAATGTCCTGTCTTCCTGGTAATTGTAAATTAAGGTAAAGATGACATATTATATATACTGCTTTGTTAAAACAGTCATGGATGTATTCACTCTTCCATATACAGTGAGAGTGTCTATTAGCATTGGGGGTGCTTCTCACACATTAAATCTTTGTGACATTGATAAAGAATTTGAAGTCTCTTTTAGTGAATTATTTTTTCTTCCCTTGTCCTCTGTTTATTTGTAGTGTCTTCTAATACTTCATTGTATTCTGTAGGATGCACATCCTGTATTGCATCTCACCCAGCTGTGTTAGATCTTCTGCAAAGAAAAGCAGAAAAGAGATATGATAGAACTGAACAAGAATACTCAAGCTAAGTGGACTACAATCCTCAGATTTGGTAACAAAACCTCTGAGAGAAGAAGGGAAAAAAAAAGGTGAAATAAAAAAGGAACTGGGAATTTCATACAATTCAATGTGTTACTGTTGAGGCACCACAGAAGGAAATGGTTAATGGGAAAAGAACAATGTAATCCAACATTGTCTCTCTATTGTTTTATTCTGTTTTGTCCTTTTTCTCCCAACTCCAAGTCTGTAGGCCAGATTCTGTCTTTTATTTTACTTGTAGTTAGAATTATTTTCTTGACATTACTAAGCTTTCCTATGCTGGTACTAACTTCATATTAGGCAAGCTTCTCTTTACTGAATTGCAAAGTTCTAAGCAGACTTTGAAAAAATATATAAATAATTTCCTCCTCCTTAAAATTTACTATCTTTACCACAACTCAATCTGAAATTGTGGTACAAGAAATATGGGGTGAATTCTAGGGATACACAAGCATACATAAAGAAATGAGCATAATTTGAAAGTTGTTACAAAGTTCTGCTTTCACGAATTTCCTTTTTGCAGGATTCACCCATTCTTTCTTTCCTGCTTTGTGCAGGGCTGAAGTGAAATTTCAATAGTTTCAAAAAGTTGTTGAAGGTTAGCCTCAGACACAGTTTTAGTAAATGATATTGAGTCTTGTTTCTGTCCACAGAAGAATGCTCCTTAAAACTGGTTTTGACAAAAACTCCCTTGAACTCTGTTTTACAGTAGCAAAAGAAGAAATTAGATTTAAGTAATAGAAGAAGATCTATTAAGCCCTGAATTTTTGATCTTAATCTAAGCAATCCCTATGCAGTTCTTTGTGCACACGATTTTCTATTAAATGCATGGTACACATTTTTGTGCAATTTCTGTCATTTTTTGGTATCCTTTTTAGTATAAAATTTACTGGCTTTGTGATATTTGACCTATATGAGTATATGTATAATAAATCATTATATCAGACTTTGCATTTAGTTTTACAGATGTAATGGCACTTGCATTCCAAATCTGGACCAGAGATGATTTTTCCATACAGTGTCTATTTCAGATGTTCTGGTGGATTTATAAGTCAGAGTAGATCTATTATAGTAAAGAAGGCAATGTATTAAATAAATATTATTTGTTCATAAAGACATTGTAGGGAATCGAGACTGTCTTGTTTGAAAAGCAAGCTCATATAAAAAGTTCCTTTTCTAGTTAAAATGCCAGTTTGGTTTTGGGTTTTTTAAAACTATTTTAGTTAACACAAATCAAAAATAGTTCCATAAAGCTTCACACTTCAAACTCTTTACTTATATCAGAATGGTAATAAAAATTCACTGTCAAATTTTCTCTTGGGAGATTTAAAGTTGTACTGTGCTAAATAGATACATAGATCATGTTTTCTAAATCTATGAATTTTCAATACACTTTGAGAAACACTGTCCAGAAATAGAGGTATGATGGTGTGTCATCTTGCCATTTAATGTAAATGAAATACATTCTATAGAACAGTACAAATTAAATTCACACTAAACATACCGTGAACATAAAATGCCTTTGCCTTTCCCAAGGAACAACAGCAGAGTTGTATAGGGTCCAAATGTATGCTGCATTTGGGTCCTGTGAGACTTCTTCCCCTGATAAACCTGAATTTGGAAACTGCTTTTTTGAGGAACAAGAGCCTTTGGAGAACATAGTGTGTCTTTGCTGATCATTGTTCAGAGTCTGTTAGTATATCACATTGTGCTGTGGACCTTCCCCTGGGAAGCTTGAGCAGGACAAGCCAGTGCCATCATCCTGTGATAGCATCTGGAGATTTTCTGAAAGGAGATAATTTGCCTTTCTCACCTATGAATTAAAGGACTGTCTTTGTGTCTGGGTGCAACAAGAAATCTCCGACATATAAGCTCCTTGTTAACTTCAATTCTTTGTAAGATTTAAAGGTTCAATTTTCCTAGGATATTTGTCATACTAAAAATTGTGCACAGGAGAGCCTGACCATAAGGGCAGCTAATTTGTATTTTAGTTAATTAGTTGTAAGTAGCAGATAAACTCTAGCAATATGCTCCAGTGAGGTTAGTATCTTCCTGTTCTTATTTAGTACAAGTGACATCCGATCACTTCCATCTGTGACAGTGCTAGATTCTTCTTTCAGCCCAGCTGAGGTGAAGAATCAGACCCAGTAGATTTCCTGTTTCCATATATTACCTCCTCTTACAGTCAGTCTCAATCTCTCAATTTCCTTCTGTGAAAGAGCATGAAAGCATCTCTTCTTTCAATCTCCGTTCTGTGTTAGGAGGTAGGAGGGGAAAGGATAAAAGAACAGATGCAATAACCCTTATTTAGTTCTGAAAGAGAAACTACAGATTGCAATGGCAGGAGTTCCAGTGCTTTCACCTCTAGATCCAGGAAGTGTAGTGATGTGGAGCATCACTACTGACAGGAAAGCTGCCAAAGTGTATGGGAGAAGGTGTTCCTTGAAGTAGAATAATTTAAGGATTGCATCTCTCAGGAGTACAACCCTCTGCAGATTTCCCTCTCTGCCGTATTCTCATACTCTGACAAGTTTCCGTGCAGATATACTGCCACTTCTGTCTGGGTCTGTGGCTTTACCTCGCTCCAAAACTGTTCTCTCATTATCCACTGCAAGTAAACCAGATTTCTGACAAGTAATACACGTACTAATTTGTGGAAGCTTGTTTTGACCTTAGATACTTGATGCTTGCCAGATAAACTAAATCACAAGACCTTGCATGTTTTATCTCCTTTAAATATGAAAGTGCACGTGATAGTGTGTTTCATGGGTAAGTAATGCTTTATTCAGAATGCATTTCCTTTTGGCTTGAATTTGCCAACTGTAGTTTCAGGATGTGATTTCTTTAGTATTTACCACAGTGTGACAAAGGTTAATAAAAGTACCTAACAAACTGTCCTTATACAGTCAATTCTGGTTTGTCTAGAGTAATAATCTTCTAATACAAATGCAGGGATTATGCAAATTCTGTATAAAATTAAGCTACATGGCTGTATAATGAAGAAAAAAAGCTTTGCTGTCGTAGACCCTAAAGGGCAAGCTAACCCTTGCCTGGATCAGTAAATACAGACAGAAGTATAAACCACAGTATTGCAACATTGCCTCTGGTTCCCTTCTGTCCTTCATGCAACCAGATAAGCTATCCCTATCCCTATGAAAACATGCACCACAAAATGGCTAATTTCACCCCACTCACCACTGAATAGTTGTTTTTTTTTTTCATTATTATAATTTCATATGCATTTGCCAAGCAAATTCGTAGTTGTTTCCTGTCTAAGGCCTCAGTTCAGATAATGTTTTCCTCATATAAGTGGTTCCATTGATCTAGATGAGAGCTAGATCCAGCTAGATCCAGCTGAATGAGAGTGACACTTTTAACTAAACACTAAGTATCTTTCATGTTCTTTCAGGTCAAAAGCACTTAATTTCAAGAAATCCTCTCTTTGTCCTTTTAAACATATCTTTCTTGAGAAGGTGATTTTAACTGTAGTAATAAAAAGACTTAAATTGTGCAATGGGGTGTGGTTTCTTATACACCAACGTTTTGTGTGTTGCAGGTTTTGGTTGTTCTGTGGGGTAGTTTCAGTTTGGGTTTTTTTCTGTTTGGGCTTGTTTTGTTTGTTTTGCCTTATTTTTTTTTTTTGTTCCCTAATGATGGCACAATAAGCAGTTGTCACTGAACTGTAGTGTTGCTAGTGATGTCTAGGTCTTTTTCTTAAGTGCTTGCAATGAATTTAGAGCCCATCAATGTGATTGAATAGTTGTGGTTTTTTCTTTTGTCCTTCTTTCTCATGAATAACATGGCAGCTGTCTACAGTAATTCATCTGTCATTGTGTTGCTCAGTTACTTAGAGTTAGGGTTTCTAATCCAGTGCATAACCTTTCTTAATTCTGGCTATCCTGAATAATCTTTTGCCACATTATTGTCTACAACTTCTAGGTAACAAATATATTTGCTACTCATAGTACATGTCTTGAAGTATCCTATAATTTCCTTGGGTTTACAGTTAAATTAACCATTTATCTTCTAATGCACTTTGTTTTCCATCTCATACCCAGACTATAATTTTAGACAGGTATCTACCTTGCACTCTGTAATTATTTTGGTCTTAACAGCCTTCTTTGGGTAGACTCAAAAGACTATCTTGTATCAATTTATTTGAAACTCTATTTTTGCCTTTTTTAATAGTACAATCCAAAACATTAAAGTAAAAGTCATCTGTGATACATAAATTAATATCTTCTGTTGTGATACATGAATTAACAGTGTTCTATTTCCCTTCATTTTTTGATTTTGTTCTTTATTCCCTTTTCAAATATAACCAAATATTCAAATAATGTTACAGGAAAGGAAATGAATTAATATATCTGGCAGATTGAACCTTAAAACCAAAGAATTCAGGTTTATGCTGTCTGTGAGGTAATATGATTTTGTATTTTTTTCACTTATTTCATTTGTACACTACGAGAAAAATTTCTATAACTGCTGTATTACTGTAGTAAGCCCCACAGTAAGTAATCAACTTACCTAAGTGAATTTCCAGTATTAAGATTAAAAAAAGAAAGGAAAAGGTAATCTGCCAAGGATATTTCAGAAGAAATCTACCTCCTGAATTCCGGGGGAAAAGAGCTACACTTTTTTTCCTTGTTCATTGTTAACATATATCTTCCTAATCATCCCATATGGGTAGTGGGAGTTTGTTTTTCCCCCAAATGGTCACAGGCTTGTCAATGAATGTTACTACACAACAAACAAACAAACAAACAAACAAACAAAAATACTAAAACAAAACCACCCAGAAATTTGCCATTGTGTGCCTCTTAAAATTTACAGTCAAAGGACGTGGTGAGCTGAGAGACCCTTAAGTCACCTTTGTGTCCTTCTCATTTGGTAAGCTGTAAATTTCCTCGTATTCCAAAATACTCTGCAGTCCTGTAAAATTATGGCACACTCCTAAAGCTGCCTGGTGCACTGCGAGACCAGTTTCAGCCTTTGCTGTCCGGAGCCCTGTCCCAACCCACTCTTCCTTCCCCCAACCTGGCCTTAGCTTTGCCCCTCACTATGATTTGCAAGTCAGTGCTCTGAATGTTTCCTTGTGGCGTGGCTATGCAAAAGCTTTCCCCTCTCAGAGAAAAACAGGGAGGCTTTACTGCTATTCCAGCCTCTTTGTCCTGCCATATAATGTGCCTTGTATATAACCAGCTGTAGCATAATTAAGCTAGATTTTAGGTGCTTAATCAGGCTCAGCAGAATACCCTAGTTTGTCACATTCCTTCATGCTGAAATCAGAACATAGCTTTAAGTCTGCACTGCCTCTACCGTACCTGTTAGTAACTGCTGGCAGCTGGCAAGAGCTTCATCTGAATTTGGATTCACTAGGAGATTATTTAAGATACTTTTCTTTCAAAACAAGTACTGTACCGTATCTGTTCATACTGAGAGTTTTCAGTACATTTATTTGTCAAATATGCATATGTATGTGTCTACATACATAATTTCCTCATAAATTCAGTAGTCTTAGATAAATGGAATGTAGAGATAATACAGCTTCATGCACGAAACACTGTTTACAGAGGGCCGGTCTCTTATCTCCTGTGAATTGACATAATTGCAACAACATAATGCTAGCTGGGGCTTTTTGGCAAGAATTCATGACAGTTACATAATTCATTACAGCCTATTCTAACCTACTGAAATCTATGCATATTTTTAGGCGTAGCTTGTACATTCACACTGATTTCTGCTTGTGAATTCCCTTTAGATGTGCCCTCAGGTTCCCCCCGGGTATGCTTCTGTCATTGTGTCACTTTGAGAGTCACTGTTGCAATTCTTCCACCTATACAATTCTCACAGAAGTCAGTGCAGTGTTCAGATGCACTTATGTAACAGGGCTGGATGTTGGTCAAAGCACAGTAGGTCCTGAGCTCTCCTAACAGTCCTCCCCACACGCTTCCAATTACCAAGTGCTGTGAGCCTGAGCCTTACCCAATGTGAGCCCCTGGAGTCAGGGTTTTTATGCACCTGCTAAGATTTCTGTCTGCTAAGGTATCTAACTTATGATGAGTTACACCATTTAAAGCTTTCAAAAGCTGTTTATCTGGATATTTAAAAAAAAAAAAAATATCTATGGTAGTAAGTATCTGGATAATACTAGATTTTGAAAGGAACAAAAATTCTTCATTCTTTTGTGAAAATGGACCGCTCTCTCTCTCCACCTCTTCTCCCATTAGCTTTCCACCTGATTTTTCTACGAGGCTGGGAGTTGTTCCCGAGGAAGTTTGACTTGCAGTTGAGAGAGTAACCTACAGTCAGACAGGAGGTGTTTGAGCTGCCTCCTTCTGCACATCCTCACTGAGCTGCAGTAGTGCCTGTCCTCGGGAAGCACCCTCTCTCACCTCAGGGCACGGCAGATCTACCTGACTCCGCTCGCTCACTGCTTTGGCTCTGTTTCAAGACTGTGCTGGAGGAACGAGAGGAGTGGGGGAAGATTAAGTGTACAGCTTGCCTCCTCCTCCTCCCTGCTGAACTGGGGAGAGGGGCAGCTCAGAGAAGCAGAGTAGCAGGAGTAAAGACACTAAGAAGGGAGGCTGCTGTGCTGTGCAGGGGATGTACTGGGTTATCACTGTGGGTACTGTCATAGTCACCTAACAGTTTTGTTGCTGTTTGGTGCAATTACTGATGATGCCATCGGGTATGCTGTATTATCTATGCCTTAGCTTTTATTCTCACCTTCAGTTTTTCTGTTCATAGGGAATTTCCTATGAATCCAATTCTCAGAAAGGTGTAGCTTTGATTTCAAAAGGTGTCTGTCTGTATCCAAATGATGAAAAGCCAAAGAGTTCACAAGGAGGCTAAAATAACAAGAGTATTTTAAAGCTACATTTGCTTATGTTTTTTGCTGTTACATCTCTCTAGCATGCAGATATGTGTGATAACCCCACTTCACTGACAGTTAGGTCACATTAATCAGGCTACTTCTGTAACTGCTTCTTTTTACCTGCAACTGCATGTTGTTGTCCAAAGGAATTCCACATAGTTATGATCAGTGAGGAGACAGTTTCGCTCAGCTAGATATTGTTTTTCTATATGGAAGGAAGTTAGTTAGTTCACATCAAAGTTACGCTAACTTCAGTGACAGGTAAAACTGGTGTGCAGCAGTGTGAGCTGAATCAATGTGAACTGATATAAAACTCTGGAACCTGGCTTTCAATGGACTGCTTAACACAGCTCAAAAAAGCAAATCCCAGCATAGTATAGCTCACGGAATTGCTACAGAGGAAATAAATGAATGAAAACTGCATGATTAAATGCTTTCATCTGGAAATTTTGGTGCAATATTCAGAAACTCTACAAATTCTTCTAATTCATCATACTCTTTGTTTATTACTAATAAATTAATGTGCTGATGGAAGGAATTCATTACCCTTTCTACACACTTCACTAGTTGCAGGTCATTTATTAATCTGTGTTATCTGGTAGGACTAAAACCAGCTGTAATTACATTGTTAAACATTGATTAATAAGCAGCCCACATCACTAATATACGCAAGAAGCAAGATAAAAAATCTTTTTAAAGATTTAGAGCAAAATTTGAACATTCCTTTGGGAATAAGGAAATCTGAATCTTCATAAATATTCATTTTTGTAAAATTCCATTTGCTTGCACAGCTGTATTTTTGAACACCTTTTGGAAACAGATTAACAAGCAAATTCAATTACACTAGAGTAAACGAACTGCATTCACAAAGTGGTATTAATGTACTAAGTGAAACATTTAGAATGAAACATTTTTTTAAATAGTCTTCAGCTAACCATTTTTTTTTTTGCATTCTTAATTTAATCATATAATTAGGCATACATTTGTTTCAAACCCATTTGTATTTCACAGATTTTAAAACAATATAGCAATTAGAAATGCATTATTAAAACCACTGCAGATTCTTAGACCTTGCTTTTGTAGGTTTTCAATAAAATCAGTTTGATTGAAGTGACACAGATGAAATTATTACTTGTCAGAAGCCTGAATTATCATTAAGGGTAAATAAGCAGAATGTCTCTGGCACTTGACAAAAATGGGGAACTGATTTTTATGATATAGCTTTATGGGGAATAAATCCAATGGAAAGAAGATGCTTTTGGAAAAGATGTTTTAAGACTATCCTCAATTAATCATAAATGACAAATCTCATTATAGCAGCACTATTGTTAAGGGTCTGTCAGTATTTCCATTACAAACCTGTATTTCAAAGATTTATAAATGGGCTATAGAAATTAACTCTGGGATGAAATTTGCAGTTCACACTGTTCACTATAGGATTATACTTTCCTCACAAAACTTTAAGAAAATCTATTTTACCTTTTTCAGTTGGTCAGCTTCAAAAGAAAGAGAAAGGAGAAGTTCTGTTGATGACTTGTTTGTTTTTATAATTTTTAAAAAGGACACAATTGAATAGGTCATGAGAACTATGATTCTGTAGCACAAATGATTTAACTTGCCTTTTTTTCCTTTCTGTCCCTGAAAGGATGACCCATTTTAGTGTGAGTTCAGCTTGTAATAGGGCTGCAACAGGACTGCTGAAATTCTTTACTCAGTCTTCTAATCCTTTTAGGTAATGTCTTTCAATTTCATTTCTAATCAGGGATTTGAGACTTGTTTTCCAGCTCATCCAAATTTGTGCTAGCCCAGAACATGTTCGACCACTGGGATCCCATAGGACTTCGAAGCAGAGCCTATTATTTCTGCAGAACTGATTCTGTAGGGTGCAAAAATAAGTATTGCAAGAAAGTCCAAGCAGTGTAAAGGTCGGTAGTGCTGTGGTTCTTCAGTTTTATGACTCTGGAAGGTAGATGTCCTGTCAGGCTTTTGAAGCCTCTGAGAGAGATGGGGAGAATTCCTTAAGGACATTTTGCAGAGGACCAGATCTGTAAGTGCATTTTCCGTACTCAAGGATGTTAGAGGTGCTGCAGTCGTTCTTTGGTACTGTTCTGTACTTGGGAGACAGGACTACCCACATACATATGTCCAGAACAGTGGTAGGTGCCCCATTCTTAGAAACATTCAAGTCCAGGTTGGATAAGGCTCTGAGCAACCTGGTGTAGTTGGAGATGTTACTGCTCATAGCAAGGGTTGGACTAGATGAGCTGTAAAGGTCCCTTCCAACCAAAACTCTTGTATGTTTGTATGATAGGCGGACAATGACAAAGAGATCCCATCTTGCGGCATCTGGCAGTGGTTTTTTACCTACTTTGGCCAAATCTGTCTTGGTAAGCCATGTCTGTGCATGTTGTCTCACGCTCATGGCCTGGTAGAGGAGTTTCTGCATCCCACTCCTCAGCTGTCTGAACCACCAAATCAGGTAGCCACTTCCAGGCTCCTCATGGGGAATTTCATCTGCCCATGCCCAGAAATCATTTAGGAAAGTGCTATCTGATCTGGTCACACTCTGCTCTAACAGCACATTTACTTGATGTTTGGCAACATTCCACACTGTTCTTCTATTAACTGGTGCAGATAGAGATTTTGAGGTTATTCAAACTGACAAGACAACTAGAGGTTGGTTTGGACAGAGCTGAAATATATAATCAAGGCAGTTTTCCAGTTTGAAACGGGGGAATCCAGCTTGAGAGAGCCAGACTTTCAAGCTGACAAAGATCATGTTACCTCTAGAGCTGGTAGCCTTGAATCTATACACAAACCAGTGTATAGATCTATGCTGATACCTGCACATCATATACCTAAAACGTTCCTGGTTTATAGGGAGGCATAGGCTGTGCTCCTGAAGAGATACAGTGTTTGGCTGGCTGTCCTGGATGTGCTCTTTTGTAAGAGGAAAAATAAGATACTCTTTAATCCACTACTGCTGAGAAGCTGGGTCCGTTTCTTAATAGCAGGCTTGGAATAGGCACACACTGAAGATCACAGCCTGCTCCCTGGCAAATCAACCTGCAAATGAACCTAGCAATTACCACAAGTGCACATTGCAGTGACTGAGCAAGAGGCTGACATATGTGATCTATGTGTACAACCAGACAGCCAGTGTCTCCATTAACCACATCCCTCACTTCCTCTTAGGTGGCAACTTGGTTGGCTGAGGAGAGATAGTACCCTAGAGCCAAAACTCACACTGAACCACCAAGCAACTAGATTTGAATAAGTAAATTAAAAAAAAAAAAAAAAAAAAAAAAAAAAAAAGGGAAAAACAAAAGAGAGTTCGCAGAAGGAAGATATTCAATATAAATTGGCGAGATTATTGATGACATAGAATTTATGAAGAAAAAAATGCATAATCTCATGTTTTACTTTATTTAGAGAAAAGTATTTATGATAGTTAAAATCTAAGCTGATAGCTTGATTAATTTAGACAGTTGATGCCTAAGGTGTTGTGGAGAAATAACCTTTCTATTTTATTCAGGAATAAGTTACTTAATATTTCAGGTGGAGAGTAATTATGTTGTGTCACTTTTTACCCATTTGCTGTTTGTCTTTATACAACATTGGTCATGCTGAGGACAGCAGAAGCTTTCTAAAATATGATGTTTTCTTCTAAGAATATAAAAACAAATTCAAAAAGGGGTGAAACCAAAGCAAATGGTAATAAAGGGAAGTGGGTCAAGTGAACAGACAAATATGTATTTAATGGAATTTTATTTTAAAAATATTCTCTTTCCCAGGTATTTAAACAGTGTTATTTTATTAAAAAATAAACTTACTGAACATCTATAAAGGTTAAAATGGGAATACAGGCCTGTTGGCAATATGCAGTGGGTCTCATCTGCATTTTGGGGTGGTATAACCAGAATTAATGTGGCCAAACAGTAAACTTTCATAAATATTCATAGGTAAGTGTATTCTAACTTGTGATTGCTGATAATTTTTGAGACTGAAAGATGTGTTGCATGAAAAATGTAAAAGTTATTTGTGCAGATAATTACTGTTTTAAAAAGTTACATTTCTTTTAACATATATAGGTATTTTTAAAATTATTTCCCTTTATTCCATTATATCTGTGTCTGTCATGGACTAGAATCTATATTGTAGGACTTAATAAAACAGCCACTTACTGAAAATAGAAATAACTTCATAACATGGGTGAGGATCATGCACATAACTTTTGGCCTAAAAATTGTCGATCCATCCAAACTTTAACAAAAGCAGTTAGTGATTCAATACTCAAAACATATCTAAATGTTTGCAGGCTGTTCTTAACCAATAGGCTAATCAACAAAAATGAAGAGGAGTTACTGAGCAATGTTCATTCTAAGCACTGCATTCGCCTAATGACTCACATGCAAATGTTATCAAAAAGGTCCTTTAGCTCACTCTTTCACTGCAAAGTTCATTTGAATAAGCTCCATTTGGATAATTCTTTTTTGATTAGCCTAGCTTAACTGAAGGTGTATATTACATAGTGGTAACATGTGAGTGGTCAGGGCTGGCCCAGTGCTTGATGTATGCAATAGCAAGTCCTTGGGGTCAGAAACATAAGCACAATCAAAATATTAATGGAGAAATTCCTTCTTTCTTAAAGACATACAGAAAAAAATTACAAGACGCTGGAGACTGAGCAGACAACCACATCTAACTGTGTTGTCCCCAGCCTGCTTGTATGAGTAGCTGCTGAGTTGTGTTTGTTTGAATATTTACCTGTATTATTTCTCAGGCTCGCTGCCTTAAACTGAAAGCATCCCTGTACGCACGTTAAAGGATTTCTTACTGTGAACAGGACTGAAGTTAGGGGCAGAAGTGGAATGGAAGCAGCCCCACAGGATACCTTGGGATGATCGGAAAGCATGATACCACCTTAGGAGAATGTGTGGTGTCAGCTGATTTTGGTGCACAGCCAGCAGACGGTGCGCCACTCGCTGCTCTTCTCCCATGTGCGCACTTGTGCCTTCTGGGCATACAGTGCTGCTCCATGCAGGCTGGGGGCAGTTCAGTGAAGAGAGGAGCTCTGATGTGCCTTTAAGCAAAATACAGAAGATTCTCCAATTGGGCCTTCTGTTGCACATTTTCAACAAGCATTTTTAAATCGCCACAGCTTTTAGGTGAGCTTCAGCAGCGAAGTAATGTAACTGGAAATGTTATGGTGTAAATTCTGCCAGTTTGGTTGTCTCACACTGTCTGTTTCTTTCTACTAAACTTATAGCCTGTCCTCAGTAACAGATTATGGGACCTAAGTACAAACATGGCTTTTGCATCTGATGGTGCTATATTTGTAGGGAACCTGGTAGTCTGCAGGATTTTCTGTGTCCTAAGGCACCTGACTGATAGTTGTACATAAAAATGAAGCTGTAGATTGTGCTGAAAATTCAGCAGTTTTTGTTTTCCTGAAAGAAAGCTTAAAATAAAAATGAAAATATTTTTTGTATTTGAAGGTTTTTGGTGGTGGTGGATTTTTATTTTCTTTCAAAGAGAAATGCGAAAAATTAAATCAGATTTTTTTTTTTTTTTTCAGAGAAATACCTTAAGGAGAAACTGTTTATCTGCTTATTCATTAATTTTAATAAAGAAGGTTTGTTTCAAAAAAATCCCCCTAACCAACTGTAATTATATATTGAGCATTATTATGAGAAAGATACTGCAAAAAGTATGGCTAAATGGCTATAAAGGTGATTTTAAAAGTGAGACAACATAACAAAATATAAATGTAGCTTTTATATTTACAGAAAACAAACAAAAGCTATATCCACACACATAAATAAAAGAGGCCATGGCCCGTTCTTTACACCTGTTTGCATCTCCTCCCTCCTAAAAAAGATACTGCTCCTGCACCAGTCCTGCTGCCTTGTCCCCAGCCTGAGCTAGTGATGGCCACTCCAGGCAGTTCCATCTCTGAGCCTCTGCTTGCAATTAAAAGTGTGGGTGGGACAGACTATAGATGGTCACAGGTCCCTGTTTAGAGCCATGCCCTGATCCTGCTTAGTTTCTTGGTGAAAATATAACAAAGAGAGTAGTTTTCTGTGAAAATTTTGGTAGCAGTTTAGTTCACCTGCTGAAGTTGATCCTCAGTGGCTACAGAGATTTTTCTCATGTGGAAGAGCCTCAGTACAGATGAGAAGAGCACAAGAAAAAGCTTTTGGCCTGAAATAGGAGTGGACTGTTTTAGATGATCATTTTTAATAGAGTGTGAATCACCACCATGTCATCAAGAATATAGCAAAAATGCATGAGAAAATTCTGTCAATAGAATGCTATTTCCATGGACTATTTTGTATGATTACAAATTACATTTGCTGTAATAAGTTACAAATGTAATTTATTACAAGTTAACATCAGGAATGAGACAAGTCATTAAAAATGTATAATATACAAAATTTTGTTTCTCCTGATGAATGTGAAGTTTCTGAGCTCAAGTCACCTCATTAGTATGTGACAGTGCTAGGAGATACTTTGATCCAGAAGTCTGGATATACATGCTGTATGCCATAAACACATTTTAGTTTTAATAACTATCCAAGAGGTTCAGCATATTGCTTAATAAAAGATCAATGCAGTAATATGATTAACCACTCTGTTGCATTCTTTCCATTTGTGAGAAAAGATAGTTCAGTAGCTGCAATGCAGTGAATAGCAAAATGACTAATTGACAGGCAAGATGAAGGTTTTCTTAAGGGTTTTTTCTTCCTCCCCGCCCTCAAGGCTTTCTTTGTTGTTAGAATGCTATTAGCTCTTTTGTTTAGGATCTCTTACCTTTAAACAGGCTTGTGGAAGAGCTTTTCATATTTTTTAGCAGTAGATTTACTTGCTGAGTAAATATAGCTGATGAAAGAAAAGCTGGTGATCCATAAAAGACCAGGCTGCAGGGATCCTCATTAATCTTCCAATAGTTTTTGCTGTCATTCCTCTTCAAAGTTCCTTGCCTTGTAAAGTGTTTGTGGAAAACGTAGGAGCACTTTTGCCTTCCATGAAACAGTGATTTCCAGCTAGATCCCAACAAAAGCTCTCACTCCCTTTCAACTAGTTTTTACGTCAGCTGTGTCATTGGGCAGAGTTCTCAGCTATGAAAGGGGAAACATTGTTTAACTGAGTTTTACAAAAGGAAGACAAAGAAAAAGCCAAATTTCTTGTTATCTGATTATGGTAATGTGACTACATCATTAAATGCGTAAGATAAGTAGGATACAATGATAAAATAAATTTTAAAAAATAGAATATATTCAAATTTAAATAAGAGACTGTCCTTTGGAAATCTTGACTTCTCTTGCAGAGATAATGAAACATATGGCATGAAATTGAGAAAGTTAATATAATTAGCTGTGATGGATTATGGTAAGATCGTGAGAATATTAGGATGGAGGCCTGCCGTTTAGAAGACATTTTAAATTTGGGATTGCTGAGCTGATATTCTCTCAACAGGGCTCAAAGCATAGTCTGCTTCTCCTGAGGATGGTTAAATTGACTCGTGTTCAGATTACATCTCCTATCCTGTCCAGTGTTTTAGTGCATCCAGCAGATATGCTACCAGTAATTCTTCAGCTCAGAGAATCACTGAATCACGGTTTGTGGTGGAAGGTACCTTAAAGATCATCTAGTTACAACCCTCTTTCCAAGGACAGAGGAACTTTCTATTGGACCACTTGCTCAAAATTCCTTCCAACCTGGCCTGGAACACTTCCAGTGATGGGGAATCCACAATTTCCCTGGGAAACCTGTTCCAGTGTCTCACCACCCTCACAGCAAAGAATTTCTTCTGAATATCTGATCGAAATCTACTCTCTTTCAGTTCAAAGTCATTCCCTCCTTGTCCCATCACTATTTAAAAGCCCTTATTTAAAAAGTCCCTCTCCAGCTTGCTTTTAGGTCCCCTTTACTTAGTGGAAGGCTGCTATGAAGTCTCTGGAGTCATTTCTCCACACTAAATGACCCCAAACCAGCTCTTTCTGTTGATCTTCATAGGACAGAGAGGTGCTTCAGCCCTCTGATCATCTTTGTGGCCTTCCTCTGGACTCATTCCAGCAGGTCCATGTCTTTCTTATGTTGTGGACCCCAGAGCTGGACACAGCACTGCAAGTGGGGTGTCACCAGAGTGGAGCAGAGGGGCAGAATCCCCTCCCTTGCCATGCTGCCCACGCTGCTATGGATACAGCCCAGGGTACAATTGGCTTTCTGTGCTGTGAGTGCACATCGATGGGTCATGTCCAGCCTCTCATCCACGTGCATCCCCAAGTCCTTCTCAGCAGGGCTGCTCTCAGAAGAAGTCATATAGAGTAATTCAAGCTCTTTCATGGACAAGAGAGAAGGGAATCAAATGGTTTAAAAGCTCAAAAGGTAAGAAAAAATACTAACCACAAAAATTCTACCAGTTTGCATCAGACTAAGGGGTAAAAATTTTTGCTAAATGTAGGGGAAGAGAGATACAATCTTAGATAGTATCTCCACATTTTCAGTAGGACAGTGCAAAGGCTTTGAGACAGAACATATTTTTAGTCCTCTTTCAGCTGTATTTGGCACACTTATTTTCAGAGCTGGGTGAAAGTATTTCAGTGGATCAATTTTTCTAACAAAATGTAAAGCCTTAGGCAACTGGAAAATATTTGATCTTGGATTAAGTTTAATAAATATTTTTTGGTGAAGCAAAAAAAAAATTAAAAAAAGAAAAAAAGAGGGAGAATGAGAACACTGTAATATTCCAGTTCAGCGTCCCTGACACAAAAAAATTTGTTTTTTTTTTTTTTTTTTTTTTTGCTGTGAGCATCGCTGAGAAAATCAAGAAAGTCTCCTTATAGTAGTAGTGATACTTGCTTCTGGTAACCCTGCTGCTGAAGCCTTCTCTGGGACTGTGGAGGCCAAGGTTTTGACTTTTTTTTCTTTTTGAACTGAAGCAGAAACAAAAATTTGTGAATATTGGCAGTTGATTGCTCTTTCTCCAGTATCCCAAATTACAGCTTTTTGGTTTTTGTGTAGTGCTGAGATTATCATCAAGGCACAATCTAAAATTTAACAAGCAGTTTCATGTGTCTCAGATTTATAGTGCTAAATGATAGTAATTTTATTTAAACCATCTTCTAGAATCCTTCTATAGTTAATGTCAGGTCAGCAAAACAGTCTTAAGGCCTATCTAAGGATTAGTTTGAGCTCTGTATCTTTCTCTGCTCATGGTAAAGGGAATTAAGATTAATACCTAAAACTGTGTGTCTTTGTGGAAGTAGGGTAAGGTTGGGTAATACGAATCCCTGATGGGGCATCTGCTCTTCTAGCAAATCCTAGACTTACTTTCATTTTTGTTCTGTGACTTAGTGATTTGCTATTTATATATACAACTGGCAATAATTAAAAAAAAAAAAAAGAGCCATAGAAAAACATAGCTCTAAATGAAGAACTTAACTTACATTCTTCTAGGAGAATGGAGATGTTAAGAAGAAAACACTCTGAAAGAAATATGTGTTCTTCTAGAACAAATTAAGTGTTAATTTGTCTCTGAAATTTGATTTTATTTTCATTGAGTTAACTGTACAAGTTAGCAATCATTATCCCCAATGCTATAAAATAAGGTTATATAATAAACACAGCAAGATAACAATGTGTTCAAGAGAGGCTTAATACATATATCTATCTTGGTAACAGAAAATAATGATGGTCTTTTCTATTATTTGGCTTCAAAGTGATCTGGAAACTAAAATTTCTCCTATAGAAAAGAAGTCAGATCAGTCAGATGCAGCAAATATTTGGGGTTTTGTAAGCAAGCCCTCAACAGCTACAGAAATGGTTCTTTGGCAGACTGACTTATTCAGTGTATAGGTCAGCCTTAGACAGATGGCTCGTCCCTGAGAAAGACTTCTACAGTGAGTTACAGGACTGCCTGGGGCCAGCTCTCTTCGTGGAAATGAGCTCACCTCTTCCTCCATTCCCAGATTCCTGATTTTTGGAAACACCTGTTCCTTAACCTGGGGCTTCTGAGCTCGAGAGAGTTACTTCAGCTTATTCCTTTGTAGCCTTGGCTTTGTACATATATCTTTGCCTGCTGGGTAGAGATGGAGGGATCTTCCCATCAGGGAAGAAGACAGTGACTCTCTGTGGTGAGGTTTGGGGCTGTTTGTGAAGAGCAAAACACACAGGCTCTGATTGTAAATGAATCTTGTTCCCACTGCCAGCAGAATAAACAAGACCAGAAATTAACATTAACTGTTATTTGCAACAACTGTAAGTACTGTGGTGCAGGACCTCCATGGCAAGGCAATCATGATCATAGGTGAAAGTCTATGCCTCAAAGACCTGTAGTCTATTGACTAGAACCAACGAATAGCAAATAACAGCCATTGATATAACTTTAAAGGAATGAATGGGCTCAGGAAAGCAGGAATGTTAACATAATCCAGTCACTAGTGAGAAGGTAATGTTTAGGAAAGACCTTACACAGTCTTGATTCACATTTTAAAAATCACCAGTTCAACAAGGCCTTTATATTTTATCTTCCAGCTCTCTGAGACAGAAAATAACCGAAAACAAAACCAAAATGTTTAAGTAATGAAAAGTAACCCAACCCACACAAAACAAAAGAAGACTATAACGGCCTTTTCCGCTGTTTAGTTCCAAGGTATAATAAATAGGACCTACAAGAAATTCAGGCTAAAGGTTATGTTCTGTGAAAAAGACCAGTCCACTCTTGAGGAAGCTGTTTTTTAGCTGGGTGGACATGAGGCACCTGGCACAAACTTGGCTTCCAGGTCACCAATTGCTCTCTGAGGTGAATTTCTTCAGCAAGTTCACTGTAGCCTCATCCCCTGGTGCTGCAGAGCCACCACCACCTCTGCTGCTGAATTTTGAGATAATCAGTATGCTAAGTCCTATTTTCTTGTTTTAAAAATACACAAGTAAAAATAGAAACGGGAGGGTAAAAGCTGGATGAAATAGATCATCTAGAGGTTTACAGGAGAAGCAGTCAGTTCTTATACCACAGTTTCTGTTCTGTGCTCTCACTAGATACTCTGGCACGTTGTGAGACTCATCTGGCCAGGTCCATCCCCTTCACTTCTCTTGCTAAGGCTAGGCCGAAACATCTGGGCTGTTCTGCTTTTGCTGTCACTGTGATTGCTCTCAGGATTGAAAAACAGGAAGGAAGTGAGCAAGAAAAGGAGGGACAGCAACAAGAATCTGAGGAAAACACAGAAATATGCTGAAGGAATGAAAGAGGATAAAGATCTCTTTTTCTGTGTTTGTAACTCCATGGACAACTGATCAGGTGTCCTTTGTGGGTACATCCTGTTGATCATGAGTGCTTAATGGAAGTGTTTTGATGACAGTAGCGATAACCATAACAGAAACAGTAATAGCACCTTGCTTTTTCTTCTTTTGCCTCACTACAGAGGCCATTTGAGAGGAAAAGATTTTCTTTTAATGCTTTGAGAAGTAAGGTTACAGATGGAATATAATATCCCAGACTATTTCATTCAAAATTTAGCTTCTTTTCTCTAATATTTTTTTTGGTTCATTGTTTTTTCAGTCTAACCCAATCTTCACATAGGTGCTGAGCTTTATTAAGATTCCTAGTTACGTGAGTAAGTTATTTTTTCCCATTTTCACCACTTTCCTCAAACAGTGGGTGTATTGCTTTATGAATTTTTGACTACTTTGAACAACTGAATTCAGCATTAGGGAAAATGTTCAAGCTCAGATTTTTACAATAGGAAAATAAGGAAACAATAAGGCACATTGGGCAGCATTGCAGGCAGTTGGCTCAACACTAGCTGTCAGAGAGTTGGGAAGTATTTTGAAGGCATCAGGGAAAAGGAGAGGTTGAAAGGAAGACAGTGAGTTAGGATTGCAGATGTTTACAAGGATACCTTTCCAAATGTGAGTTAAAAAAAAAAAAGATAACAACAAAGAGAACATGAGGACCTGACTTAAAAATTAAAGAACTGCATTTACAGAATGAAAACGGCTAAGATAAGCCATGAAAGGCTCTTCCTTGAATGTGAAAGCAGAAGTAAGGGTTCAGCGCAAGAAAGTGGGAAAGAAAGAAAGAAAATTCAGGAGAAAGACAGATAAGGATGGGCTGAATTGGTCAAAGTGCCAAACTGTAAAAAAGATCTTTACAGAACCATTTTGAATGTATTGAAAGAGAACGATTGACTGTCTTAGGTCCTGTGAGAAGGATGCTATGCTAACTGAAATGACCAATGACAGGAAATGGCTGAAATAGATAGAAAGGATAGAAACGGCTTCAATCAAGAGATATTTCAAAATATTTAGACACATTCTGGAAATAAAGATCTAGGGAAAAGTCTAAATAGGCCTGAAACTATCTATTAATCTTCATTAACCATTAAGCAAGTCTAAATGACTGTTTAGCTTTAATTGTTCGCACTGATTTCTGTGATGGCTAGGTGATAGATCTGATTGACAGATAGGTCTTTGTCTGCTTTTTTCAGCAGAAAGGAAAAATGGAGGAAGTCTCTGAGAGAAAGAACAAAATTCTATTTTAGCTGTATGGAATATGAGCTGACAACTAGACATCTTCAGGAATGTATGAGAGATGAAACGGTGTTTTGATTTGTACAGGAGAAAACAGGTTTGGCTAAAGTAGAAGTGTGATTTGTCATAGCAGAGGAAGAAGAAAATCATTTTGCATCTGAAGATAAAATTACCTGTAGAGAATGAAAAAGAAGACAGTAATCTAGAACACAGTTTGTAGTTCCTTCACACTGAGGTTTCTCCTTTGATGAATGCACTGAAAGGAAAGATATTAGAAGCAAGAGATGATCCAGGAAAGTATCACAAAAACTAACTGAGACAAGAGTTAAGGAGAGGTCAGTAATATCAAACAAAGCTGATAGATTAAGATGAAATAGTGTCTGGCAAAAAAGAATAATTAGAAACTGTAGTAAGAATGGTTTCATTGTACATAAGAGGATCTGTTGGAAAATAGTTCAAGTTAGAGAAAAAAATAAGGAAGACTTTATAAATAATGATCAATTAGCTCCAAAGTAGAAGAAAGTGAGATTGTTTCTTTTTTCAGTGGCAAGGTTAATGTTTGTGTCATTGGAAGGAAAACAGCATAGTATTGAGAGCTTGTGGATAATAGGAAGGAATAAAAATGAACAGTAAGTTTATGGGATTAGACAGTACCTAAGATTCAAAAGGAGAAAGGGGCTTCTTCTGAGACAGGATAGTGGAATGAAGGGTTGGGTAGGGCAGGGTAGGGTAGGGTAGGGTAGGGTGGGGTAAGAAAGCATGTTTTTTATCAGATGATATTTTGTATGGGTACTGGTTCAAAATTATGTACATATTTTCTTCAAGCACAGATTTCCTTAAAATACTCTATTGGATTGTAACAATTTTCTTTTATGGTGCCATGAATTATTTTTGAGAAATTCTACAAAAGTCAAAAATCCCAAACAAGCTAGGTTTTACTTCCCACTCATGATATATAACAAGGTAATTTCTTAAGAAAAAGATCTATTCATAGCAAAGGGCTTTAACGATTCTCAGACTGCTATGATGGCACTAAGAATGTGTGGTAGTGACACAGAAGTAGTTAGATATATTAGAGTATATAACATTCCTTGAAATAATCTCTTTAATTTTCAACCATCACTGAGTTTAGATTTCCATACTAGAAAACATTCAGGCACAGCAATGGTTCAAGGGATTCTTTAAAAACCAGGCATTCCCCATGAGAAGCAATTTGCACACCTATATTTCTGGGCTGCATTCTCAATCACTTTTGGATCAGGGAGACAAGAGCAAAGTGCTCCTCAGGACTGGGAATGGATCCTGCCTCACCATCTGGTACTAATTTTGGAGCAGAAGACCCCATGAATTCTTAAATCACTGAGTTTAAAAAGTTGCATTTAACTGGTGTTAACCCACTAGAGTTAGAAATGTTATGATTGCCTAGATTTGGGGCAGAATGTCACTGATGAATAGATTTCTAAAGATATAAATCACCTGACTTGGATTTCTTTGGGGCAGAAGATGATATATTTTGTAAAGAATTGTTTCACACTGTGGTGACTGAGTACTGACATGGTCTTGAATAGTAATATATTGTAATCAGTCTTTACTGTAATACCATGAAGCAGCCAAACACTGAATTACCAGTTAAGGGTATGCTCTCACCTGTGTCTGATATATGGTGCTATCTGATCTGTGTCCTCACGATGTGATGGCTTTAAAAGGCCATCCATTCCTTTACAAAGGTCAGCGTTTTTGGCCCTGCACTACTCTCTACATCTTTTTTGTGAGCAGCTCAACAGGAATGCAGAGACAACAGAGTAGGAGATGACAACTCCAACTTCATTTGGTGAAGAGTTCCATAGTGTGGCAATAGTCCAGAGCATTGTTTGCGACTGAGTCCTTCATTCTAAGTTCTCTAACTTAGTAAAAGTGGAGGTATGGTTTCAGTCTGAGTAATTTGTAGGTTTACCTTCTTTTTCTGCAGGATTTCCCAGGAGAAATATATCCACAAAGCACTGGGCTTGCTGCACCTGAGCTGTACAGATGGTCTGCATGTGCACATAAAATCAGATGGATTGACCTGCCCATATGTAGCCTATATGTCTCTGCTACTCCTCCAACTGAGCTGCCAGGCATCTGGAATTCTCAAAAGAAAAAAAACCCCTCCAAAATACTCAAATTCCACCTGGACACCATTTCCGGGAGGAAAAAGAGGACATGTCAGGAAAAACCTGGACATATGGCAGCCCTACTACAATCAGAATTGTTAAGTGAGAAAGCAGTCAAATAAAATAAATGGTGTATTCTGTATTCTCTGTCTTATGCTGAAAATGTAGCATACCTGTCAATGTAATTTTAGGCTGACTCTTTATTTTTTATCTCTTTTATCATGGAAATTAGAAAAAAAAAAAATACACAGGTCTCTTACAATGTATTGGGTTTGCAGTCTTCAACATCTCTATTTTCTATAACATGAAGTTATATTTTTCCTGTTCTTCCCGAGGGTCATTATCACATGTAGTATGAATGTGTATGCACAATAATTTAAAATAGCTACAGGGGATCTGCAGCTCCTGCTGCAGTTACAGAGCAAGCTCACTGAACACTTTTTCAATATCTTTATGTTTTATATGTATAAAACACAGTCACTACTTTTGTTACTTTGCAGCATTAAGGTAATGACTCCTTTAAACATGGAAACATTGTTATAATAATAGTACAGATTGCACATTATGAACCCACAGCACTCAATGCAGAACAAATATCCCAATGGCAAGGAACTACTGAGAGTGCGCAATAGTTTCTTTAAAACCACAACATATTGCCCAATTTAAATTACTTAAACTGATTATTCTACATTCCAGGCTAATTGCCTGCAAAATTTCATTATAAAAATCACAGCTGTTTTCTTGTGCATGTGTGCATGGGGTTTTGTTTGTTTGGTTGGGTTTATTCATTTGAGAAAAGAGAAATATGTGTCTGAAACAAATTCTTTTTCAGTGTTCAGGGCAACATTTATAACACAGAATCAGTTTAAGCCTATTAAGCCATAGTGACTGAGCTTCCCTCCCCACCATCTCTGTATATAGACACTCACCAACATGTTGCTATGGAGGATGCACCAGTGCATCAATGCCCAAACACACATATGGCTTCAAAGCATATCGACTTAATCTGGGCGTAATTTATATTAAAAAATGGACAATGTCTATTCTTATTTGCATACAAAAAGCCACAGACATCTTCAGATATGAAACAGAAAATCCATTTGGCATCAGTGGAAATACATGATCTAAAACTAGCATATGGTCCACAGTTTGTGGAAAACAAGTGTTCTGGTCACACCTTTCTTAAAAGACACACACATAAAGCTCATGTGTTGTACTATCACAGAGTGCAAAATAGAATAAATTTAACTATCAAATAAGTTTTTATATTCTTTATTTTGGTCTGTATCTCCATCCAGAAAGATTATGTTTTTTTTAACTGAGCATTTAGAGAGACTAATAACGAATGTTTTGCATAGAATAAACCGCTGATAAAGAGCTACATTTACCAGAGGAAAATATGACTGATGCCTTAAAAGTCTACTTCTGTTACCTGTATAGACAAGGGTAAAAGTTGCTGCTTTACAGGAATGCCATTAGCTGCAATAGTAACAATAGTGATCGTGGTATGTGAGCTAGATAAGGCTGGGAGTTGTGCCTTATATAGTAATTACATCCAATCGATGAATCACTTATTTCTGTGCCATCTCTCCAACTGCAGGCAGTGTCAGCTCCCTCCATAAAAGGCTGAGAGTATTCACACTGTAACTGCAGCTACTACTCACCCAGTGACAGGAGAGGGTTTTCTGGTAGACACTATTTAGTGACTTTTCAAAAACACCTGCGTGACTCAGAAGTTTGAAAGTGGCTTAGACACTTAGGAAAGTCAATAGAAATTATGCACCTCAGGGCCAGATTTTTAAAGGCTACTATCTTCCATTGATTACAGGAATTAGGAACCTAAATACCTTTACAAATCTGGCACAAGAGGCTAAATCACATTTGAAAGTCAATAGGAATTAGACTTCTAAGTGCCTAAATCAAATGAAAAAAAGACGTGTTTTAGGAGTGAGACTCTTTATAATTGTATTCCCGCTAGTGTAACTGCAAATTATGGGTTCAATTATTCCACTTAGGCACAGCTCAGAGGAAGAAAGTGGTATGAAGTTGCAATACCCCAGAGGAAAGCAACCATTCCTAAACTCTTTCAGGAGATGCAGAATACTGCTTCATGAATTTTAGGCTTGTGAGAGAAAGAAATCATGGTTTTGGTTTCGGCTGTTTTTTTAAACCATCAAGATAAGGACTAATGATACTATTGGTCTTTATTTCTATTTATAGTATGTTGTAATTTTTAAAAATCATACTGTTTTTTGTTTCCTAGAGTTCTGAAAATTGATGTAATACTTAACAAAAATAAAACAAGACTCAAACAAGGTTTTTTTGAGTCCAAGAACTTACAAATAGGGATGAAATGACATTATTATTTTAATGCTCATGTGTGTGCTCCAATGATAAATCAGTAGGAGTAAGAAGACACATTTTGCTTAAGTATTCATTGTTTAAAAATGTAGCAAAATATCACTGTAAGTAGATAGAGACAAATAACATTAAAGAAAAGAGTACACAGAAGTGAACCAAAGAATAAAAAATAGCAACAAGAAGGTAAAAATAGTTTTTCTAGTGCCTTGAAAGACAAATAACTGTATAATGGTGACACAGAATTATTCTGTTTGTAATTTTATCATAATTACATAGGAGAGATAACCTACCACGACCAATAGGGCAGTGATTATATGCAAAGGTCATCTCTCTTCACATTAATCAAGAAGTTAACAGTGATTGAGGTGATTCAAGAAAATCCTAGAATGAGAGGGGGGTAATTATTCGAAGAAAGGAAGAAAATAAACAGGAAATATCATGTATGGAAAAAAATAATAATGAGACTCCAAAATGAATACCACATTCATTTTTAGCATTATCTCATCAATAAAAAAAAAAGTTCCATTTGAGCTATCAGTGCCACATGAAATAATCTAAATATTTTTGAAGTCCTCATGTGGAAGACTAATAATGTGAACTGAGGATGTCATATAAAGAGAATTATGTAAAGAGGCCTATAAAATCACATATCATATTGCAAAAGCAAATTGGGAATTGTTATTCACCAAGTCTTGCCATGCACTTGTTAGGGGCAATCATTGAAATTATCAATTAGCAAGTATAAAGCAAAAAAAAGGAAGACCAATTGTTTTTCACACAAAATACTGTCACATTACATTACTTTTTGTTATATACAATTGTAGAACTGAAGTATAAGGTCAGTCAAAATGAAGAGGGCAGCTGGCAGTTTTAATCTTGTTAGCATAGAGGTTAAATCTTAAAATCTCTGACTTTGATGACTTCTTGAGTCCAGGTAGAAGGCAGGTAGAAGAGGAACCTAATGGAGAAAAGAGGAAAATAAGAGCACCAGAAGAAAGATTACGTGTATCCTATTATTACATTCTTCCCTCAACAGAAATTAGCTGCTGTTGCTCCTCTTGGTACTTTTTCTTGTGGACAGATTCATGCCTGGCTAAAATGTCTTTCCCTGAAACCTGAGCTGGGGAAGACAAATAGGGAGAGAAAACCCACTCTGGAGCAAGCAGAAGGATTGTGGGAGAAACAATAAACAGACAAGGGAGGAGGGTAACAATTTAAGGCTCCCAAACAAAAGAGCAGGGAAACAGCAGAAGATACGAAGCAAAGTGCCCCAAAAGCACTCATCATTCCTTGAAAGTATCATCCAAGGACAGGTGGGCACTGCCTGCTGCTATGATGTGTGGAAATGTGACAGGACGAGGCAAGAGTTACAGTGTCTGCCGTTGTCCCCTGTCCACATTCAGCTTCCTTTTCCTGTTGCCAGGAATGACCAGGGCCAACAGGAGGGTAATGAGAAGATAGGGCATGGCAGGTCCTCAAGCCTCACAGATGAAAGAGAAAAGAAAAGGAAATGGAGAAAAAAATACCTTCAGAAAGGGGTTCTTGAGGAGGCGGAAGGGTAACTGCAGGTGGTATTCTCAATATACACTTTTACCAGGGTGTGCCTCCTGCTGCAGGAGTCGTGGGGACACTAAGAACTGCTCCATGTCCATGAACATGCCCCTTTGAGGACAATTTTCCATTAATTCACAGTGAAATGTGGAGCGTGCTTCTCCACAGTCATATTTTACCAACCTGATAATTATAGAACCTATCAATTAGTGCCTAGGTGGAGCGCAAATGTGAGGAAACAGAGTAAAAGAATTACATGGGTGTGAGGAGTTGTTTTCACAGGGCAGCTGAGAGTCAGACATCAGGCAACAGGGGCCCACACATATCCACTGACTGTAGTCCAGTTGGTCTCCAACCTTGCTGACACACTTCTTCCATCCACCAAGAGGATCTCTGCCACCTACATACCTGTAGGGAAGGGTTCAGCAAGATTCCCCTTTTGTGGTGGCAATAGAGAACAGAGTTACTCCATAGAACCTATAGATCCTACTGGCATGTGCTGTGGGGAACAATGACATCAGTTAGACAAAGCTTTGGTCTAAGCCTGGCAGTCCTTATTTTTGCTTGAAGTTCTCACTCTTTAATGCAGTAAGTCCAAGCTCCCTTTACAGCCAGTGTACAGAGAGGCACCTTCAAATAGTGATTTATTTAATTCTGGAAATGGCTTTCCCTCAAGCTAGGGTGATTAACCTAGGTGTCTGGAAGAATATTGTGTAGGAGGAGGCAGTTCATATATATTGAATATTGAAGCAAAAAAATTCTTATTTGCCCAACTTGGTGCTGATCTGATATGAGGGTGGGTAGCTTTCATAATGCCAGGTCTAGCTGTCAGATTGTAGTCATAAAAATAAGCTTTCTTCAGCATTTGGTTTAAAGAAACATTTAGTGCCCTTTCAGGCTCATGTTTTGCAGGGTATGGAACAATAAACAATTTAAACTTTATTTGTAGTGCTCTATTAATACAATAAAGCCACCCTCTGAGAATTTCCAGTATTGCAGCACTTCCACAGCAAGTGCTTCATTTCCCATACAAAATAAATCAGAAGTCATATAATGCTGCAACAGAGCCCTGTCAATACCAGTTAAGAATACAAGGGGATTTATGAGGTGACAGCCTTCTGATTCCTCAACACAAGGTAACTCAAATTACTCCAAGGTTTGATTTAAAATCAGTGACCCTTGAAGTTTACTCCTTAAATATTATAAAAACTTGCTGCTAATTATCAGGGCCATTACTGTCAACAAATCATGACTTAGGAAACTGAACCTGAGACTGTCTACTATCCTATTCACATATAGAAGATTTATAGTTGCAATTCACATCCTGTCAAATCCTTTCATCTGTAAAATGACAGGTGTGATTTACACATGTCACTTATCTATTAAATTAAGTGAAATTCTAGGGCTGAATTCCTTCATATTTCTTTTAACAAGAAAAAGTAATTTCAAATAATTTTTTTTCCAGTGAAATGAACTATCCACCTTAATTGAGAAAACATTGTCTGTGGATTACACAGTTGTAAATAGAAAAGTAATTAGTGTTTGAAAATCATATGGCTCCAGTTCTTGTCATTTTGAATACTTAACTGAGTGTTGATCTTGCAAATATTTGTGTATGCAAGCACTATGATTAAGGTTAACAAAGCATCTACAGCTTGGTAGATTGGGTCGTTTTGTGATGTATCCTAACATTTTATTTTGTAGATTATGGGATATATAAAATAATAAAAAAAAAAAGGATAGTTTGTAAAATCAATTGCTGCTCTTTAAGCGATCTCAAGGTACAATCAGTCATGAAAGGACTTTTTTTCTTTCGTAAATCTCTAAGAGGAGATTTTAAAATTTTATTCCTTAATGTAATAAAGTATTTTCTTCTATTCAGATTGCTCATGAAAGTTCTGTTAAACATCTGAACCTACCAGATATAAAACATATTTATGTTTCTGATTAATATTCAATTTCTATCTTAAAAAAATTAACCATAAAAAGTATGAGAATTATTTTTCCTTTGGGAATTTCAACATTTCCCTCCAACTAAATGATCACTTTTCACTGAAGAGCTAAACTGCTCCTTACAATTCATCTCTTAAGTTGCTTACAATTATATTTTTCTTTCCATTATTATTTTGCTTTTCTACACAGGCCGAACAAGATTTCAAATAGTATAGTAGAACTAATTAATCCTTTCTGTTTGCCCATGCTATACCAGACAGCCATTGTACTCAGAATATGCTAATATTTCTGTCAGCTTGCTTTTGTCTCCTTCTTCCATATCATGGCCTTTAAGTACTATAAGCTATAGATTGGTTTTGATTGCAATAAAAAAGAGGCATAAAAATTCTAATTGGCTATAAGGATTTTTCATGTATATGCTTATTCACGTAGTAAATCAAGTTGTTCCATAGCTTTTTAAAATGGATCTAAAGAAATCATTAATCTTTTGCTAAGAAATGCAAAAATAAAACCTTTTTTGAAAGAAACTGAATCCCTATCCTTCTCATAGAATCATTATGTTAGTACATTGGATTAAGAACTATAAAACCAAGAGGTAAAATTTGTTAACATTAAAGGAAAACATCTCTTCCTTTTGTTCTTGAAATAGTTCATTTGTTTTAATAGGAGTTCAGTAACCTTCCTGCCTTGCATGAAACTGAGTTTCAAAGTATGTGGTATTTATACATGTAATTCCCTTTAGTACTAATTAAAACATATAATTATGTGTGCAGGATTTTCCCATGTGCCACCTGGTGAATTGTTTCTGATAACAAGTTTCCAGTCTAGGGAGAATGCTGCATGCAGAGGACAGCAAAAGAAACCCAAAACAACTGAGAAAATGTAATGAAGCTATTAGAAAAAAGTGAATGGGCTTTTCTGGTTAAAGAGGAGAGACTGTAGTGGGGTATGTAATGTTTTTGGGAAGTATTCACTAAGTATTCAAGGAAAAAAATAGTAGCTTTTGCTTAGTGGCATCATTAGTTCCTGTCAGGTAACTATCAGTGATCCCTTGTCAGCTCCACACTAGGGACAGATACATATCCATTTCTCTTTACTTCTCACTCAGCAACTGCATCCAGCTATGGCATTCATCAGATTCTTCTAGAGCCAGATCAGTACACAAAGTTGGCAGAAAATTATCTCATTTTATCTCAAATAAGAAACAAAGAACGGTAGAAAGTAAGAAAGAAAAAGAAAAAAAAAAACCCAAAACCCAGATAAAAGCAGTAAAGGGAAGAGGAAAAGAGAAAGGGAAAAAAAAGAGAATGAGAAACAGAAGGGCCTCTGAGAATATATTTTCCTTTGTTGACTAGAGAAAGATCCAAAAAATTGATTAATAATAGATAGCTAATTGGTGGACAGCTAAAAAAATGTAAGATAAATTTCAGTCTTAGTGGAATAGTGCTCAAACCAGATGTAAGATAAAAGAAGTGAGCTTACATCAATTATTTTGCATTGCAATAGACCACATGACCATTTGTTCTGGAACTGCTTGTTCTGTATAGTGAGATAAAGAGATGTGTATTTGCAATGGGCCACGTAGCCCTGTAGAAAGATAAGACACAGGCACACTATTTGAATCCTTCCCCATATCCTGACTCAAAGTACCTTTGTCAAAGGACAACATTGCGCTCATCTTCCTTATGGAAAAATCTCTTTTCGATACTAGGGATTGTCTGCACTCCCGCTCTGCTGCATTGTCACTTCCCTTCCCCATAGCCCCCATTCCCAAAACTCACCTCTGCGGAACTTCTCACAGGACTTGGTGTACTCAGGTCCCTCTCTCAAACCGCCTCTTATCCCTATTTATCATCTAACCTTTCTACCAATCCTACATGAAGCACGAATTTGCTTCAATATCGTGGATTAAATTTTCTGAAACTTCTCAAAAATTATTATTATTATTTATTTGCAATGCTCTGGATTGCTCTGCCTCTGTTACACCTTTTACCCTGGTGATGTAAAGCCTTTCTCCACACATTGTGGCTAGAAAGCACTTACACTATACCAGTTAATGCACTTCCTCCAGGGATACTTCCAGTAACAATGAGATTCATAGTTAGTTCTGTTTCTAGCCTTTCTGCCAGGAATGGCTCTGGCTTCTTCACAAAAGGCAGAGTCTTTTCTGGCTTATAGTCCCAGGATTCCCAAACTATGTAGAAAAGGAATATTCTTCCCACTAACCCGATATAATGTGCCTATTTTGTTACACTGATTGGTGTTTCCTTGATTCAACTGGCAGTTGGTTTCATTGCCATCTTGAAGTCAAAGCTTTAAAAAATATCTGTGATCAGATTTCTATTTTAATCCTTAAATTTAATCCTATAACAGTATGTTTATTTGTGGTTAATATGCAAGGATAGTTGAGTCATGTAGTATTTACAGAATCAATTTATTTAACATTTATTAAATCTGCATATTTTACTGTTTTTAAAACTCATCCACTTGAGAGTTTCTTGCAAATTTGATTAAATTGTTGCTTAGGAAAAGTGCTTCAATTATTCTTTTTTTTCTGCACTTTTTTGAGAAGTAACTGGAACTGAAAATAATACTCTAAAGTGCACTGATGTACTGCTAAGCAGTGCAGTATAATTGCCTAGCTTGTTTAACATGACACTCATAATAATGTGACCCAGATAGCATTCATGGTATTTGAAATATGTCATGTTGTTGACTCATTTAATTCATCATCTTCTAAAGTACCTAGATCTTTTTCTCTAACTGCAAATGTACTGATTCTCATATTTTATATGTATGCATTTGGTTGTTTCTTCTTATCAGGAACAGTTCACCTAATCTCCTTGGATCCTGTATTCCTTTTCAGGAATTACATCCTATTTATCATTGTTATAGTTATTTTTTATCATTGGCAAGACAAACATATCCAAAATCCCTGGTCATGGTTATCAGAGCTCTGCGATACTGTTTACTGATGAGGGAGACACAGGCGCAGCCATTTACATCTGTCTTTTACCACCACGATATTTTGATTACTTTCAGCCCTGTATTCATCTACAAGTGCAATTAACATATTCCCAACTTTAGTCTCCAAGTCATTAATGAAAATATTGAATGATATTGAAGCCAGAATGGATCCCTGAGAGACCCAACTTAATATTTTCTGCCAAGCTGATGTTGAATCATTAATATTAGAGTGGAAGAATAATTCATCCTGACTAATTTACTGGATGAGCCTTATTTTTTCATGTTCTGATCACTAGCAATCAGTAAACATTCATTTAAATGAAAAATCCCGTTTTCACTAAAAACCTACCATAGAAATCCGTGATTACCACTTTTCTTTTGAAATACAAGAAATTGCATGGCAATGTATGCTTTAAACTGTGTGCAGTGATATCACTATTTAGGACCTCTGTACAGAGAAGAGTCACAGGGCAAGAATCAAGCATGGAAATAATATTTGCTCTTCATTGATTCCTATTATGGATGTACACAATGATTTCTCTGCTGGGGACCAGCTACCCGCTGTTCAAGATGGTGTAGCTACTACACACGTTATTCAAAGTTCTCACTAATACTGTGTCTGTACTAGTGGACTGTACGTGCATGAGAACGCTTCTGGGAGCTGAGGCCAACTGGCATGATGCTGCTCACACCTCTGGTAGCAAACTCTCCTAGCTCCATGTCAGGGTATGGCATGCGAGATGTTTTTTGGGAAGGAGCTAGTCTGTACAAGCTCTGTTCCCAGGCACGGTCTGGACCCTGCTAGTTGGCACGAGCCAGGTTAGTGCCAAGGAACATTTAAGTGTTTATTCACATAGACAATTGCGTTCCAGCGTCTGGAAGCATTCCCAGACATGACTGAATTTAATGTGATAGGTACAGTTTAAAGATCTACACTGCATGTTTGTGTGGCACACTGATCTGTTTTAAATTCATATCCCATTGTTCTGTTAATTATACCTCTTAAATTTGTCTTAAATTCTCTGTCTATGTGCAGATACATGTAGTAACTACTTGGAACTGTTCTCCAGCACAGCTTTCAGCATTAGTTTTACTTTGGAAGCTATTCCTTGAGGAAAACCAGGTCATTCAGTGCCCAATGATTCCCTGCTTTTCAGCCCATTTTGTTGCCTTTTTTGTTGAGGTCTTTTATTAGGACTGGAGGTGAAGGTGATCAGCTCCTGTTAGAAGCATAAAAAACCCTAGTAAATAACCAATATTTTCTGCTGTATCTAGAAAACAATTACATATTGCAGAGGCGGAGAGTGATGTTAGTGATTCATGGAAGTATCCAAAACTGGAACATCTTCAGTGTTTATCCTCAAAATACTGAAAAGGCTGGTTCCTTCTTAATTTTCATGACATTCCATATTTTCACTTGGTCAACCTGATGTTTTCATCCAACAAACTATGATAGATTCAAACATGTTAAAATCGTGTTTCAGTATCTCCATGGATGTCATCCTGAATCTCAGTCTAGTTTGCATCCTTAATTCTGTGCAATTTAATGCTTTAAGAACTTTCCATAACTCATAGCAAAATACACACACACAAACACAAAACCCCTTATCTTGTACATCTTATTTGATGGTTGTTCTTTAGTAGCTTTTAAGTAAAAATGCCTTCTCCTTACGAAAAAAAAATAAGAAAGAAAGGGAGAGATGAAAGATGAAGATGGGATTTAACAAAAAAGAAAAGTTTTGAAGGAAAAGGATATTCAAAAAATCATGGAAGCAGCATGGCCTTATTTCATTTGAATTTTGTTCAATAAATTTTATCCTTTCTTCTTGTCACAGACAGTATTTCCCTCCTCCTCAACATAATTCAGATTTTTCTTTTGATACTTGCTTTAGGTAGTTTGATGTTTTGTCTGTGATAATTTCTTGCCAATGTACAATTGCTAAATGACCAGATGTCTGATTCCTCTCAAAGGAGGTAAAGGGATAAGTTGTATTTGCTTTTCCCACAGGGAAGACAATAATTTGGGGTCTTTTCTGTATTCAGATTCCAATTATCATATGAACTTTGAAAAGCTAAATTCTTTATTAAATTGGTTGAAATTGGTGAGGGACATCAGAAGTTATTTTTAAGACAGCATAGTAGCATAAGCCTTACTGCAGCAAGAAACCAGACTAAAATGATACATCTGGAATAGATATCAGAACTTCTGCTTATATATTCTTGTTATATTTTTATAGATTTCAGCAACATTCAGTTCATACAGTTCAATAATTTCCAACTAATCAACCTTAAATTTCTCAGCTTTATGTGATGTGACATACAAATCTTGTTATATGATTCTTTTAATGTTTTTCAAGATGTTTTACATTATTAGATCTTGACCAAGAAATATTTATGTGAAATGGCTGTAAGCCAATAATATGCCTTTTGTTTAATAAAAACGCACTGTGAACAGTTTAAGAGATGTCTGTGTTTAATGACGAATAAAACATTGAATGTTCCTTTCTACGCCCAAGTTGTTGTCTAGCTTGAGGTGCTAACAAAGAGTAAATTTTGTGGTCTCTGCTTAGCCTGAAAGTGGAAACACCAGAGAAATTACACGTGCAAGGAGTTTCAGAGCAGGAGATAGAAAATGGCTTAGTGTGTAAATGAAGTAATAAGAGCAAAAAGTCCTAAGAATATTCAGGGTGACCAAGGATATTGGCTCACAGGATGATTAAATTGAGGTTACTGTGCTGGCTTGGTGCTCTTTACCTTATCTTTTTTCCTGTGGGTGCATTCCCCATGAATAGGACAGCTGGCTCCACGGGAGGCAGCTCCTGAATGGCATCATTTTAGAGCTGGCCTTTTGCCTTGCTATGCCAGTTCAAGATAAGCTGTTCAAGAAATAGCCTTTATGTTGGTCCAGCCTTCCCAGCAGCAAGTGGCCACGTCAGCAAAAAGCAAGGTGAGTTACAGCAGGAAATAGCTGCTTCAGCCAAACATGTTCGATCTACTTGTGCTCATATGTCAATGCCGAGATGGAGTGAGGCGAGAGTCAAGGCAAAATTTAAGGTGAAATGCTGAGCAGCTTTCATTATGGCTTTTACCTCACTTGAATTTTGGGAGTGCAAACTACTTAATCACAAAAAAGTCTTTTTTAAATCTTCCCTGCTTAACTTTTCCAGCTAAAAATTTACAAAGTGCTAAGTCTTCCTAGCCTTGGGGACTAACCCCTTCACATCTCAGGGCTCTGCTATCACAGAAGTAATTTCTGGGGCAGTGGGACTTCTTCAGCAAGCAATGAATATTCATTTACACAATTCTTTCTGAGATAAGATGTTTATCTATATTTGCTTAGCATCATTAGTGGTTTGCCTGTCAACAGTTTGGTAGCAGGGGTCTACAGGAGTGGCTTCTGTGAGAAGCAGACAGATTTCCTTATGTCTGACAGAGCCAATGACAGCTGGCTCCAAGATGGACAAGCTGTCCGCTAAGGCTGAGCCCTCAGAGATGGTGGTAGCATCACTGGGATAACCTGTTTAAGAAGGGGGAAAAGGTACTGTGGGAGAGCAAATTTCAGCCAAAGAGAGCAGTGAGACTGTGCGAGAGAAACGGCTCTGCAGGTGCCAAGGTCAGTGAAGAGGGAGGAGGAGGTGCTCAAGAAATCTCAGTTATAGATTTCAGGCTAGCATTACACTCTTAAAGCTGTATGATTCCAAACAGAAGGGGAAGAAGATTCTAGCTGGGCTTGTACTTGATTCCTACACATGCACTGTGTATACTTTCTATACATAAAACATGATAATCATGAACACAAGATCCAATCAGATCTGTAGCTTAAGGTTTTAAAAATTGGAACTCTACAGATTTGGGTTAAACACACACACACACACATGCACACATAGACACACACACACACAAGCATGACTTAAACAACTGACCAGTGTTTTCTCAGCTGGGAACTGTCCAGGGCATATGGGACAGATATTCAGCCAGCAGGCGAAGGCAGGGGGTAAGAAGAACGAAACACACTTCATTCCTTCTTGTCTTGAAGCATGCTTCCTCCCCACAGTCTGCTTTGGCTAGGGGCAGGGAAAAAAGTTGGGTGGTAATCGGGGGCGTAGCTGGGAAAACCATCTCTCTGTACTTCTGCTAGGTGAGAGGCAAAAGAAAGATCTTTTTGGAGTGGGACAAAAGAAATGAGAGACATGCAGAGTCTCAGACATGGAATGTATGGGTAACTCTTTCCAGAGCAGGAAATACGGAGATATTTGAGGGGGTAAGGTTGATAGCAGAGGAAGAGACAGCTAAAGAATACCTGCACTTTAACAAAGCTGTCTGCTGACATCAGTCCTTCCAGCAGAGAATCACAGTCCTCACTCTCTACCTTATTTTTCTGTTGGGATGTTTTCACAACAGTGTCCAAATCTCCTTGGAGTTTTCTTTTCTCACCAGATTTCTTTGTAACTATTTGTAACTAAGGTGTTCTGACAAGAGTTGTAGCTTGGCCAGCTGTCCCCTATTTTGTGCCAGAGGAGAACTGATCTCAAATCTTTCCAGACCTCATTTCCAAAGCTGTAGCTGCAATGTCTGGAAAGGAACTAGAGTGAGGCTTGGTGCTCCTGGATATCTTTACATATTATATGTAAACCTGAAAAGCTGTTTTCTGTCAAAAACTCACATAAAGATGATCCCATGATCTGCATCCTACTAAACCCTCCAGTGTTATCTTTCTGAACACTTATTTATCACAGGAACAGTAGGGAGCTCTGGCTCAATGTAAGATTTTACAGCACTTGAAAGGACACTTAATCAGAGACTCATTTGTAATTTAATTTTATTATACTTAAAGATACTATAAATACAAATTTAGGGACTGAGGCTGCAAGTCTTTATTCATGCAAATAGCCCCATTGCACTCAAAAAGACTATTTCTGTGATTACAGAATGAGCTCTTAGGTTATTGGGAAGCTACACAGCTGTTAATCAGACAATATAATTTTCATAATAGTTATTCAGAAAAGGGATCTATAGCCATGTCAAGTGGAAATGAAAAAATATTGAAATGGGAGGTATGTATGAGAAAAATTACAATTGTATAATAAAAACATTTATTTTATTACAGTCTATAAATAAACTCTGGTGTATGTCAATTGTCGTTCATATGCAAATCTATCTTAGAATTTATTTTTATTTTTGAAAAAAGAATACCTATTCAGATTCAAATAGTCCATTTCTGTTTAATCATCTCTAAGAGGTACTGTCTAAATTTTGTCCAGGATATAGGAATTTATTTTTAGTACTTGTCTGTCAATAAATCTAAGGCTATGTTAAAAAGTTACCGTGGGACCAGTGACAATCCTTTTATCTGGCATGATTACAATGCCAAACTTGGTAACTGGCACATTTACAGTAGTAAAGGCTCTTCTGGTATAGACAGTACTCAGATATGTATCTTTTGGATAAATGTTCTGTAAGTGGTGTCTTCAGCACAGTGGGTGAATTGGTTAGTGAGGTTTCAATAAGTCCTTTTTTCACATGTCGAAAAAAAAAAAAAATTGTTTCCTTTACCACAATTTAGTCTTTTCCTATAGAATACATTCAAGACTAGAACGTACATTCATTTCATTTATTTTCAGATGTACAGAGGTTAGATATGTGTATTTAACCACCTATATGGGGAGCCCACAGAAGACAAGAGGTGGGCCTTACCACTGGCATACACTCCACAGGGTCACAGAAGAGTTTGATTTGGAAGCAACCCTCAAGGGTCGTCAAGCCCAACCCTTAAATGAACAGCTCATACAGGGATCAAACCCACAACTCTGGTGTTATTAGCACCATGCTCCAACCAGCTAATCTCGTGCTCCTGTGTCCAGCTCCCAGACAATATCCATGCGCTGCTGGGGGACAGCCTAAGCCAGGTATCCTTCCAAAAGAAGTTTAGGCGCAGCTCCCCTGCTTTGGCAGACAAGAGGTTGTATGTGATTAAATGGAGAAGTCAAAGCTGTGCCCTGCTGATTTGCCTCAGGCCACAAAACAAGCCGTCTTTTTCTTATACTAATATGTGTTTAGTCTTAGCCTACTCACCCAGTGCCTCTCTCGTCTCAACATAGGCATTGCCAAGTAGGTGGTTCAAACTTACTTAACATCTTAATTAGAATGATTACATGACCCATGGACTTCAGTAGGATCCATATTGATTAAGTTAGAGAAGTAGTTACCTTAGTCAAAGTTCAGTGAGCTGAATCTTAGGCTGAATCCCTCATGGAGGCAACTGTGAAGGAAGAGCATTTTCCAGCTGAAATCTCAGTAGCAGCACCTTAGAAGCTGCAGAATGAATATGAAAAAAGGGCCAAAGATGTGCATGCTACAGTGTTCTGTAGAGAGAATGTAAGGTTTCATGGGAAGCTGTGAGGCATTTGAAATCTGAGTGGGAATAAATAGGCTTGGAGGAAATCAAAATAAGTAACTATATATGTCTAGATAATTGTATATTATTAGGCCATTCTCTTACAGACTACTTAGGGTATTTAAAATATTATTTGGACATATTTTTATGGGATTTTACCAGCAACTCACTTGCACTGTTTTTAAACATTAGTGACATTATGTGCTAGGTGAGGTATAGCTTTTGGAAAAGTAATATGTAACATTTCATTTCAGTCTCTTGTCATTTCACAGTGCTTGATGTGGACTGTTGTGTGACTGTAAAAGTTGGAAATGTTCATTTTCCCAATGGGATATTGAACTTGCTTCTTACTTTTAAATGCCCCAAATATCAGACTACTGAGACACTGAACCCAACAAATGACATTTCATCTGCAATACATTATCTTTAACATATGCATGTACGACTCCAACACCACAAGCCCACATCCAGAGGACTCCCACCACATGTGATTCCTGTTCTTTGTACGCTCTCTCTAGGGCTATTCCCTTCTGTATCCATATTTCATATGTCAGACTTAAAGGACAGACTTCTCAAATCACCTGACAACAGTGAATGACTGGTAAGTAAGCATATAGCTTGTAATTCATGCAAAAGTGTTTTTGTGGTGACAGCAAATCTTTACGTGTCCTTCCTGAAGGAGTGTTGTTGACATGGAACCATCAAGATTTGTGGATGAGTCTGTGTGCAGTGATTGACAAAGTGCTTGTGCTGCTATTAGTAAATGTAGCTCCTCAATGGCTGCACAGGTACTATCAGAAATGCATTAATTCCCTGACACATTGCTGTCTGCTCTTAAAGCTGTGACGTGCCTGACAGTTGCAGGATGGCAACCGAGCTGTTTGCTCCCCAGGTAATATAGTTAAGAGCTGTTCCTCATAAATGTCACTCAACCCCAAGCTAAGGGCAGCAAGAGGACATCTTGCACCATGTGGAAAGTGATCATAATGCCTTGGATTCACCACAGAACTTTGGATCACACTTTGGATCGGAGTCCAAAGATGTACAAAGCTTGCTATTCATGTATTTAACTGAGCAATGGAGCCTTCAACCTACTCTGAAGACTGTGAACCCACAGCGTACACTATTAATCCCAGAGGCAACTCCTTCCATAAGATACTTACCTGAAGGAGGCTTTAGCAGTCACAATTCTGTATCGTCATGGAAGCTGAAAAGAATCTGGGGCCTTTTAATAATGCTTTATAGTAAGAAAAATGTGTAAGCATAAGAGTTCTACAGAAACTACCCATGTACTCAGCAGAAATGAAGATGGCAGATACTCGGCTGGAACACCTGAATTAACTCCTTTGAAATATAAGGACATGTTCATAGCTGATTGCTACATTTAATATAATTATGAATTACTAGGGCTTTTAACTGATGGTTGGAAGTTTAAACCATGTGCATTTATACTAGAAAGCAGTCAAAATTTTTAACAGTGACAGTGTCAGAATAATAAATCAATGGAGTAACTGACTGGTGCACTGACTTCTCAATTTTCCAGTAGATGCTGCGTGACTGAATTTTCAAANTTTTTTTTTTTTTTAACTGTGATTCAGAAGTTACTGAGCTTTTATAGGCAAATAACAGGTTTCTTGCATTTTGCAGTATGTTACTATATATAGGTTTATGTTTCTGCAAATACTATATATGGTCTGAAAATCATCTTTAAACAGCCTGATTTAGCCTTGCTGACTACTAGCACTTTTAAGGCTACAGTTACTACCTGCTGTCCTAATTCTAAAATTAATTCATAGAAGATGCCTATCTTGAGGCAGTTTGGATAATCTCAATTGTTCTTTATGATATCATAATCTGGGTATATCAGTGTTGAGGGCAGAGAGACTAGAATAAAGTTCAAGAGCATAATCAGAGAGCAGTTGTCAAATAGCCTTCTTTCCAAGAAAACTCTGTCCTAATTAATGACCCCTTTGTGTAAATGTTAACAAAATTTCTTATCGCTGTTCTAATGGATTTGATCCTCTTGAAAGATAAATAAACAGCTAGGAAAAGGATGTCTGAACATACAGAATATAGAAGGGTCTCTAGAGACTTGGAAAATGGATCAGTTGGAAAGCAAATGAATATGGACAAGTGAACAAAGGATCCTGATGGTTACGATGTGCAGAGAATTAGATGGATACTCTTTAGGGTGAAGCATCTACTTTCATTCTGGAAGATCTCCTATGCAGAATCAGTGCAAAGGAGAAGGCATGCTGTAAACAGGAATAAAAATTGTCTCTTTTCTTTTAGTCTGCAGCTGAAAATCTGTTCACTTCCTAAGGAATATTTTAAAAATAATTACTTTTTTTCTCAGAAAAGTTGGGGTTTTTTTTTTAAGAATGCTGTTGTAGGAATAATTTCATGTAAATATTCTCAAAAAAACAGAGAGGCAAATAAATCTTTAGGAGAAGTAATGAAACTTTAAAAAATATTGTTAGTTTCATATTATTCTTGGCTTCAGGTCAGGGCTATAAGTGAAGGTGTGAATTACATCGTTGACAGATGAGAACCTAAAAGACAAATGTGGGTGGTTACAAGACCAAGCTCATGATGGTAAAAATAGTTTCATGACTAGTATCTTGAGTGCCTGTACAACAGTGGGTGGACAGACACACACCATTCCAGATCCACCATTACATCATGCAGATCAGTTAACTATGTTTTCCATTTGTTTGGGTTTGAGATCTAAGCATTTCTTTCTGAAATATGAAGCCTCCTTCTAAAAATCTGTACATATGTTTATCAGCTTCAAGCTGAAGAGTCTAAATTCTGCCATCATTTGATGTTCTGAACACCCACTATAATTTACATTTTAGAAAGGTTATTATATTTTATTTGTGGTTTCCTATGTATTTTGTGCCAGAACTGTAAGAAAATATTCCCATACATAAATAAAAGAAACAGCACTGATATAATAACACATAGGGCATGCATATAAATCTTTCTTTAAACCATAGTATCTCAAAGCACTTTACAAATGCCAATTAAGCCTTGTAGAACATATCAGAAATTTACAATTTGCCACCTCATTTTACAGATACGAAGATGGACAGTTGTGACTCATGAGCTGTAGTGCATTTAAATGCAGAAACTCAGGATACTCACCAGTGACTTGTCCTGGTACACAAATGAATGCAAACAGTGAGTGCTGCTGACCATGGGATCGATGCCTCTGCTTCTGCCTGGTGCCTGCAGGAAACGGCAGCAACAGAAGCTGTGCACATGGGTGAGGGCTGGGGGAAGATAGAGCTACCTCCAGCAGATCACCTTGTATGGATAATTGAAGTACTATTTTGTATGCCGTGTGAGACACCCACCCACTAAATTGTGCCCCAGGCTGTCAATACAAATAATTCTATCTCTTTCTCCTACCTGAGGGTGAAGTCCAGATTATACAAAGATCGTTTTCCTATTCCTTAATCACATCATCTTCCTGAAGACAATACAAATTTCAGTTGCTTTGATCAGGAGTTTCATCATAACACTCAGCAGCAAGTGCATTGTCCTACACTGTTGGTTTCGTACTCTGAAAAGCATTTTAATTTACCTGTTTAGGGAATTTTTTGTCATTTTTCTTTACTAGTGAGCATTATGAAATAAATGGTGAGAACAGACAAATAGTATTTTGCTTTTCCAATTTTTTTATTTTGTTTTGTTGCTTTTCTGTTGTTGTTGTTGTTGGTTTGGTTTGGTTTGGTTTTTTCCTGAAAAGGGAAACAAGGTCTGTAGAAAGACGGTTTTTTAAAGATTATTCCAGCATGACAAATATTTATACTGGTGGTATAGCTTGTATGTACCAAGAAAACAGGTTGACCAAAGCAGTTAATTTCTAACTACTTATTAGTGATGTGGGGAAAGTAACGAAGAAAATTCAGACATTAAAGCAAAAATGCTTTGAAAGAATCATACCAAGTGCTTGTACAATGCTAGAACTGCCTAACTGAAGAAGCAACAGAAAAACAAAATCCCAGAAGTAGTTTTGTATTAAAAATGACAGATTACATTCTTTAGAAGAAAGTAGTTCAGGTTTAAATAAGAAGTATAGGTTTTTTCAGGCCTTTATCATTTTATTTATGGTCATTTTCTGAACATTTCTCCTAATTCTGTATTCTGTTTGCATATTTAGTTAGGAGAAAAATATTTCTTGTCCTAAACTGCTGAGCAGTGTTGTTTTATGACAGAGAACAGATGGGTTCTTCAGTCTTCACTTCCTTCTTTTACCGAGTTATTATGACCTAAGTTAACTAATATTTCTAAGGCAGTATAGGATAATTTCAGAAGAGTTACATAGCCAGCACAGAAATAAAGTAGTGGATCTGGATCCATCACATTTGCTGAAGTTCAGAACAGTGTTGTGGGTGTGATGAGCACAGTTTGTGACTAGAAACAGTGATGAGCATTTCCAAAGGACAATTTATCCTCCGTATCTCATAGACCAAATTTAGGACAGGATGTGTCATAAGATTGCCTCCTCATCTCAACCTACTTCTTATCATTTATTGTAGGAATAACATATGAAAATATCTTAGAGTAGCCTGATTTTATCAATAGCTAATGTGAGATGAGAGAATATGATGATATGGTCTAAATCTGCATCTTCAGAGTGATTTTAATGGAGCATCACAGAACTGTAGAATCTGAAGTTTTTATCTAGGAAGAGAAGAAGTTTAAATGAAAAATGGAAATTCACTTGGAAATTGCAAGTTACAGTTTAACAGAAATCTAAAGGAAGACAAAAATGCTTCGAATCAGTACATTAGCATAAGAGGAATTGATCAATTAGCCACCAGGTTGGAAAGCTACTAAAATAAAAACACTGAGAATACCAGAATTGTCATTGTCATTCCTACTTTTTAAGTTTAACCGTTGGATATGACTAGAAATTTGCACCAATCATATAAGGGTCAAAATTCAATTTATAATATGAAATATGTTAAATCTTTAAATTCTTCTGAGGTAAACTAGAGATTGAATTGACTTTGCCTTTAGGGAATTAGCTGAAATAATTTCAGATTAGTTAATAGTTATTTTCAGTAAAAGAAGGAAAACTGAACCATCAGAAATCTGGAAAAAGATATAGTGACTAATATCTGGTGGTAAGATGGAATGTATATACTGAATTTCGGGTTTTGGAATAAAAAAAAAGAACCTATTTGTAAGCATTTAAAAAGATAATAAGGCAGCGAGCAACAGCCAACAGAGATTTGTTAAGAACAGCTCTGTTGAATCAATACAATTTTCAACTCTTCCTTGGGGAAGAGAGAAAAGTGAAATTTGTAGTTTTTCTTCGTTGTTTTAAGGTTTCTAAAACAGTTTTGGGTGACATCATAATCAAAGTAGCCTAAATATGGTATAGATAAAACTATTTAAAGTGGGTGGACAGAATACTAGGAAGGAAAATATAGTTTTGTGCAGTTTGCTGTCAAAGAATTCAAGGAAATAGGTTGGGTAGAAATCCGCTCTGTGTCTTATACTACTTCTTTTTTTAACAATAATTGGGAGTACATCTATTTAATGATAACAAGCTGAAAAAGATACAAGTGCTTTGGAGGGCAGGGATATAATTAAAAATGACCAAGACAAGCTTCATAATGTTTGAAAAACAGGAAAAACATATTAAGAAAGAGAAGAAGATACTACATTTAGTAAGAATAATCTGCACCTGCAACATGTGGAATGATTGTCCAGCTAGTTCTGCAGAATACAGTCTGGAAGAGAATTTAATTTTTTTAATTGATCATCAGTCAACAATGTCACATATTTGTAAACCCCAATATTTTTCTGTGATACAGAAATAAGTACCACATGTATATAAAATAAAATAATTCTTTTCCATGTCCCAAAGGGTCTTAATTAGGCATGATCCAGAGAACTGTGAGAATTGTCAGAAGCTTAGAAAAGACATGATTCAGAGAGGAATGGATCATAAGTCTTGCAACAGACAAACAGGCAGTAAAATTGCCTGGGGAAATCTCCTGTTGTCTGTACCCACAGGAATTGAAAAAAGAATTGATTTGAGTAAGAAGAGGAATTTAGCTTATGTATCTACAAGGCTGGAAATTCCTAAACCTCATCTCTGGGCATCCTGTTCTCATGTTTGGTCACTTTCAGAATAAAAATGTTTTGGGATGTTTTTGGTGTTTTTTTTTTTTTTTTTTTTTTTTAAGTGGCATTTCCTGTATTTCAGGTTGTGCACTTTGACTTTCCCCTAGATGCTTTGTGTCCTTTCACTTGATGCTAAAGTCTATCTTTTTCTCCATAAATCATAATATTTTTGAAGGAAATTCAGTATCTCTAGCTTCTGAGACATTGAAGATAAGCAACCAAGGATGGAAATTTATGACTTTATAATAAATAGCTATCAGAAATACTATTCCACACAGTAAAATTAAAATTATTTTGTGATATTTTAGTCCCATCGTTCATTTAAAATCATTGAGAACACAATAAACTTTCACTGTTTACCAAGTTTATACTTTATTATTACTTTTATTTGTGTGTATGAAAACATTGTAACACCTCAAATTGCAAGTATAATATTTTTTACATGAAGAAATAATCTCTATTTTATTGTCAAATAAAGACTCTTGAAATGTGCATTTACCCCTTGATAATAAATTTTATATTTTCTTCTTAAACAATGTTCAACCAAAGAGTCCATTAAGAAAAGCTGCTTTTTAGACTGAAGTAAAAGGTGAACATATACACAAATGCTGATTCCTGTTATCATTCACATTCTTCCTTTAGTGTAAAACTTCATACATATGATACTTTGATTAAAAATCTAATAAATATTGAACTTGTTTTTAATTAATTAATTGCCTTTAAAATTTATACATCTTAGAATATATTGATCACCTTAATTCTTTTAAATGCTGAAAAGCTTATGATGCAGTTTTATGGGACCAGTAGAATAAAAAACCATTATCATTCTGTATTAATTTTTACTGCCAAAGAATATCTGGTTTGAATCAAACTGAAACGGAAATATCAAATATCTGAATTTATAAGATGTTCCCAAGATAAGTGATAAATTAATGTAACTTCAACTTTAGGGCAAGACCATGTGACTGAATTATCTTCATTGTAAATTGAAAGCAATTCAGAGGTCCTTTTTTCATGTCTTTTATTAGTTGTTCCTCAAGATGCAACACTTCAGCTATGCTTCTGTTCATTGGAAAGTAGATTCCCCACTTTTTCTTTTTAAAAACTTGTTTAGTAAACAGGAGGATTTGATTCTTAGAGGGAACTTGGCAATAAATTCCTTGTTAGGTTGCTTACAATATACTCTTCTGATTAAACCTCCTTGAACAAACTGCAAGCATACTCTTAACATGGGCTGTTAATTCAGAATGCAAATCATTTCCACACTTGTTATCTTTGCCTCATACTTCTACCTCCTTCAGAAAAATTTCCATTCATTTCACTATTTTTTTTTTAAAATTATTAGTCTAAACGATGGTTTCTGTCACAACTAGTTGTAACACCTTGCCTATTTGAACTCATTTTTTTTCATCTGATGAAGAGGGGGAAATTAGGCAAGATTTGGTGCCTCAGAGCTTTGCTGGATCTAATCCCATGTGAATGCTAATGATTTATAAAATAATACCCTGCCTTGCATACAGAAGGCCTGCAGAAGGCTCAAGCTTTCCAAAGATTTAGACAGGTTTAAGTGTTTTACATACTGCTTTTTTTACAGGACTCCTTTGCCTCACTTGGGTGTACAGCCATGTACTTTTAGTCATGATGTTTAAGATGTGAGTCATAGGTTTAGTCTTACCTTTCAAGTACGGAGTTATTAGACTGTGAGCTTCTCAAAAAGAGGAAAAGAATAAAATTTATAGAACACTTGTACCTGAAATTAGATCTGTTCATCTAATGCATCCTTGAATAATTTATTTTGCAAAAAATGGTGAAATTCATCAGATAATCTGATCTGCAATGAATAACTCAATTACCTTGACATGACATTACATGCAGCTTCAGTTCCTACAGTAGGGCTACGGGAGGAAAAATACATAACTACCCACTTGCCTGATCTGCAGGAAGGAATGAATTTTGAAGTTTGCCTTCAGGAAAGGTGGTTACATGCCTGGAACAATTGCTCTGTACATCAGAGTAATAAAGTTTTCAGATGATTTAATCCCATTTGACTTCTGCATACTACTACAGTAAAGACAACTTCTCTGATGAGAAAGCTGACACCTCTTATCACTAGTGGGCGTCTAACTCAGCAGCAGAAGCAGATGGAGTCTGGGAAATCACAGCATCTGTCACAGAGACAGCTATGAAATGCATAAACACTTTCTGTGAAGGTGAAAATTGGCAGATTAGTCTTCTGGTTGTAGTATAAAACCATGAGGTCTGGGCTCCAAAACTAGCTCCTGGATGGATCATCCTCACAGGTAAAAGTCACCAGTTTTCACACCTACGTGAGCGTTCATCCTGCTATAGGTTGGGGCTAAGCACGAGACAACTAATTAACTGTGGTGAGGGTAGAGAGCTGTAGGGGAGGTGAGCAGATAATGCTGACAAGTCTAAAGAACAGCAGGGTGAGATGGTCTGGTGTGCTGGAAGATGGAGACTGTTCTCTCAACAGTGCTTTTTTGGAAATTACCAACACTAAGGGCTTTTGATCATGCTGCTGCTAATGTAATTCCTAGGCTTTTCCAGAAGCAAGACATGTTGAGAAGGGAACAGACACTGTAGGATTCATACCACAGTGGACCACATGGCTGGAAAAAATGATGCCTACATCTGGCTTGAAGTGCATAAACATTCTGCCAAGATCTGTGAATGAGATATCTGTCAAACAAGCTATGAGTTTGTTTGTAAAATGCTCCTGATGCATACTATTTCATGAGCTGACTCAACTCATGAATTTCAGTGTTTTGATGCACTGGGATACAATGCTTTCTACTGAACATGGGTAGGTAATAGCAGAAAAAAAATATTGAAAGAGGACAGTCAATATGACTTCCCAAATTCAGTAAGAGAAATTGTGAGATGGGAAAGAAAAAAAATTTTAAAAAACCCAAAACCACACCCAAACCAACCAACCAACAATAACAACAACAAAGAAACCCCAGATGCCCTTTTCCCCCAAAAAATAAATGTATTAGAAGGATGTTTGAAATCACAACCACTTCAGGGCCTTGTGTGCAAAGAAGCCAAGCAATATAGGAAAAAGTCACTCAGTTTGGCTGAGGTGAGAGAGGTAATTTCCAGGTGTCCACACTAGTAAGCCAGATATACAAACTGGAGAATTGCTAGGGACTCAGCTGAATCATTTCACTTAAGTAATGGGTAACCAATTTGTGTGAGAATTCAAAGAAAACTGGGAACTTGATGATAAACAAAATGTTAACTTTCAAGTGCTGTACGTAATTAAACTTGCTTTATAATTTTAGATATTTGCACATCATTCACTGTCATTGAAAAATAACGTCCTTCTCATAGAAAGCTAGTGTACTGAAACCAGCGTGGTTTTTGTCATGGCAGAACCTCCAATGTCCATTTCTACAGCCAGCTGTCATGTTGTGAGGTAATGAGTGTGGTATGATAAAAACTGTGAGTATTTAATAGGCCTTTGTCACTCCATCTCACAACTTAAAAATGGCTTTCAGCTGTGTGTACAGCAGCATAAACCTTGGGCTCAGCCACTTTTCTGCCTATTTGGTACACTGCAAAAAAAAAAAAAAAAAAAGTACTTCAAAAGGAAAAATCAGGGAGAGCTTGGTGAGTTTTCTTTCCTCTGCTTTAAACCCTTGGAATAACTGGAACTGTAGTATTTAACAAAAATTCGGGGTAAAAAAGTGAGGAATCAAATATCTGACAGTCACCACCACACTCTCCAGTTATTTTTCATGGAATTATTTGAGGCATTCGCTCCATGTAAAATGGGAAATGGGGATCACTGGCCTTCTGCTAAGATTCCGTAATGTCAGATCTGTGGAGTAATTGAGTTTACAGCTTGTTGGCATCCAATCTCGCACTCTATCAATCGCTATTTAGTCCCTTCTTTAAGTAATATTTCTCATATTTTTATTTCTGTGAGTTGTGACTGAGGGTAGGTATACACCAGTGAAGTAACCCAAAATAGGGAATCTCAAGACAGAAGACTGGAGATAAAGCCTTAGGGCAACAATGTGCAAATGAAGGACTATTCTGCAAAGAGATTACCTTGCCTCACACCTGAATTCCCTTGCACGGAAATGAAGTAAAGTTTCTTGTTTTAAGGCAGATTTATCTCAGCTCTGTAGTCTTCATTATGTAACTGGAACTGCTTATTTAAATTAGCTGGGATTTCTCCATACCTTCCTATTTATATGCTTATGCCCTTATTTTACAAATTATATTTCTCTTTCCAAAGATATCCTGTTATTTAATTATTTAGTAATTTTGTATCCATTTCTAAAATGTCAGTCTGAAGTAAAATAAAAGGTAATTCTCTGTACTTGGTACTTAACTATGCTTAAACAAAGTATGTTATCAATATTCATTGTGAATATTATTTCTGCATTAATAACAGTGTGAATATCATCACTTTCTGCTTCTAGCAAATTAGAATTTTATTCAAAATGCATATGTTCTGGTCATTCATTCTTCACTCACAAATATAATGGGATACCGAGGTGAAGCCTACCTTACATGAAATCAGAATTATATTTTGTTTAGATGATCTTTCTAGACAGAAAGATCATTAAATTTAAGTAATGTTTATTGTTCTTTACTGTATTTTGATAATTAACTGCTGATGAAAAATTGTGTGAAACCTGAACCATCTGAAATATTGACTGCTGAAAGAGCTGATACACTTTTCTTGGAACAAGTATCCTCTGCTTGTAAGTCTGCCAGAATCTGAAATAATTAAGTAGAAATATAGTGCCTTCACTAAAAGATGAACTATAATTGAGTAAAGATCTGTTAGGAGATGCTAAAAATATTGATATAGCTTTACATCTAAACTTGACAATTTCTTCCCTGATATCTAAAAATTATGAAATCTGCATAAGACTGCTAAGAGCACTTGTCACATATAGGAACTGTTTCTGAGCATCGTGGTTGTCTTAGAGCAACACTGGCCCAAGGAGTTTTGTTTTTTACTTGGTAGAATTACTTAGTGTGCCTTGCAATACAGTAGGTGGGAACATGGAAGGTTAAATCCAGCAGAAGAGTAGTTAAGAGAGGGCATTTTCTCTTAATAAATTTTATGATCTTCCTTCTGATCCTGCATGTCTTCTGATTTGACTCTTGAGTTCTGGAGTTCGCTTAAAGCACCCTGTCCAGGCTTTGTCTGAGATAGAGTTGTTTCCCTTCCTACTAGCTGGTGCAGTGCCATGTTTGGAATTTAATATGTGAACAAGGTTGACAATACTCTGATATTTTAGTTGTTGCTAAGCAGTGCTTACTCTAAATCAAAGACTTTCTTGTGTCTCGTGCTCTGCCAGTGAGGAGCTGCACAAGAAGCTGGGAGGGAGCAAGGCCAGGACAGCTGACCCGAACTGGCCAAAGGGATATTCCATACCATAGAATGTCACACCCAGTGTATAAATTGGGAGGAAGTTGGCTGGGAGGGACAAATTGCTGCTCAGGGAAGGGTTGGGCATTTGTCAGTGGGTGGTGAACAATTGTGTCATCATAATTTTTCTGACTTAGGTTAGAACAACATTATCGTCCTCATCACCATCTTCATCGTCATTGTCCTCATCATGATGTTACAATTAGTATTTAATATTTCACTTTTTTTCAATATTTCAACTCTTCTTATCTAAACCCACAAGTTAAACTCTTTTTCTGATTCTCCTCCCCGGAAGGTGGAGAACGGGGGAAGCATGAGTGAGTGGTTGTATGGAATGTAGTTGCTGGCTGGTGTTAAAGCACTAAACATTGTCATTATCTAAAGACTCTGGTGCTTTCACATTTCTCTTTAGAACTTCTGTATTAGTTGTTAAGTCTAGTTCTCTTTTTGTAACATCACAGCATACTCAAGTGTGGCAGAACATGGAAAAGTTCCCCAAGCTAGGAAAGCAAAGGATGTATAACCAGATATTTGCAACAAAATTTGACTCTATGAGTCATCTGACACACTGAAAGCAATTTAAACTCCTAAAAAACCCCGAAGTCTGTAATTGTTGCCCACAGTCTCTTCCTCAGAAACACAAAATGGTTGAGGCAGTAAGGGACATTTGGAGGACACTGGAGATCACCTTCTTTCCGGGGCAAAGGTATCCTTTCCTAACCATTCAATTATCTCTCTAAACTCATTGTGCCTCCCCATGTGATCTGAACTTTCTGACATTTGTTTTTTTGAATATAGTGGATGCGTCATTCTTTTAAATGTGTTGCCTCTGCTTCATTCGGACCAGAGACAAAAAAAAGTGGTGAAGATGTGCTATCAGAGCACATTTGAGAAGACCACACTCTTTAGAAAAAAAAATTTGATTTTATGAGAGTGATTGGCATCTTCTGTATAATAGGCTGGAAAGAGAATTAGAACATTTAAGATATAAACACTTTTCTTCATTAACAAATTTATTATAGTAGTTAAAATACTTAAACTACCAGAAACAAAATTAAAATTATTAACAATTTAGTTGTGTTTTCATCTGCCTGGTAAGATTTTATATTTACATTAGAAATATTACCTCTGCCTCTTTTCCTGTTTCAGCCCAATTTGAGATTTTTCTCTAAGCTGGAGAACTTTTCTGGGTTGCATACATTTTCCCAGTTGAATGACAGTAAGCAGAGCACAGTGAATAACACTCTTCCATTTCATTGTCAATATGTCTGTTGTGTCAGAATGATTTGAAAATGAAACAGAATTTTAAAAGATGAAAATTTCCACCTTCATTGGGAGAGAGCAAATGTAAAACTTTTATAATTAGTTAATTCTATATTCTGAAAACATGTTCTATTAAAAAACAAAACAAAACAAAAACAAACAAAACAAAAACTAACCCTAAAAAGGCAAATATTTCCCTCTTATTGTTTTTAATTAGGACTTCTGGTTTTTTAATTGAAGAAAAAAAAAGAGACTATAATTGTGTCTAGGTAGAAGCTAAAATGCTATATCAGGAAATGGCTACTCTCAGCCTGCCTAATTCTCATGCTCTTTCCCAGAACACTGATTACTGGACATTACTTGAAACAGCTTTCTGAGTTGTATACCCTTTTCATTTGACCAGCTTAGCAATTATTGATTCCTATTTATTTTCTGCTAATATGAGATTTTGCTTGTACCTAGAATGCAATGTAGCCTTCAGACTATGTGTTGAAGGAAATTATACTATTGCAAATGTATTTAGGGTGAAAATAAAGGTATTTTAAATTGGTGATACTTTGCACATACAGCTCTTGCTAACAGATCAGAAATTAACGGAGAGAAGAGAAGCCCGTTTGTAAACCTCACCCTCATGCAAGTGAGCCATTACTCACATGAATGATCACTGAGTTTTCACTCTCACTGCATCAGAGAATTGCTTGTGAAAACTCATTATTTTGTAATCAGAAGACAGGGGCACAGGGTAAACTTATGCTATAAGCATACCCTCGGTGTGAAATTCATCATATGCCAATATATGGAAATCCTCATACAACCTTACCTCAGTACAGAATTATTTTCAGATGGCATTTAGCCACAATGAACACAGTCTGTTTGACGTACTTGAGGCATTAAGGATAGTATTGTAATTCCAGCTGAGTATTTCTGTGAATCTCTAAACATATGGCTTTGTGGTTGCGTTGGAAATTTTCAAGAAATGTGGAGGTGTGTATTTGAAGTTGGAAGCTGACCCATAACACTGTGTAGTACAGTAAAAGGGTTCTATGTTTTTTTCTGTGATGTCTATGCAGATGAATAGTTTTATCTTTTTGTACTGGCTAACTGATCAGAAAATGTGTTTCAGAAAAATTTTCTCAGCCAGATATTTGTTACCCCCCCTCCCTTCAAATCCTCTTTTAATAGCATTCACAAGGATACTTGTGGAACACAATGTAGCACATGTATTTTTATTTTGGGAGTTGGGGATGGGAAATACAGTTTATTGCAACAAATATATTTTTTTTCCTCTAAATCTCAGGCAGTGTGATCTTAAATGGCTCCAAAAGAGACATTTTGTGCTGGGTTGAAGGTCAAGAGAAGCATGCAAGTGAGGAGGGGAAATAAGGAGGGAGAGGATATTTCTGGATAAGCCGAGGGAGCAGTGCCTGCTAAATGTAAAAGATCTATGGGAAATCAAGCCCTGATTGTAGGATATCTGTGAAAGGATTAGTTCCCATCCTTCCTTTACTCCTGGCAGGAGAAACTCAAGAGCTTTGCTGCTAATGGCTTCTCCAGCATTTAACTTAAGTGACTGTCCCTAGGCTCACTCCTTCAAGCTGACAGCCTCTCAACCTGCTTAGTACCAGCCATGCTGCATTCATGAGGAGACACTCCTGGGGCCTTGTAACCTGCTATGTAAGCTCTGTTCTTATTCCTGCTGTTCTCAGGGCCTCACTGCTTCCTTCTCTGTTCCTACATTTCCCTCCAAGCAATGCAGCAGAAACAGCTTTTGACTAATTTCATTAAAGTTATTGAAATAGAGAAATTCAAATAAAAGTAGGCAAATCACAGTGAAAGTGGTTCTCCTCCCTTAAAGACAGTATGATATTTTTATTAATATACTTAGCATATTTTGTCTAGAAACAGTAATTATATTCAAATAGAAAAAGAATAAGCTTACCTAGATGCACAGAAAAGAATACACACATGTTAGTAAGCAACCATTAGGTGCTTTAAACTAGTCCTATCTCAGAGGAGGTCAGCTTACAGCTACAAAACAGCTACTTCAGCCTCCGTCCTGGAAACAGCTTAGTACCCCTCAAACTGCTTTGTAATGCCAGAACTTATTTTCTTCCAGTATGCTAAAAAAGGACTTTTTAACTTCATGAATCTTTCACATTACAGAGCAATTATTAATGTAAGTCAGTTCATACTCTTCTGTGCTTACACTAAGTCAGAAAGGTATATTTAATTTCTCCTGTGACATCTTCAGTTCTGTCCTTGCAGAGTTCAAGCTTACAGCACATCCTGCTCATTTGAACCTTCTTTCAGTTTCTTGGCCTTTAATGTTCAAATAGTTTTCCCCTGAGCTTTCCCCTTTTAGGGCACCCTAGGAATGCCCTGCCTTTTGGTTCTAAGCTCACTTAACATTCTGATTACAGCTGTTGTCCTAAAATTCTTTTTGCCAAATTGATCTGGACTACTTCCAAACCAGTTCCTGTCATTTTTATGTACTGATTCTGCTGTCTGAAATGCCTCTAACAGCATCCTGCAACTCATGCTCCTTCTTTCTTCTTGTCCTCTCTGCTGGTTTTCAACATTCTTGCTCAGTCTTTTCTTACACTGAATGTCCTTTCCATATTTTTATGCAATTTGTGTTTTGACTCAACATCTATAAGCATTTTGTTGTTTGTTTCTGTGGACTACTTTCTTCATTTGCATTACATTCTCCAAACATCCTACACATAGCCAGTTTTTTTTGGTTTTTTGGGGTTGGTGGGCAGGGTGATCTCAAGTAATGATAATATTAAGAAAAGACTTTCCATTTTTATCCCAAAGATTTGCAGTTTACATTTTTGGCTTCTTCTGTCTCATCTGTTGTTCAAGATTGCATGGATTTAATCGTATGGATTTAATTTCTAAATCTATGTTCTTCTGCTTTAGCAGTTTCCTGTTATTATTGACGTCAACACCATCACTCTGCAGCTGGTACCTACAACAGCAGAACTGTTTGGTCTCCTGTCTCTCTCCTAACCATGATCCATGCTTGTAAGTTTTGCCAGTTGAACTATCACAATTAAAACGTGGAAAAAAATTGCACACTTCACAAAACCGTACAGCTCATACATTCATAAGGTAAGTAAAATAGCCAAAGTGACTATGAATTGAAGGAAAATTCTGTGTTGTTGGGAACCAACAATTGTCTGGTTCCAATGTGTTGGTTGGGAGTGTTTGCCAGAATGGCTCTACTGTTACATATTTGCTAGCATATCTGGTACTGACATGCATTTTGTGTTAATATTTCTAGGTCTGATTTTTTTTTTATGTTCTCCCAGTCCAAAAATTCTTGTTCAGGCTATCATCTCCCATAGAGCTCTTTTATTGGTTCCAGCAAAATTTTAATTTTCCATGGTGGTTCTATTTTCGATATTATTCTTCAGATTTTGCTTCTGTTGAACCAAATTCAATAATGTCATAGAAAGTTTTTATTTAGTGGACCAGCACACTGAAAGCTGTGACTGATAAAAAAGTCAATTCCACTCAAAGCAGTAGCCCAACGCAACATTGCTGTTGCTTCATCTCCTCATGCTTCGTGTGGTCTCTGTCTTGTTTCCCTTGCCAACCACCATGTATAAAATTAGTCAAAGAAAAAAGCACAAACTCAACAATACAAACTCACACACGAAAAGGACATGCCAAGACAGAAGAAAAGATTAATGGGACCAATGCTGTGGAGGAAATCAAGCTGTTTTTACAGGCTCCTCAACCAACCTCAAGTTCAAGGGTCACTGCTCCTGTAGCCATCATCACAGGGGTACTGGTCATCAAACAAACACTACAGTAAGATTGCCTCAGTGAAAAGAGCAGTGGGCAATGTGAGGATGAACAGTCCCTCTGCTCAGTAAGCAGCACATTCTTCTTCCTGAGAAACTTGCTCAAAGAACTAAGTTGTCTTAAAAAATTCTAGAAGATGTGCTTTGCAATCTGTCTTTGGGGATTTTTTTCACAATTCCTACAATTGAACTAACACAGAGATAAAATTCAAACTTTATAGTAATCATTGTGAACCAGGGTTACCACATATTCAAAAAAAAAAACTTTGCATAATGCTGCACTATGTTGTGTCTTTATTTGTCAGTTTCTTTTATCAGAAGTAATACAAAACATTCCTTCTACCATGAAAAAACCCCAACAACCCCCCAATGTTACTACTCCTTTTGATTTGTGAAAATAGAATGTGTATGTCACATAAGAAACATCTGGTGAAAAACTTCCAGTGAGATTTCCATCTATTTCATTACATCCAACATAAAATTCAGGTTCAGAGGAACTTTCTCAAGCTGGAGAAATATCTAAATTCAGGTAATACCTTTATAAATGTAAATTCTATTTACAGAGTAGAACTCTGATGTATGACCTGGGTATTTATATTACTTCATAGGTTTACTTTTGAGGTAAGGTAACCTAATGTCTAATGCTTCGCCACGGGATGCAAGGGCTATGACTATGTCAATAAATTAACAGACCCAGGCACTTCAGTGTTATCCTGTGAACATCAGTTCTGCTTAAAAACTTGCCATGCTCCTTGGATCATTTTCTGCTACACACCAAGAAACACTGGTAATGCTTGAGCATTGTCCAGAAAATAGCATGGTCCATGGATCTTTCCAAGCAGGTCATAAAGACTGGCTGATAAGACAGCTTAGCTGTTGGGATGTGCTCTGTTCCATGGCACTCCTACTTAGAGACAGGAAATAGACCTTGGAAATTTTATTAACTAACATATTTGCAACTAAATTTCTAACTTTGACATTTTAGTTTGGCCTCCTAGGTGACTTTGCATGGAACAATCCACTTGTTTAACCCTGCCTTTGGTTCCCTAAGGCTTGTAATACTGGCACATCAAGATCTCCTGATTATAATCACAGAAAAAAAAAAGTAGAAGGTGGATTCATTTTAACATGACTTATGAAATTAGGAAACTTTTTGCTTTATAACATTAAAGTAAAATTTTTCTACTGTACTTACTTTCCCTTTTAAATTGTATTTCAAAATTCTATTTAAAATTGTCTCCTTTCCAATGTTATTTTATTTATTTTAATAGGGGAGAGAAGACAGCTCTGGCTTTTGGTTTGAAATGGGAAGGAGGAGTCTTTGATAAATTGCAGCGAAGGCAGGAGATCACCTTCTGGTTTCCATTATACATTTTTGTATTTTTGAAGTTTATGTTGTCAGCATTTCCATGACTAAACAAAAGCATTACATAATAGTGAAAAAAATTAGTGACAATGCTTCCACTGTAATTTACATATTGTAAATTTTACAGCTTCATCTGCTGGTGGTATTTGGGAGAAGAACCATTCTCCCAAATAAACGGCAAAATGCTTTGCTTCTGGAGTGAGATCATCTCCTTAAGATCTACACAGCCACTGGGAATTCAAAAGAGTCACAGATGTAGCATTTAGGTGATGTAAAAGTTCCCTAACTAGAGAAACAAAAGTTAGCTGCATGCACCCAACAGCCTCCCCTTTGCTCCCCTCTGGAGAAGGCATATAAAAGAAAATGCCTCATTTCCACTAACTCACATGAATCCATCCATGAAAAAAATGCAAACCCGTGCTAAGCCTCATTGGATGACTGAGACACCAAACTACAGAGGGAAGAAAACATATTCTTAATCAGAGCAAAGAATTGCATGAAAAACAACGTGGTATGTACAAATATCCTTTACTGAGAAGGTTCATTACATGTGATATATACAAAAGCTGATGTATCCTATACTCATCCTTTAAATACATGTAATTAATTGCATTCTAATTTTGTGACTGTCTGAATTTCATACCATTAACTGTTTTATGTCACAAGAATAATATAGGTGGAAAATAAAAATTTCTTTAACTGAAATCTTGAGAGGAGAGGTATGTCTTTAGCTGGCCTTTGCAATGGAAGGACGCTTCAGGAACATGCTCCATTGTGCATACTTTAGTGTCTCTTTCCAGCAACTGTTTTACTGAAAAGTCTACCTGTCAGTTGACAATCATAATATCAATTGAAATATTGACTGATTTTGAGAGAGGAGTAGAGTCTCAGAAACGACAAATTTACAGTTAAAAAGAAGAATCAGAAAGGAGAAAAAATATGTTGGGGATGCAGCAAAATGTGGAAAAACTCAGGTTTTGAGGAAAGAGAAAAAAAAAAAGCCTGATTTTATTGACTGCTGAAGTATCAAATAACAACCATAATTCTGCAGCTTTGCAACTTGAAGTATCTAAGCTTTAAACCTTCATAATTATATTTGTAGAAATATATATCCTTGCACTGTGTTCTCTTTTGTAGTGCACACAGCCTGTTAAGAATTTGTTAACTTACTTAACTTTATAATTTGTATTGAGGCATATTTTAGGGCTCAAAACTTAAGTTTAGAATTGATTAACCTAATTCTCTTTTTTCACATGGAAGTTCTTTTTTTTCTCAACTTATTATTTTTTATTATTCCAAATAATTTTTTTTTAAAATGTTTTTGATGGTAAGATGTACAGGACACTCTAACAATATGTATTTTGTTGGGTTTGTTTTGTTAATTTTCAGGAAAGAGCAAGCCATTCATTTTTCATTCCTGAAATGAAAACTTAATCCTAATAACTGATTAATATTGCTACAGAAAAAAAAAATTACATAGGAAAAGCCACACATCTGGTAGCAATAGAAAAATAGAGGGCACATCTAACTCCAGTTGTAAGAAGGGTTCTATGCTCAATAGAAGTGGTAGCCTTAAGAAACTCTATTTAATTTCCTCCTCAAGACTTACATGATTAAGCCTATGTCAATCTGGCATACATTTGCCCTACTTTTTTTTTTTTTTTAAATGGCCAGTAATGGAGACTTAATAATACCGCCAGACAGTCTATTTTGTTATTAATGTCATGAGAATTTTTTTGCTTTACTTATTGCTTGATTTTTTCCTGCTGCACGACTTTTGGTCGTTTTGACTGTGAAGGCAGAAGATGGATTTTTCCTTTCTCTTTGCAGTGTCCTGTATCTGCACATATATACACAAGTATTCTCATATATCAATAAATATAAGTGTATATAAATATGTATGTATGCTTCCCTCCTCCCTTCTTCATTCACATCACAAACCTTCCTCTTGGCTTAAGGTAAGCCAGGTCATTCAATATTTCCTTTCAAAGTAGTCTTGATTTTTATATTTATGATTGTTTTTGTTTGTCTCCTCTGTCCAATATTTTGCTTGACATAAATGCCCAATACTCTGCTCAGTATTCTATCTGGAGCCTGGCCGACTCCAAACAGGACTGTTTTATGCTCTTATTTGCTCGTTACATTCTCAAACGATATCTGCATTTTTTGACACAGACTAATACTTTTGGCACGTGTTCAGGTTAGGATCCCCTATAGCTTTCCATTTTTTTCTATTATCCACTCTACTTTTATTATTAACTATCATTAACTGTTCTGTTGGTAATAATTTTGTTTTATTCTTTATTTGCACAGCTGATTACCAATGCCTTATTTGCTGTCTTTTGCACCTGTTCATACAGTTCCTCCCTAATTGCTCCTTATTTTTTCCTCTACTTATAATGAACATTTTGAATTCTATTCTTTCCCTCCAAAGCACATTAATGTCACCTGAAAATATGATCAAATATTAAGGAAAGCATTGATAGGCATTAGACTGAGGACAAAACCTCACAGCCACACTCAATACATTTTTCTATTTCAAAGTGAATTTACAGCTGCTCTTCAAGCAGGATAACCTGGAAATTTTGGAACAAATTTTAATTTAATTCCATGCAGTGCATGTGTCTCTATCTTGCTAATGAGAATGTAACATGGAGAGCATAAAATCAAAATGTCTACTGCTTCTCTCGTGTTATGAAGGAGCTCCTGGCAGTTTTTCAATTTCTTCGAATGCCCTGTGCCAGTGGTCTCTCACACATGTGCAGATGTCTCACTTTTCTCAGCAGCCTCTAATCTCTCTTTTTTGGATCCTAGGATACAATCCTTACTCCCAGCTTCTCATATTGAGTGTCCCAACTGCCAGCTCATTGTTGACCTTTCTCATTAAGCAGCTCAGACCACTGAGAGTTGTGTCTTGACCATTGCCAGGATATGGGTGGGCCAGTGGCAGGAATCACCCAAAGCCATGGAACAACGGTGAATTGTATGTGGAAAGGCTGAAAATACTTAATTCCTCACCTTTCAGTTTAGGAAAAGATGAAAGATCTTGAGAAGCTGTGTTTTCACAGACTAGAAAACAAGCTAATGTAGCTAGAGTCACATTTTTAAATAGTGGTGGATGCAGAAATATTTGCCTGACTGTTCATGCATCATGAAGCAATTAATGAGAAGTGAACTTCCCTGTTTCTGTTTAGCTGATTGGAATACCAGCTTTGAAGCTCAGTGATGGCATGTTGCTGTTGGCATTTACTATTTAGACACTGTTCATGGAATGAGGGCCAAAAATGGGATTTAAACCTCTTTGGCTTGGAAACTAAAGATTCAAAGTGTGAAAAAGAGCAAAGGAAATCATAAAAAAAGATTAGAGAAAAAAAAGAAGCAAAGATTTAAAACAACAGTAGGCAGAGGAGGTTCAATTTCTTTTCAGAGAGTAACAAATGTGACAAGAAAACATTTGGACAATTAAATAAAAGTCTGTCTGGGATCACTATGCCAGTGCTCTGCTGACGTCAGTGGGTGTTGTGGCCCCTGCACAGCAGACAGCATATAGCCCTGAATTTAAAAGCTCCTGCTACAAATAATCATATTTTGATACTGCCAAAGCCAGTAAGTGTGTAAAACTTGTAAACTAGTCATGTAACAGAACCAGGGAAACTGACTTTTAAATTAAGATGATTAAAAACAAATGGCCATTCTTCTCACCTGCTGTTTTTAGGCCTGTAAGGTCAGCCTGGGTCGTGCTCTCGGGCTGTGCTCTCTGGCTGTGCTCTGAGTGTTTTTTGACTGAAGCTGAAATTCCCGCATGGACACTTGACTCCAGAAGGGGGAGCTTCAGCAGGCACAATTACAGTAAAGTCAACTTGCAATGAAATATTTAAATAGTTGCTTTCTTACAAATAGATTTGAGAGTTTTGATCAGGGTGACAGCAGAATTTTATCTGATCAGAGCATGGGTATATGCTTTAAATGTGTTCTGTCATCAAGCTCTATTAATAATAATTATTATTTTTCTTTAAATAAAAAACAATGGCAAATAAATGAAATACTAAATCTTCTTGACAACAAATATCTTTTAAGATATTCACATGTTTATGTAAATTAGATCTAAAACTGTAATTTCTTACATTCTGATAGCTTTCAGTGTGAATGCCTAAAAATAAACAAGCGGGCTGCTTTCCATTCATACCAAGTAAGGAAAAAAATACACGTCTTTTCATTTATTGATAGCTTAAATAATGAATAGGGAATAGAAGTTTAGGTAGCAGCTAGGGTATTTTATTAATTTTAGTTTCTTGTGAGGCCAGTTTAAGTGCACAGTTGTTAGGAACAAGCTAACAATACACCTGCAGGTGTATTTATGTGTTTTTGTGCAGAAGGGCGCTAAATCTGAAAGAAAAGAGTCTGAAGACAGAAGAGAGAAATGTTACACTTATAATTAAGCCCTTGGTGAAATCCAGTAACAGGTTTCTGAGGGCAGAGTGCTGATTAAGAATACAGGAATCAAGAAAACAAATCGCAAGCCACTTGTGCCAAGGCCAAATCATTTTGAGTTCCTACAGGTTTGCCTTAGGGTACAGGTTGTCCAATAGTTTTCAGAATAAAAAGACAACTCAAATGTACAGGAATCTGTTCTTAGATATTTTGCACAGATGCTCTAACTTCCTTGGAGAGCTTGAAAAGCTGGCAGTGGGTACCTGCAGAACTATCTTCCTCTGAAGCCACGACAACAACACAGTATGTTCTGGATGTGTCCCTCTCAGTTTGGATGCTTTAAATATTTACTATCTCAGTTAAAAGAATTTTGAAAATCATATCCTAGAGCCTTAGAAAACTGAAAATCCAGATATTTATCTTAACTTTCATCTGTCCTGGCCGCTAGTTCATAACAGTATAATAGGTAGTATTTCGGTTATTAACTATAGCTGAGTATTTACCAGGGTTGACCAGATAGGCTTCAGCTCTTTTTTTCACCCCAAGTAAATAAAGAAAAAAATAATATAAAAGTTATTTATAGGGAGTATTTAGAAGAAGGTTATAGTATCATACACACTGTGACCTGTTTCAAGGTTTTCAGTCTTTTAAACTTGTGATGGACAAAAAATACAGAAAGTATTCGCTTATTAACTCAAGCACAGATATAATTTCCACTATATACAATGGTTTAATTTATGATTCTTTCAATTTCCTTTTTATAGGTTTTGAAAATTGGCAATAAGTAAAAGAAAAGTCACTTTTCAAGATATTACTCAAATCACATCAGATAATTTTGGGATATACTACGAAAAGTATTCTATGTAAAGTAGAATTTATTAAAGAAATCATGGCTTGAGGGACGAAAAACCTCCTTTATAAACTAGACAGGGTACAGTTACAACTCTGGAAAAGATAATTCTTTTCAAAAGGAAACATGAAATTATTTTGCTTTTAGATCTCTTTCTATCCTCATTGTACCTGTGCATTATGAATCCAACATAAAGGCCATCAAAGTTGGTAGGGTTTTTTCCTGTTAGTTTGAATTGGTTTAGATGGTGTAGAACATATTTTACTTTCTGCTTACAATGTATAACTACGTCTGTATTTTATTTGCTGTTATGATATAAAACATATCCTTAACTTTCTACTTCAGTTTCCAGATTTTTCTTACTTTTTACATAATGAACTTAAGCCTCTGGGAAGTAAACTTTTTTTTCTTAGTTATTTTTTCATGGACCACTTCGATATACTTAATGTCCCTTAGGGTTCCCAGTTTGCACATTTTTATATTCACCTGAATATTAGGAGACCATTACTATTATCTATTTGCTTCAAGCAAAACGAGTAGCTCATGTTTGGCTTTCAGTAAGAGATTCACTCAAAGACATCAGAGAACAGTGGAGCTGTGACTTTCCCTGTTAGTTTGTTCTCCTAGTGCAGCATAGACACTGTTAAAATGTGCCTACCTTCCATGCCTCTTACTGTAATTTCATAAAGTACTAAATAGGTACTCTCCAGCTTTTAGGAAAGAAAAAAAAAGTATTCTGAGAATAGATCAAGAATTGAATGAGTGATCCAATGATCAGCATAAGAGGCATGGCCCAGACACACATCACCATTTCAGAGTTCTTTGGATTCCATGTGGTACATCCCAGGGTTTCACTCACTAATGATGCCAATGCTTAAAACAATGTAACAAGAAAAGAATTTTCTCAATCATCCCCTATTAAAGGCATAATTTTTGACAGAGTTTTGCCCCTTTTAAAATGTATGGTAATTTTAAAAATCCAAGTTAAGCATTTTACTTCTTTGAGGAAGTTCAGGGAGATATAGATTCAAAGTGGAAAAAAGGACAGCACTGATTTGAGCACCTAAAACCCACCAACTTTAGTGTGACTCAGAACCCAAACTTACACATGACTGTGTGTATTTCTCCAAATTTTTATATTTATATTACTGCTAAATATCACATTTATTGTCAACGTGAAGCAAATCTGCCTATTTTTTTAGGACTTCTTAATTGATTAATTTGGAAAATAATCTACGAAAATGATCAAAAATATAAACATCAACTTTCAATGATACTGTATTTTCCAGTCGCTGATGCATTCCACAAACCATTTCAAGTTGTCAAATTGAAAATAAAGTTGAAAAGAAAGATTATATTTGGAAGAAGGAGGGCAGAAGTGTTTATCAGGCTTAAAATATAAATTTGATTGCCTGTTATCTCAAAGACTGCAAAATTATTCTGTGATACATGCATCAGAAGCATGTGACAAATATACTTTCATCGATCTTAAAATCATACCAAAAATCAGTAATCATCAAGTATTCTTCCAAACTCATTTTGCAAAATCAAAAAGCTGATATTTTAAGCACATCTCACACAGGCACAATGTGCAGGCTCATACATGCTGTCTCTCTTTCTTTAGGCTTGAAGAGATATTTGGTTTTCAAATTACTTTTTGTCTACTTTATTTTTTGCAGAGTGGTGAAGTTAAATTAGGTGGTTCAGAAACATGTATGAAATACACCTTCTCCCAGAATATATGTTTCTGGAAATCTAATACAAATTGCAAACTTTGTGCCCCTTTCTTGCTTTGTCCATTCTCTGGCCTGTCAAACATTCACAGTTTGTAGTGAAAAGACCCTGCCCAGCGCATAAAAAACTTAAACTGTAGGATTGTTGTACTCTATCAGCCCATGTGAGATCAGAAATCTGGGAATAATCCTGTGTTGAGTTTGTTTGCCTGACTGGTCATACAACATTACCAGAGGGAAACAAGATTTTTAAGCATAGTCAACTATTCCCACCTATACTACTAGGAATAATAATCTTTGACCTGTGTTAAGGGATAGCCTTTTCTCAAAGGCGGTGTAGCCTGAGCATACATCCAAAATGGTGAATATGCTGCCAGTTTTGTCCCAGGAAAAGGCCTGATCCCTCTTGCTAATACACGGGGACTCAATGAAAGTGAAAAAAGGGACACCTGGGTGATTTAAGGTTTTTGATGATGACCAACAGGCAAGGAATGAATGTCTGCATGTGAAATCCTACTCCCTATAGTTAATCCGAAATAGTTATCTGAAAATCACCTTAATATCCCAAAAAGTATACTAGTCTGGTATCATAAATGTTTAGACAAGAAATCTATAAAAACTCTTAGAAAAATCTGGTGAAAGCATGCAGAGCTATGCATTATTACAAGTTTGCTAGTGAACAGCTCCCAGTACAGCTCCGGTCCTTTGTATCAAGTCTACTCAGGATAATCCAGGTAACCCTCACTCAAAACTTTTTGGACAACCTCTTTTACAGAAAATAGGTTGAAATAAAAGCAACAGAAATTTTTCAGAATATGACATGATTTTCCCTTCCAATGTATCCTACATCTCAAAATCTTGCATGAATTGACTTAAATTGAACAATATTTCGGCTGCCTGAAAACTGTTCATAAAGCCTTTGAAATGGAAATTATGTTTTCTGAAAGGACAGTTTAGGTTAAAAGGCACAAAACTGTCTAATAAATAACAGAAAGCAGAAAGTCGGATAAAGGTGGAACACCAAGGGTCTTAGACTTACTTGAAGACAGTAGAAAGTGAACATAAAAAGCATGAAAATGTCAGCCTTTAACAGCCGCTTTACATTTTCTGAAAATGTCAGCTTTTTACAGACACTTTACATTTTCTTTGCACTGTTGCAAAATAACTGATTTATTACAGGACAACAGTAAGTTGAACTTATAAAACAATATGGAAAACAGCCCTGAAAATTGGTTGGACCTAATTTACTTTTCCTAATTCTGATTTTTAATATTTGCTTTAGCAGTTAAAAATCCTTTAGAGAAGGACTTAATTTTCAGGGTTTTAGAAACATTTAGACAACATACACTATAGTATTTCTGGAGCAGAAATTTTTTATCCTTTTATTGAGAAATAGAATGTTAAACTTCCATGATGTAAAACAGACCTACATTGCAACTAAATGCTGATTTTATGACAATGAAACTTTCAATAAATCTGAAACTAATTCAAATAATATGATAAAAACATGTTATGCAGATTCATAACTGAACAAGATACAGCAATTTTCTTATAGCTTTATTTTCACTTTAAAATTCAGACTGATCAGACACTTTATATGCTAACAAACATGCAGATGTGCACAGAGCTGGACTTACTATTTCTTTTATTCATACTTCCTAATTTTCTCAAGGATGGTGTATGGAGCCTGACTCATAAGTGTGCAATTGCACTCCAGAAAAAGTTTCTGTGATGATGATAAATGGGAAGGGAGAGGAGAGGAGAGGAGAGGAGAGGAGAGGAGAGGAGGAAAAACACCTTAGTTCTGCTGGATGACAGGAAATGGTCTTGAGCACCCTTGCTTTGTTATTGCTGCTCTCCCCTGGAAGTACAACAGTTACAACAACGTTACTCTATCCCACAAAGGCCAAGTGTATCAATTTACCGTTTCCACAGCTGCAGGGTATTAGGTGCTGACTGCACCCATTTCTGTGGTCATCACACTGTGTTCAGCCGAACACCAAGTGTCAGATCTACTACTGACAAAGGGTGTCTTTCTCCTCTAGGTTGTCGGGTGCTGATGAGTACACATCCTCTTGCTCTGCTATCTGTCCAACAACCGTAAGTTCGTCTTATTGATCATCACTAGCCCCTCTTAGGCTTCTTTTTCTCATTCACACCTAAACACAGTCACACATGCTTGAAAGGTAATTTCCTATTAGGAGAGCTTGCTAAGCTTTCCTTTTGTAGTTTTCTCAAAAAGTCTCTTTCCTCTGAAGCCTTCCAAATTTTGATCGGCAGTGAGGGCAAAGGAAAATGCTTAGGTAGAAATGCTGAGCTCTAAATAGGCATTAATGAATAATGGAGGAAGGGATTGATATACATTCTTAACCATTCTGTCTGACTGTGAAATTGCTGAAAAGTTATTCTGAGTTTTAGGTTTCTTTTTCCCTCATTACAAATTGCTGGAAGGGCCAAAAGCCATCCTTTCACTTATTAGCAACAATTAAGGTTGTTCATTTGATACCCAATTACTTTGGTACTCAGGAAACCCTATTCATTCTGGGCAGTTCAGTGTGAAAACTTGACAAAAATGTAAAGAAAAGTTGGGATTGTCATTATCCAGCAGTTTTTCAGACTTTGTAACACTATGTGAATATACCTGCAGCACAAGGATTAGGGCTCAATATTCACAGTTCACTTTCTTCTGTGTTTGTTAATATATTAATAAGGAAGCATACAGTCAGTTGTATGTAGCTCACTTTTTTCAGTTAATGGTTTGTCTTACATGACTTCATCAATTCCCATCATCCTTCCCTTTAAGAGTTTCTGGAAAATAGCATGGAGGATATTGGGGCACTTTTGTGGCTTGCTGTTAGCATGCCACCAGACGAGTGGAACTACAGAGTAAATTGATCATATTGAAATTATCACAAAAGACTGAATTGTTGCACAATTTCAGTTACTCTTTGAAAACCATGGAAAAGTCACATTTGTTTTCCTCTAAATTTTCTATTTCATTATCAACTGTGTGTTTTAATCTATAAAAACAAAAAGGCAGTCTTTAGAACAGAAACACAAACAAGAGTTACCCACTAAGTCAGTCTTTTCATTTAGGAGTCCTCATTCATGTTTTATGGTCCTGATGGAAGGTATTTGTCTAAATGAAGAAATATATTCTAGCGCGAGAAAGGAATTGAAATGAGGGGCATCTGTATTTGCCAGTTTGGTGGATCTACATAAAGTTCCTAAGTTTTTTGGGAGTACTCATATCACAAAATATCAGTGCATATTCAAGTTGCTGTAACTGTCAGTATTGTGACACCTGCCTCACAGATGAAGGATGATAAAGGAGTGGTTAATCGTAGCCATCATCCAACTGTGTGAGCAATATTTGCACTAGGAAAAATGACCATTTTGAACAAATTTGCTGGCAGAAAAGAAATTTTCTTGGGGTAAGATGAGCATTGAAGAATGTAGCTAAGTGAAATAATGTCAAGTTTGTGACAGAAGTGAAGGTGATAGGACCACACTGTGCTTTCAGAAGAGCAGTGTGACTTGACTGTGAGACAAGCCAAATAAAACATATTTGTCCTGTAAAGCTGCATATCAGTGTCAATGACGTGTTGTGAAGATGAGTCAACGTATTTTAAAATGGAAATAATAAGTTAAGAATACCTGACTCTTCACACCAAACAAAGCAGCCTAGAATTTAAGGAAAAAGCCAGTGAAAAGTTTATGTGTAAATTAGTATTTTATCTATGCATTATTTTTTGGTTTAGCTAAAAGCATCTTGTTTTAGACTTTTGTGTGGTGTGTATGCATGAGGAATTTTGGCTGTCATATGCCCTTGGGTATTTAGATGGAATACTCATAAGGGTGCAGTTGTGGGAAAGGTTTATTTAGCTTATCTGGAGGTCTGGGTAAAGAGGAAGATGCTGTTCTAGACCAGGGTGTCTCCGATGGTAAGATTACATCTCCTTTTCTGCAGAAGTCTCATAGACAAGCTGTCCACAGAACGGGTGTCGTAGCGAACAGGAGCAGAACCTGCACGGGAAAAGGAAAGAGGATCAGCTGAGACACAGTAAAGGAACAGCCATACATATAACTTTGATGGACACAGATTGTGTCCTGGCTGTGTCCTGAAAAACGTGTCTTACTGATAGTTCTCTAAGAAAAAGAAAGGAGTAGGGATTGCACAGAAGGGAATAGATATTGGGGAAAGAGACAAGTAAAATTTTGATGGCTCTTGAGGTGGCTGGGGTGATAAGATATGGTATCAGACATAAAGATTTCAATGGCATGGAAGGTTTAGAATAATTCCCTATTCAACTCACAGAATGGCTGCCAGGGTCTTTTTGGGATTGCTTTCCTCTGGATCTCTGGATACTGCATAAAATGCTCAATAGGCTGATGTCCCATGTATCAAATGTTCCAGGATTCCCAGTTTCATCAATCAGGACTTCATAAACTAGTCAGGCAAGGCAACAAGATTTTCCTCACACAGAATTTAAGAAATAATGCCTCACAATGCCCTTTGAATAACTGGAAATGATGTCCACTATTCCTGGATGAGGAAGAACTCATGGGGAGACCTGTGCAGCTTTGTAGGAGTGTCTGTTAAGTGAGTTCGATTTATCTGCCTGTGCGATTGGATCTCCACTCATTTGAAACCCATTGAAGGGCCAGGGTCAATTCTCAACAGAGTTGGCTCAGATTTCCCTAGGAAAAGGGAAGAAAGGAGCATTTGAATCAATAGCTATGTCTGCATACTTGTTAATGGAACAGTCATTTATTACTTTGTGTCAGGAAGCCATCTCTGCCACTCAATTTTGATCACTTACAGAGGTGGATAGCCAGAACTGACCCCAGCAACCCTTTCCCCCATTTCCTGTGTCACTCTTCCAGGCAGTGTTGGGGCACAGCACAGGAGTTAGGACAGTCCACTTGCTGCTCCTAGTAGGGAGTTTGGAAGCAGCTGCAGTATTCTACAAGACAGGAAAATTTAACAGTATGGACAAGGGGCATTTCATGTCATCTAACACCAGTGCTAAAGACTTGGCCTTGTTAGACTCCTTACCCTGTTACATACGTTCTCTACACTCACTCCCTAGTTTTTGTTTTTTTTTTTTTTTTTTTTTTTTTTTGGTAGGTAATAAAAGCCCCCAACAAAATGCCATCAACCAGTGAAACAAAGCCCGATAGAATGATGTAGGATTTTTCAAATTAGCATTGTATAGCAACTTTTGCTTCAGCTGTCTTTTCACAGCTCTCCCAAGAGGAAAAGAAAATTAGACTGGCCTTTGCCACACTTGTGAAATTGTTATTCTGTATGGAGGGATGATCAGAACAGAGCTGATCAAACCAGCACTTCTGGATTCTCTCAGAATGTAACTGCAGTGATGCTTATTTTAAAATGGGCTTCTCATACATTCCCTCTTACCAAAATTCAGAGTATCTGAGCCCTGCAATGAAATGCATTTTACATCAGATACACCATCTAAACAGTATCTGGAGCAGAGTGAGATCTCAGCACTTTCAGTCCTAATAACCTGTGGGTTTTCTCTTGTGGCTTGACTCCAGTCTATTAAATCGTGCATTTCTTGCTGCAAAGTAGCATAAGTTCAATGGGAAACATACAAAGTGTCTTTCTCTTCCAGAAAATTGTATCTCAGCAGCTAGGGAAAGCTTCTGGGAGGTGGATGCAGTAGATCTGAATTCCCTCCATTTGAAGTAAGGACTGAATCCAGTTTGTTTCCCAAACCCTTAAAGATAAAAGGGTGGTAACACAACTACAACCTTTGGTGATCTATTAGAAAAACATAGATTTTTGGAAGCCTCTGTCTTGCTAATATCCATGCAGATGGCTTTCATAAAGAAATCCCTAATTTCTGGTTTCCAGTGGATGGAGGCAGGAGAGATGGACTGTGTTTTATATGCATACAGTGTGGAATTCCAGAGATTTAACAACTTAAATGTCAAACATGAACATATGGCAACTTTAGACGCTAACAGTTACAGGGATGTTTGGGAAGAAGGGGATGGGGGGAATAGGAGAACATTTGTGAGGTAAGATTGAAGATAAATAACTTAAATCCACTTTTGCCCAGTTATTAAATGTCTGTGAGCCTTTTATTTATGCTGGTAGATTCATGTCAGAGCAAAGGCATAGACACTGAAAAAATGATCATTCATATTCTTAAAATGATACTACAGTCTCTGGCACAGTATCACTCTGTTCCAACTAGTGTGCTTGAAAATAATTCTCAGGCATGCATTGGAAATTAGCACAGAGTGGGAATCATTCCCAACAGGCAGTTTGAATGTTGTTAGCTTGTTTTTGATGGCAAGAGAGCTTAATAGTGAGGATGTGCCAGTTGGCTTCAGTGTCAAAGAAAGCCCTAGGCTCTGTTTAGTTTGCTAGTGTAGATATAGTCCTATTGGTTCTAACACCTAAATCTAACCTGAATCTTTTTTTTATTTTGCAGAGAAGGTGGAGGCTGTTTTGGGATGCTGCCCCTTGCGATTTGGAATTGATCTTGCAAACACCTATTCATACGAATTATTGTAACTCAAAGAGTTCCACTGATCTGAAAAAGCTGCCTATAAAATCAGAACAAATATTTGTGAGAGAGGTGTTGCAGAATCAGCATGTGGTGGGACAGGTGCAAAATAGAAACTTAGAATCTGATTTCTGTGCAGTAATGCATTCTGCTTCCAGAGAAACTGAAATCATAAACAACACAGCAATCTGTCTCACCTTTGAGTCGTTTGTCCATGCGTCAGTTGATTCTGTGGCCTTTCCCCAAATCAGTAGTCATAAAGACTTCATTTTATTTGTGTGCCCTTATACCAAGCATGTGGTGAAAAACTAGTGCCCTAAAAATGTTACCTTTTTAAGAATAAGTACATTATTTTTTGCCATGCAGTAGTTGTTATATGCTCAGTATGTTTTTTTTCTTTTCATCCTTTCATCCCTGGTGAGGAAATTGAATGAAATCTCACATTGTTGTCTATTTCCCCATCAAGGAGTTTCTTCCTTGGAGAAAAAAGAACATTATGTACTATCTGCACTTGTCTTTAATATTAAAAACTTAGAAACAAAGTGTTGTTAATTATTTAGAAATTACTGGCTGTGATCATTATGCTAAATGACAATTATGGTTATTGTTTACACCAAGAAGTTCCAGTGAGGAAATAAGAGATCAAATTCCCCATGTAGTTTGAGCTGCACAAACATAAAGGAAAAAGATAGACTCTGTACCTCATTTTGGAAAGAAAGAAGCAATAATGGCCAGTTTTAAGAACCAAAGGGCTAAGAAATAAAATCGACGGGATAGTTCCCTTCCTTCTGCAACCACACCCAGGGACATCTATCACAACTCTCCATGCATCCCACGCTTTCCTCACATTCCACCACCTCTATCCCTTACATAGCTGCGTGACCCATTTTACACCTCTCTTCTCTTCACCTTCTTTTGTCATTTCTGGTACAATTCTAAGAGAGAGTGCAGCTATTGTCACAAATCATTTTCTACAGCTAGCTCTCACAGAGTCCTGAGGATACATCTCCCATCCATCTCAGCAAAATAAAGTATAGGGGACTTAATTTCTTCCCTTTGAGGACATATTGCTTCATAGAAGTCTTGGCTGGAAGGAGTATCTGGAGGTTGTCAAGCCCAGAATTTCTACTTTAGGTGGGACTATGCCACTACTGGGTAATGTGTTTTGGTTATATTTTATATATTTGGTTTGTTTTGGTTAAGTCCTGCAAAAATTGACAGAAAGAAGATTTCCCCTTAGGCCTTGCTGGGCAGCATGTAACGATGATGAACAACCATTCTGGAGAAGTCTTCCTCCTCTCTAATGGGAATGGCCCTAGCCACAGTTTGTGGCCTTGCTATTTCTTCTGCCACTACCACCCTAAAAGGTGATGTGTGAACAGCTTAGCAGCCTCTGCTTGGCAGCCCTCATTTGTGGTCTGGGAGACCCCAAACTGATGTTTTATACCCCTCTATCCTCTCACTTTATTATTTTTCTTCTCCTTCACATCTGTTTGGTTTTTTATTTCTCATATTTACAGTGGACCACTGTTAAGATCCAATTATTATTAAGGTTCTTTGGAAATTCCTCTGCCTGAATTGAGGTGCAAATGAGACCATATGCCAGTGACAATAGTATGGGTTTTATTTGATAGTAAATAGGAGAGAGAGAAAGAAAGAGAGAGAGAAAGAAAACAGAGAGAAAGAAGTAGAGAATAGGTGGGGGGGGAGAGGGGGGGGGTACAGAAAGAGAGTGCCAGGGACAGAATAAGGAAAATATCACCGCTCTGTGGATCCCAACGATGTTCTGTTGATGCTCTCCAGCTGGTCTCTTGGTGGTGAAGGTTCCCCAAAAGGCACAGAATCCGATGGGTTAATATAGCTCAAGCTAGGTAGGAATGTCCTGGCATGTCCCCTGGGGGAGGGGGCAGTCCCTCACGGCCGGCTCTGGGTCTGTTGTGTCCGTGCAGTCCCGTGGTGCAAAGCCTCTCTCGTGAGAGTCCCGTGGATGGGTTGGGGTTCCACAGCTGGGCCAGTTTGTGTGCTCGGAGGATGGGGGTTCATTGCCTCTGACCAGAGGTTACACCTGAAATCTCCTCCTCCCCCCTCGGCTGGGGGGAGTCTGTGTAAACCTGGCTTCAGTGAACTGTGCTCTCTCTCCCCACCCCAAACTCAGCTGGGGTGGCAGCTGGAGTCCTTGGCCTTTTGTGGATGCATACCTTTCCCTCAGCCTGAGATGATTAAACAATAGCTTTATCTGATCAGCAGTTACAGTCCAAAGTTCTTCAAGGAGGTTTCTGTGGCTGTACCTTCTTTAAAAGTTCATATCAATGTTTGAGGCATGAACTATTTTCAGTCTCTGACAACCACATGAGACTGTCTCCCTTTGCCTCCGTTACAAGTAATTCCTAATGCTGTTCCCTTCACTCCTGTTAATAACAACAGTTCGGATTTCTTGTTAATGATACCCGATGATGCGATATCTCCTCTGATATCTACATTGCTTGCAAGTTAAATTTCTCACTTCATGTGCAAAAAAGGACATCAGCTTTGGGACATCTGCTATTCTTGTGTTGCTGATACCCTCTTGTATGACCATCATCTGGCTTCACTGACATGATCTGTTGCAGTACTCTGTAGCTGGACTTTTTAGTGACTTTAAGTTGATGAGTGTTGTCTCTTGTTTGTTGTGGGGCTTGATGAATTCTTCTCCTCCCAGTCTCTCTTGCTCAGCAAAGTTGTTCAATGTGTCACTTCCATCTGTACCATGTCTTTGCCTTTCTTTCTTCCTCTTCAGTGTAATGCATGGCATAACTGTCTGATTTGTTTGCTCACAGAATCTCTGTAGCATATTGGGTTTTGTTAAAAGCTTGTGACTATGAAAAAAGTTCTGCTGTTTTCCTTACCCTGTGTGCTAGTTTTGCCTGAGATACAGGTAATTTTTTTCTGAGTAGATGCTTCAGTGCTCTGTTTTGGCATTTAGCATGAAAATAATGTTGATAACACATTGATGTTTTTGTTGTTGCTCAGTAGTTCTTACCCTAAGTCAAGGACTTTTCAGTTTCCCATGCTCTGCCAACGAAAAGGTGCACAAGAAGCTGGGAGGGAGCATGGCCAGGACAGCTGACCTGAACTGGCCAAAAAGATATTTCATACCACATGACATCATGCTCAGCAAATAAGGATGGGGGAAGAAGAAGGAAGTAGGGAGACACTAAGAGTGATAGTGTAGTGTTCATCTTCCCAAGTAACCATTAGACACAATGGAGCTCTGTTTTCCCAGGAACAGCTGAACACCTGCCTCTCTATTCACTCATGGGAAGTGGTGAATTAATTCCTTGTTCTGCTTTGCTTGTGCATGCAGCTTTTGTTTTACCTATTAAATTGTCTTTATCTTAATCCATGAGTTTTCTCAGTTTTGCTCTTCTGATCCTCTTCCCCATCCCACCAGGGAGGGGAGGATGGGGGGGAAGTGAGTGAACTGCTGTTAAGCAGTTGATATCTAGGTTTAAACAATGACACCCTGGTTACTACACTCTGAATCAGGTGAAACTGGATCCAGCAGGGAGGAGGTGAGTCCCTCCTGGAGAAGATGTTTGTGCTCAAGTCAGGGAGGTTTAGAGTGTAAAGTGAGATGAAAAAAAAAAAAAAAAAGGTTTAAAAAAAATGACAAATAGAGAAAATTCTGCCTGAAAAAGGACCAGCTGACTTCTAAGATAACCATTTAGATTTAAAATAACAAAACCCAGAACCGTACAACCATCCTTTTTATATTCACAGACCATTAGATGGGTTTGGCATAATCATTTGTGAAGAGAATGCAGCCAGATGGACTAAAAATTCTGGATGGCCTGTTGTCCTGTCCAAATGCCTTATGGAACTATTCACCCAGCAAAACCATCAGAATCCAGTTTCTCCACTGATGGAATGAAAATTGCTGGAGGAAATTCTTGGTGGAGGTTTTTTTCCTTACACATTTTTAACATTCTTCAGTCAGTACTAACATTTTCTTTCTAAAATCAGCTTCTCCAAATTAATTGATTTCCATATCTAAAATCACAGCTTCTATTTTCTTCAATTCATTCGTCACAACCTCCTTCTGCCCCTATTTTTCTCTCCTCGGAGGACCTTGCCAATTTATACTGAGAGAAAGGAGATAAAGTGTGAGTCTATTCTCTTTCTTTTTTTTTTTTCTTCTCACCCTCTCATGCTTTTATAATGTTGAAGATGAGGAAGCTTCTGTTCTCCTCTCCTCCATAAAGTGTCCTAAAGAGTCTCATACCATCTCCTTACCTCACACTGAAACACTTTTGAGCATTTAGACCTCTGCTTCTTGCCTCACATTACAAACAAGTTCTACATTTTTGCATTCTCGTAAAGAGAAAAAAATATATTCAAACTCACACTTGCATTTTCACCAGTCTTCTTATCCATTTCCTTTGAGGGTTTTTTTAGTGAAAAGCTAATTTAATTCTCATTTCAATCAAAAACCAGTTCATGTGTGGCTGCTGTGAGCTGCAGTGTATAAAAGCCCTATTATCTTTTTCATTTCCAATGGCAAATACCAGAACCAATCTCATTCCCTGCTCTGACTGCCACCAACAGTCATCCATCTTCAACATTGCCATGCTTGTTTTCTTAAAACAGTGTCCTCTTTTTCTGTGGTGACTCTGTCCTCTTCTAAGCCTCAGTTGCCATGTCCTGTAGAGAATGCCTCTTATGCCTTATTCGCCTCACTGTGTATGTTTCATGTATCTGCCAGTGGTCCTTTCTTCTTCATCATCCAAACGTGGTTAATCTTATCCATACTAATTCAACCAGAATACACCAATCTGCCACCTCACAGCAGACCAATTTCTTTCTGTCTAAGGCAAAATGCTGATGTGTTTCTCCAATAGTACTTGGTGATTTTCTAGTCACCTCATCTAGCTCAGCACATCTAAAGAAATCTTTTGAGGAAAATTGAAAGTGCTTTTGTTCTTCCTTGATGTCTGTACCAGGGGAAGTGTCTGTGTCTGTCATTCAACATACTTGACTCAGGTATCCTCTCTAGGTCCTCAGGTATAGGTTACATTTAAGTTGTATGTCTTCTTTTTGTACACTACCTTTAGTACACAGCTTTCCCAATAATCTCTACTACCTGTAATATAATCCTTTTGGATGCTATTTGACTGATTTCAATCACCTATATGCAGTAGAGACATCTGCATCTGCGTTCTTTTTTTTTTTTTGATTCCTCCCTGTACAGTGTAGAAAAATAGCTATTATAGAGTGGAAATTTTGCTAAAATAGACATCCAATCAATTTTTTTTTACATTTTTTCCCCAAAAGTTCCTGAATCTTGGAGGACTAGCTCCTATGTAAATATTCATGCTGCAGAAGTCTAAAATTAGCTGAAATCAATCTTGTCTCCTTTTTCCTTTCTTTCTTTAGCTTTGTAATTTCTTTCCTTTAGAACCTACCAAAGGCAAACTATGCCCACTTAGAGGCCGTATGAAAATAGCATTCCAGGTTCATTTCCCCAGGCTGTAACTTTGACTATATCATTCATAATCATTCATCCATTCAATAACTACACCTTTCATCTGAAATCAAGTTTATGCTACTTATCTTTCTCACCGTTTTTCATCTCTCATTTACTGTTCAGTCTGACAGCCACATATTGCCATTGCTGTAACTTCCTATTGCTTACTTAAAGACATTTTGGAGCAAACATATGTATAGTTCCTCCCAGGCTGTCCCACAAATTTAAGGAAATATTTGCATATACATCTGCCATGCTGTAGAAATTAGATTTTTACAAAACCCCACCAAATGTCTTCTTTCCTGTGACACTTACAAGAAGCTTGTCAAGTGCTTGGCTTCTGAATCACTGAGGCCAGTGATCTGGATTTTTAACCACAATTCTATTTCTTTCTCTTCTTAGTCTCAACACTATGAAAATAATGTTTTGAGCAAGGACTGTTTATGACTTGTATTTAGACAGTACTTAGCATAAACACATGTCAGACTATGAATAAATATTCATATTTATATTCTATTCTATATGATAAAATTCTAAATGATAAATATATTTTATATGTTCTAAATTATAAAAAAGTTAAACAAATATTAATAACAAGAGCAATATGAGATATTTTTATAACAAAATATTTGATATTTAAATTATCTCTAAGTCTCAAATAAACAGAATGTACCCTTTCCTTGTTACTTGGAAAATTCACTACGAATATCATTTTTATGGTGCTTCAGAGGAAGAAAAGACTATTATTGTTCAGTAACTATAGCCGTATGTGATACTCAATTCTTGTAGAATAAGAAGGACAAGCCTGCATTTTAGACTGAATTTTGCACCCGTCTCTATTGGGAATGGCAAGCTATTTACAGTAATTCAGGAGTGTTCCTACTGGATAACTTGGCAGTGACAAAACTGGATTATGTGTTATATTGTAGGCCACAAAGACACAAGAAAATTCACCCCAATAAATTTTTTTTCCAGTCATCTCTACTGTTCCCAGTTTGTGTACTTTGACTTTCATATATTTACTCTGTTTATATAGCTTTTAAGTTTTTCAATGTAGATAGCAGTGTTAATTTGTATTTGTTTCATATTTACATAGTTTCTGCATTGAGTTAATTAAGTTAAAGTTGAATTTTAAGAAAAAAAATCAGATTAATGGTATCGTGTAATTTCAGGTTAATTAAGGAAGATATACTGCTATTCATATTTTAATGTAATTAATATTTTTAAGGCTCTGGTTTTTTTTTCTAATCTGTGTCATGAACAAGTTCATGTCTGCTAGATACTAATGAACAAAAAGCAATGTATATAGTGTTATTACTTAAATAATCAACAGTTAGGAGGACATTTATCTTAACCTAGTATTTGCCTTTTCAGTTTATTTCTATAATCTCCAGACATATACAGAACTAAAATTTCCCATCAAGTTTTTACAACCTAGAATGAAAAAAAAAAGTTACTTTATTTCATTAAGTTCAGATCCACCTCATAGAGTTGGGACATGAATTTTCAGTGACTGATTGCAGCAGAAAAAACATCACAAATTAGCCTAGCGAGCCAGTGCACATTTTTAATATGTATTTATTTCTAGAAATGTAAGTGCTGAGTTGCTGATTTCATTAAAATTATGGCATATTACATTTAGGATCTCTATTTGCATATTTTTTGCCAGCTGAAGTATTAGTTTTTGAAGTGCCATTTAAGACAATTTTTGCGGAGTGACAGATACAGATTTTCATTAGGATCACAGCAAGCTGTTGGTTAAGATTTGAACTCTAGAGAACAAGCCCACTAGAACTACATAAAAATATGTTAAATTACTATCAGGGTTGTGGAAGCATGAATTCCACAAGAAAAATAAAATTAATATAGATATTCAGGGTTATGACCCCCTGAGATATAGTTCTTGGAGAAAATAAATAAACCCCAAAAACCTCAAACCTTCAAATTTGAAAACTATTTCGTTCAAAAGACAAAAAAGATCAGGAAACGTTTTATCTTGCTTTGATTTGATTGCATTGTTATAAGAAAAAAAAATCTTAGGAAGATGCAAAAAATAGAAAAAAAATCACCTGAAATACTTGTGAGATTATGCCATGCTCTACTTTCTAAACTCGTGAACCCCTGCTTCTCACTCAATGATATGACTTTTTATTCTTTGCTACATTCATATATTCTCATTAGTCTCATAATCCAGGTGCATAGTGCTGTCTCAAGGGAGACCTCCACTCATGTTTTCTCTGCCCTCTGTTTTCAAATGGGGAAATGAGCATAATTGATAGCTGTGCTTAGTTCCCTTTGAAGCTCTTGAGTACAGAACCAAGTGGAAAAAAAAGGAAAAACAACAAAAAAACGTTGTTTGTACGTTTATGGGGAAAAGGAGACTGTAGAAGGACAAAGGAAGAAGGAAAGCTGGAGGATGAAGGAAAAAATGGAAGAAAATCATGAGGGAACTGCAGCTGAAGATAAAATGCTATATAGTATCAGATTGCAAGAACAGAGAGACAGAAGAATGAGTGAGTTCCAAAAGTCACTTTCTCCAGAGATCTTGTGTCACAGATGCTGCTGCTGCTGCTGCTGCAGAATAGGATTTAGACATCCATCAAAGGCCTGCTGTTGTCCTGGTGAGAAAATAAATAGTTCAACATATTGCTCATCTAAACCAAAGTTACCCTGTAAAGGCTTAGAAGGTTGGGAAACTTGGGACCCATGAAGGATTCTCTCCATTCTCTCACTCAGTTCTCTGCCTCTCTCTTTTCTTCTCTCTCTCTCTTTATATCTATAAATGTTGAATATATAAAAAATTACAAATAATATATATACACATCACATATAGCATATGAATAAGTTTAGGTAGCTTTATGAGTTGCGTGTGTATATTTACACACATATGTATCTATTATATGTACGTATAAAATGTATGTGCAAAATTCTTAAGCCTGAATGAAGTCAAGATAAATCTTATTTAAGAGCTGGCTGAATTCCAAAGTGACATTGCATGCAATAGCTTCATGCACGTGTGCACACACAAACAAATTGTACATTCATAGTTTTAATGTTCAAATGCAAAGTATAGGTCAATGTTATAATTATTGATGATGTTTATCAGAACATTTCCAAAAAGCGAAAAAAAAAAAAAAAAATTAAGTAACCCTGAAAGGTTTGGAATTCCAGTCGGATCCATAACCAGTGTAATTAACCAGTGTAGCTGCTCAACAGGATTTTTAAAATGGGCTTGGATGTGAGTTTTTTCCTCTTTTCTCTTTCTAGTGGGAAACAGAAGGATTAGACAGGCTTTGGACAGAATTGCTAGAAAACAAAACATATATGAGTTTTGTTCTTCCATCTTTGCCTCAGAAAACCTGTAGCTAAGATACATCTGAGGATTACATGGAAAATAGTCTTTGTATGTTAATCTCCTGGGCATGGCATGAAAAAACAGGAATCAAAGCCCATTTCTCACTTTAACATTACCATTGTTGGATTCTCTTGGAACAAATTAAGATCACTAGATTTAAGGCCAAGGTTTTATGCCTGCCCTGACTGACACGCTAAGACCTGATTTAAACTGGATGCAGCTCATAGAGGAAATTCTTTCTTATAGTGTTTAGTTGTGCAATTGAAGTGATGAATTTTTTTAACTTAGTTTCTGGATTTGTATAGCTGCTAAAACAGTAGATATTCACCTCATTCTTCTTCTCTTCTCTTTTATGATGCCATTAAAATTTTATGAGTTATTAATGAATATCTAGACTTTTGACCTTCGATACTTGGCTGAGGACAAAGTTATCAAAGCAGAACTATGATAGAGCCAATTGGAGTCTGTTGAGGTGTAAGAATATATATTCTGTGTCATTAAATAAAAGCAATAAAATGTACTGCTGTTTGTGCCTCTGTTCTTAAAAATTTGTTAAAAAATTGTGCTGGGCTGACAAAACCCAGTCACTGGCAGAGCTGATACCATTGCTCCCATCTGGTTCAAAGAAGGTTCTGTAAAGTAACACAGAAGGAGGCAGAGGAGAGACTGCTTCACTCTTAATAATATTCTTTCATTTTTTCCCACAAAACCTGTGAGGGGTACTTAGCCTAGACCCATAATTTTCTGCAGACCCATAAACTAAGTTCTGCTTTATGACAAGACTGCTGACAAGAACCTTATGAAGTTTAACAATGGAAAGTGTAAAGTCCTGCTGCTGGGGAGGACCAACCCCAAATGCATGCTGGAGGCTGACTGGCTGCAAAACAACTTCATGGAATATGACCTGCATTCTGGTGGCCAGAAAGCTCAATGTGAGCTGTAAAAGCATCATTGCAGCTGATGAGCAGGCCAGCAGCATTCCAGGATGCATGAGAAGGAGCAGGTCAAGGGATGTGATCCTTTCCCCCTAACTTGTTGCTGGTGAGGCACAGCTGGAATGCTGAGTCTGTTTTTGGGTTCTGCAGCACAAGAGACACAGGCATATTGGAGCAAGTCCAGTTATGGTTATTAGGAGACATGCAAGGAAAGACAGAGATCTAGGGCTGTTTAACCTGCAGGCAAGGAGGCTCATGGTGGTCTTAGCAATGCTGATAAATATCCTTGCAGAGGGATGTACACAGTCTTGGGTATCCTGCTCTGGCCCATCCTGCTTTGAGAGGGAGGTTTGGACTATGCAATCTCCAAAGGTCGTTTCCCATAAGAACTGTTCTGTGATCCTGTGAAACTATGAAGTGGATGATCATCCATCCAGGAAGCCCTGATGGAAGCCCTCCTTGCATCCCTCCTGTGGTGTGACTGTGGCACACTGACAATGTAGAAAATATTGCAGAATAATCTGACTTGGAAGGAACCCACAAGGAGCACTGATCCCACCTCTTAAGGGAATGGACAGTTCAGGGGTTGAGCCCACAGCCTTGGCATTATTAGCACTGTGCTTCAACCAACTCAGTTACCCTCAGGGTTGCCCTTCTCTTGTTTCTCTTTCCCTCCCAGCTGGGGACAGGTCACTCTGGGGAGCAGTGTGTTTACCATTGGTTTCCAGAGGCTAATGAAAACTTATCATCACAGCAAGAGGGTCACAGCCTCTTATTTATGCCTCAAGAGTGTCAGAGGCCAGCTGGCTGGAGGGGTAAACTGGCCATGCTCAGAAAAAAAGCACTCCTACAAAGTTAGGAGTAACCCTTCCACCATGCAGGGACCCACCTCAGTCCCCAAACCATGCAACCCTCATAATCTTCTGTATTGCTAGGGGAATAGATGCATAGACACAGTGGTTTAGAGGTACAGATGTATTCCTTTACAAATGTGCAGAAGTGAACAATATGCTGTATGGTAATTTATATGTCCAGAATTTTAAACCCTTTCCATCTTTGAACAAGGCAGAGTAATTTTAACAGACTGTCATGACACTTTGCGGTGAGGTGCCTTCTAACACTCCACTAGTACAGTTTTATGAGGAAACTATCCAAGGGTTTGGAACTAGGATACTAGAAGTGACTTTTCTCTTGTCCTTATTAGGTAGCTGGAAGGAGATTACAGTATATGGTGTAAATTTAATGTCACCCTGGCAGGAGGTGGTGGGTTAGGAATCCTGTCAGTCACTGATTTACTGCTTAACAGTAGGGAAAGGCTTTAGAACAAACCCTGTAGGACCATTATAAGTATTTTTTTTATTGTCAAGATGTCAAAACACAACACAGGGTAGCCACTAAGCTTAAAAGTGATTTATAAAAAAAAGACCACCTGGAGATTGTCTTATTTTTGTCATTTTAAAAGGACATGAAAAGATCATTTTTGTCATATCTCTTTCCTGGTCAGTAAAAAAATCCACAGAGGGCCAATTTACTCATAAAATGGCCACTGATGTTATGAAATTGTTCTAGTTTCTAATGTTGCATGTCATTTGTTGCTGTTACTTAAAATGATTTGTGGTACATTTTGCTAAGCTACTGTCTCTCCCCTCTCACCAATTTTTTAATTTCCACTTTCAAAAAGCTGAATTTTCTCCAAGTTGCAGGAAATATTCAGAAACTGCTAAATATTTTAATGTCGAGAGATGGAGACTTGTAAAGGAGAGTGTTGTTAAAGACTCTGACATTTTATACTGATTTTCCATCAGTGGTTATGGTTCCAGAAAACTGCAATTTAAGGCATTTTAAAATCCTAACACTAATCATATGAAATAATAGCACTTTCTGTATAAAACCAACAATAAAAATAACCTTTGTCAAGATTAAAAGCTAGTAGTAGAAGTTATAAATTGACAGTTTCAGTGTGACCGGATTAATAGAAAAAAAATTCCTCAAGACCCCCAAAAAACCTGTGTTTGATGTCAAGGTCAGGACTCAAACATAAAAGCAACATAAAAGAAAGCAGGATATTATTTGCAGCAGTAATAGTACCTTGTCCAGAGTTGCACTTAAGACTGGTGTAAGTACAATAGGGACTGCTTACCTGTTTTCCTTCTGATGGTTGGTTTGAGTTTTATACGTATTATTAGCTGAAAAGTGTGGCTCAGTTTTGAAGCTACATTGTGTAGAAGTTCTTTCAGATGGAAGTGGCTCAGGTTAACTGAGAAAACATTATGCAAATCTGTACCATGGACAACTATTTGCAGAATCCAAAAGATATGGGCTGAAACAAACACCATTTAGATTTATGATTTCCGTGGAAAAATGTCCTTGGGTTGCACCTGGTATAAAACAAGGCCTGGCTCAAGCTTCCCAGCAATACATACCAAACAGAGTTTTCCAAAGCTAGGGAGGAGGAAGGGGAGAGAGGCTGCTCAGAGTGTGTTCACATTTGGTGGAACAAAGCATCAGGATTGGGGTCAGCTCTCAGAGTTCTGGTTTGGAAGGACCCTGCAGAACAAGGTTTGCTTTCATTCTGCACCTGAGAGGCTGGAAGAGATTGGGATCCAGTACTGCTTTTCCAATGAAGCAGCATTCTTCCTACTCCCCAAGTGGCACTGATGATACCTTGGTAGTCACCAAAGCTGAGTCTTCCAGGGCTAAAGCTCAAAGAAAGCAGCACACATGACAGTCAGCCGTATCCTCCAGGACAGTGGGAAAAAGGCAATTTTCTGTTAATTAAAGAAATATACCTACCTTTTCTTTAGGACTTGGGCAGAATGATTGCTGTCTTGGCTTTTGTACTTCCAGAAGAAATGCTTTTTTTCTTCTGATACTAGATGGAGGGACTAGACCATTCATTGCCAATGTATGTGAGAAAAACCTCTTCAAAATACCAGAAATAAGTGGATAGTTTGTTCTTAGGGTAGTTTCTTCTCAGAAAGGCAGATGCAGAAAACTTGGATATTACAGAAGTGTGGACAGATTTTTATATCTATGCCTGATTTGACATCTAGATACAGAATTTTTCAATTTTGTCTGTTCAAAGACCACACTGCATTAGGAAATCAGCGCTACTCTGTGGGGAAGTCATGGGAGCATGTGCAGGGAAGGACTGTGGCAGCTGCTGCCTGCCCTGCTGGACTCAGGGAGATGCTGCTATGGGAAAACAGCCAGGCAAGGAGGGGTGAGTGGGACTGCTTTTATTGTCTCTGCCAAAGAACCTTGTAAGGGCCTGTTATATTCCAGTCTTAGGTATCACTTTTAATCTCAACCTAAAATTAAAAGTGGCAGGACTTAAAAACTTTCCCTGGACTTCTATTAATTTTTGTCACTTTGTCTTTTATAATAAGGCTTTTTAATTTTTTCCTTCCTTATTATAACAAATACGCAGGATTTAAAATATTTATGGAAGCAAAAAACTATTTTTTCTAGTGCAAGAAACAATAAGCATAAACCAGTCTGTCCAATCTCTCTGCAGCTCTGTTGCTCCTGCAGGCTGAGAAAACACTGGGCAGAGAATTATCTCCTTTGTACCAAGGGCATCATATTTTGGTGATCTTTTGGGACTCATTCTCAGGAAAAGAGTTTGAGACAGAATGGGGAAATGTTCTGTCCACCTAATTTGCTTTTCCAATTGAAACTCTAAATTTTCTGAGTATCTTGTCTCATTTTCTCAGTTTAGTGTAAGCCCTTTCCAGCTTACTCTTTCTTTTCAGAAAGAGCATCTCTTCCTGCCCTCCCTCCCTCCCCCATGTTTCCAGTCAAGTGTTATCATACAGCCAGTACAGGAGCAGAGAAATGTTTTAAGGTGAAAAGCTACTAATGGGCTAATTTTTATCAGTGCTTTAACAGTCCTCATTTAATTCACATTTTACTAAAGATGTTAGTTTGTCTACATTATTCAAACTCCTAAGGAACTTTTTGACATCCAGTTATGCATTAAAGCAAAGCCTAGAACAGAAGTAATCATGTAGCTTTAGAAGTGTTGTGAGAAAGAGGTTGCCTACTGATTATAGATATATGTCTGAAGTGGCATAGAGTGTATTTTTCCTTGTCATTTGTACTCCCAATGACATCAACATTTTGTTTCCATTGCTACATAGGACCATGGCTGGTGAGTATGAGAGTATTTCTCTCTGAAAGACAATGCACCACGGTCATCAAGCAGATTTATCACCATGCAAGCACACATCAGGGTGTTCAGAATTGTCTTCTAAAGGTTGAGCACCTCTCCTTTGAAGACAGTGTGAGGGAGCTGGGGTTGTTCAGGCTGGAGAAGAGAAGGCCCTGGGGAGACCTTAGAGCAGCTACCTAAAGGTACAAGAAAGCTGGAGATGGACTCTGTAAAACAGCACAGAGTGATGGAACAAGGGTGAATGGCTTATAAACTGAGAAAATTTTTTTTGATAACAGGAAGATATTCTTCACTGAGAGGGGTAAGACATTGGAAATGGTTGCCAAGAGAGGTTTTGACTGCTCCATCCCTGGGTGTCTTCAAGGCCAGATTGGATAGGGCTTTTGAGCAACCTGGTCTAGTGGAAGGTGTCCCTGCCCATGGCAGGGGGGTTGGAACTTGGTGACCTTTAAGGTCCATTCCAAATCAAACCCCCCAGTGATTCTATGATTTCTTAAATCTCCTGAAAAAGAAGGCCTATTTATATACTTTATACATTATGGAAACAAACTTGTATAGTTAGAATTTTGTGGCATGTTTGATTACTTAGCATTCACCTGTTGTATGACTCTATACACAAAATTTCATCTAGCTATCTGATGTTCCCCAATGAACTTGTATAAAGATTTTTTTTTCATTACAGTATGAAGATTTGATCTATAGAACTTTTGAAATCTAGTATTTTCTTACCATTCAGCTACTCACTTACTGTGATCAAATTATCCCCTTATTACTTTTTACTTAGGTTTTTTGTGAGCAAAAGGAGTGAAACTCTCTGAGGGTACCAGAGTAGACCATTTTACAGTCCTCAAATAATATCTGTTGATTTTATACATACCATGTGTGGGTATTTTAGTAAGAATTATTTGTAGAACTAATGCAAATGTTTTGTAGAAGAATATATGCAATTATTCCAGAAAACATGACTATTTTTTTTTCTTAGTGATACCAGTCATTATACACTGTCTGACTAAACTGAACACATGAAAATATACATTTCACTCCCACACCATGATGACATTTTTATCCTTCTAGTGAAGACTGAATTTTTTCATTACTTTTATTTTCAGACACATTTCAGCCCAAGAAATAAGAGAGTATTTTTTAGAAACTGTAATTAAGAAAGCATGAGGAGATTATGTGCAAAGAATTTGCTGCACATCATTTCTCTAAATATACTGTCTTAATGTTTTGCAAGCTATTCATAAAACATTGATGACACATTACTTATTTTTCTGTGCATAAATATATCCTCTTCTTTGTCATATAATTCTCTTTGTTATATATTTCTGTTGTAAGAGCAATTTACTGGCTTTTAAGATAACTATAAAACATCATAACAAGTATTAAATTAAAATAAAAAACATTAAAGACTTCAGCTGTCTTATATTTCTCGGGAAAAAAAAGCCAGAAAGTCACAGCATAACTGAAAGCTAATCTGTCCAACAACTCGCATTTATCATTAAGTTTATTATTTAACATATTTATGAACATTGCTTTCAAATTTTTAATAAGGGAAATGATTTTGAAGAAGTAGGGGAAAAGCAGAGGAAAAGATGGGGTATAAAGTATATAAAGAAGTAAAAAGAGGAAATAGCTTTCTGTCGCAGTTGTAAGAGAGGTTCCAAAATGGTAGTGGAGATTGCACAGGTCCTGTCAAGGCTTAGTGTATCCTTAGGACTTATTTTTTCAGACAGTTATGTGGAAGCTACCACAGTTCTATTATATATATATTTCCTGTATCCATAGGATCAGATAGCATTTCCTTAGAGTTCTTTCAGTTTTAAATTAGATCCAATACATATAAAAGAGGAATCAATCAATATGGTTCAAACTCTATGTAGAAAGGGGATGGAGTAAGACACACAGAGAGATCAGGGATTAGAAAACTCAAACACAAAACTACTCACCTCATCATGCCTCTTTCTGTCAGTTCTCTCAAATCAAGGTGTCCTGTGATTGTTCTGTCTCCTCTGTCTACTGGCAACTGACCAGCACAGCTTCAATAACTTTATCATTAAGGGGTTTTTTTTGGCACTAAGGTTTTTATCACCATATTCTGTTCTTTAAAATGCAATGAGTGCTCATGTTACATTGTGCAATAAACACAAGCCTGCATTGAACAGGCATAATACACATTTGCTCATAGAATTTGTCAAACCTATTTCAATTGGTTGAGAAAAGAGTGTGTGATTTTTGTGCTGTAGCTCTACAGCTAACTAACTGGTAATCCAGAAAAACACTTTTNNNTTTTTTTTTTTTGTCTGAGCCACAATCATGCAGTAGAGGCAAGAATACAGCATCAACAATAGTTCAAATGTTGTTTCTGTTCCTTGCAGTGTGCTTAATTCTTCACATCTGCTGTTTATTCTAGCTGAGAATTGTCATGTTGAAGGAAAAGAGCAAAGAGGAGAGACACAGGGAAGTTCTAGGGAAGGCAGAAAAGGCTTTGGTTCAGGAAAGGGGGAAGGACTGTCAGTAGAGAATAAGACTGAAGATTTCATTTGACTTAATGCAACAGAAAAGCTTGTGATTGTTAGCTATGATATGAGGTAATTCCTTCCTCTTCCTTCTCTCAGCTACAGAAAATCAGCCTAGTCTGGTCAGACCACTGTATTTGAGCTTAAAGGGAAATATTTCTCATTCCAGATAGGTTTATCACTATTCCTTAATAGCACTATGGGACCCTCTAAGCTTCAGGATCATCTTGTAGATATTTAGACAATGGAAAGAAAAAAAGTAACTGTCTTGCAGAAACATTTAAGTATATAGCTGATTGCAGCCACTCATCTGTCTTTACCAGAGTTATATATTTATTTAAATAAAGGCATAATTGTAGAACAGTGTCCTAGGAAGTCCAGACATAGGGGGTTTTTTTTGGCAGTTAAATAATTCCAGGTGGATTGCATTTCTAGATGACAGTGGTCTGAATTCACAGGTTAGCATTTACCAGGAAGTCTTTATTTATCTATGGTGAAGCAGGACACTGGGAAAAATGGTTCTTCCTAAAATACACAGTAAACCTTTTGCACAGTTAAGCTTGAAGCTATTTCTGGAGTAGTGTTTTATGCAAGATTAAGTGGGAGAAAATAGTGCAGGGGCAGATTCTCTATTGTGCCTGGTCTGAAAATCTGACTTACAAGTTTCTTGCTGTATTGCAGTTACTTCCCCAAATTTGGATACCTAGGAAGGGTCAGGACTATTGCAGCATATTCTGATAAGGAAAGGAAAGGGAAAAGGAAAAGGAAAAGGAAAAGGAAAAGGAAAAGGAAAAGGAAAAGGAAAAGGAAAAGGAAAAGGAAAAGGAAAGGGAAGGGAAGGGAAGGGAAGGGAAGGGAAGGGAAGGAAAGGAAAGGAAAGGAAAGGAAAGGAAAGGAAAGGAAAGGAAAGGAAAGGAAAGGAAAGGAAAGGAAAGGAAAGGAAAGGAAAGGAAAGGAAAGGAAAGGAAATGTCCTGTTTTCTAGATTTGTGATAACAGACAAATGCCAGGAGAGAGGGACAGAGCTGTCCTTTGGGGGCATGAGGAGCACAAGGAAATTGTAAATTAAAAAAGTGTTTTGTGGTGACTGGTAATTTCAGTTAACAACTTTTGTAGCTATTCTCAGTGTTGTCATCCTTGAGGCAATTATGGTATTACACATTTCAACGTGTAGTGCTGAATTTTAGGGAAAACAGCTCACAATATTTTGCCTTTCCAACATATTTTCTTGAAGATATTTAGCTGGGAAAGAAAGATCATTTTAAATCATGTTGTTCTAGGCTAATCAAATCTTCTAAAGCCAGACAGGAAGGAAACAAAACCTCAAAAACTGTTAATGCTTTGGGGCCTACTTAACAGCACGTTTCCTAATGAAATGCTAAACCAGTATTATTTTTTTTAATCTGCCTTGCTTTGTGGGCCTTTTTTCCCCTCTCCTGAATTTTCTTTATCATGGCTATAAATTAGTTGTTTTTAATGAAAACTAACAAAGACAAATGGACAGGTTGAGAGTGGAGTTCAACTAAAAATGCTGAATGACTTGGGAGGCAAATCTTATTTATAGATATGCTTTATCCAAGTGCTTCATATTCAGAATAAAGTAGCACTTTAAATATTTGAGATGGGGTTTGAGAGGTATGTAGGAAATATGAACACCCACTTGTACAGAAAGGGATTGCTGGTGATTATACTCTTAGCATGCAAATCTCTTATGCAGATCTGAAAATAACATTTTGACACTCTGCAATATTGTAATCATCTTTTGATATTTTTAAAACTATAACCCAACATGTTATTTTTGGAAAAAAACGTTAAAACAATATGACGGCAATTAAATGCATCAGTCTAGAGGTTCTTTGAGCACCTGGAGGTCCCTCCTTGGTATTATCTTTCTGTTTTCACTTAGTTTCTAATGAAGATTATCTGTTTATGAAAAGATGGGGTGAATTAAATGTCGGTGAGAGATAATGACAGTCATGAAAGGGGAATCAAATTAAATGTTTCAGAAATGGTTAGTGATCTGTGATCTCCTACATCAGCAATGCTCCTCCAGAATTATGCTCTTGACAAACTGTCTAGAAAGCTTTTCTGTTACAATAAGCTGGTGTGATCCAGATATTTCCCAAATTTGTTCTTCCTCTTTATCATAGTAATTCATAAAAATATTTTCTCTCTCTTAACCTTCCTTTCACCTCCTTCCTGACACTGGTGGTGCCTGTGAGCATGCATTCTGTGCCTCTGATTCTGCTGGTGCCCGTGCTCCTCAGGCTGCTGCAGGCTGTGTCACCGCACCTGCCCGGCCCTGCCCCTGCTCCCCACCCCACAGACGGATGGTGTGGTGGTGTGGCTCCCTCTGGGCCGACTCCCAGCTTTGGTGAAAGGCAGAAGTTCAGGATTCAGAGAAGCAGCTGGTTCCTGCAAGAGGCAGCTCCTGCCAGCTGCTGCTGAGCTCAGGGGAGGGGGAGCTGCTCCCTTCACTCTCTCAGGGAGAGCTGCTTCTTCCCTCCATATCAATTTCTGGCAGCATTGACTGATTTCTGATCTCAGTGGGAGCTTTAAGGCAGGAGTGACTGCTTTTCAGTGTGCTGTGGTACTTCTCTGACTGGTTTCCCTCTGATAAAGTCTTGTAGGTGGATTTTTCCTCCCTTGCCTCTATTTACAGTACCCACGCAAAGATATGGTTAGCTTTAGGGGAATAAAAGTTGTGGACATAGGTATCACGCTTGTACCTACTGCTGAGAACAGAGCAGTGGTCCAAGATACGGCATGTAAGCAGAAACCTGTAAGATGAGGTAAGAATTACACATGAAAACTGATAATTTCAGGAAATAAACCTGCAATACCCCTGCTGCCACCCCTACTGTTACATAAAAGGTGTAGCAGGGATAATAAGAATCATCAGTTAAACACAATCACTCTTAGATGATTGCCAAGATTAAACCACGCAAATATTGGATTTCATCAGCCATGGCTCAAATGGATTGTGTTTTATGATAAGACATATTTAGAATTTTTTAAAAAGGTGTCCTATGGTGGACTGAACATTAAATTCCCCTTATGAAAAAAGAAGTTTCTGTTCACAAAAAAATACCTGTGGCTGATGAGCAAACACCAGTATATGCTGATTCAGCCTCAGCCCCCATAAAAGAGGCTTCCTCCAGAAAGCAGGAACTGTAGCTTGTCCAAGTCCATCCTCTGCACATCCTCTGTGACTGTGGCTCTGCTATGAACAATCACCCACAGATATTTGTATCGGCCTTGAGTCGTGAAAAAATAAGTAAATGAGTAAGAAATATGAAAAAAACATAGTTATCAAGGCAAATTCAAAATAGTCAGAATATTTTCAGTGCAGTAAATGGAATTTTTCAGTGGGGTTATAAAAGCACAAGATGCCTCAAATGCCAGGACATTAAGACCAGTTTTGGCAAATGCAAATGGAAATAATCTGCACGGCACCCTGTAGGTAAGAACACACCTGTAAAGACTCCTTACTGTAGTTTTTAGATTTATAAAATTCTTTAGGTAGATAAAACTCAAGAGAGGAAGCTAAAATGTGAAGAACCTGTTAACAGCATTCAGTCAGTAGAAGGTGGCGTTCCTGTTTATTCTCAAATGAGAATTTTTTACCTGTTGTTTCAGAGTGAAGTGTGACAGAGAATATTTGTGACTATACTCTAAAGCAGCATTGGAAAAAACAAACGTCCCAAAACACCCTGCTATTTTTCTGCACAGTGAATCTTCATAGTATGAGGAATACTATTTCTTCTCAGGATTTGAAGTATCAGACATATTATGTCGGTATATGTCTCAATTATGCTATTAAGGGCATTGCAAAAAATAGAAAATACTACAGTAGCATTTAAATGACTACATTTCTTTTTCTCATTCCTTTTAATTTTCACAAGTAGTTTTCATCATCAATCATTTTCTAGTGCAGTAACTGGCAATTTTTATTCTCTCATCCCTACACCTCAAGAGGATAACAGCATGGCTGATACCAGCATTTCTCTAAGCTTTGTATTACTCAGATTCTCTAACTTCTGATATTGAGATTTCCACTAACAACTGCTTCTGACCAATGATTGGATTTTCCCTAGGGGTGGATTAGAGTGAAACAACACTGAATGATCAATATACGTGTATTTCAATAAATATGTTTATACATATTTCAATAAATAAATAAATATATAAAAATAAAAATAATAAAAAATATATGGAGGGTTTATTTTACAACAATTTCGTTGCAATGGAAAGGAGATGTAGCCTTTTTTTTATTTTCTGTAGTGAAACAACACTGAATGATCAATATACGTGTATTTCAATAAATATGTTTATACATATTTCAATAAATAAATAAATATATAAAAATAAAAATAATAAAAAATATATGGAGGGTTTATTTTACAACAATTTCGTTGCAATGGAAAGGAGATGTAGCCTTTTTTTTATTTTCTGTAGAAATATAACAATATGAAAGCATAAAAATAACATTTCAGAAAATTTATAAGGCAAAGGAGGCAAGAGAAAGAAAGGCTAAGTGTAGAGGGGTAGCAGAGAGGAAAGGTATCACCACCAATGAAATAAACAGGAAACAACTTTACAGTGGATTTCTAAACTGAAATCCAACTACTGAAAATAGAGAGTGACTGTCAAAACCACTATAAATATTTGGTACACATATGTAAATATTCAGCCTTTCACATTCATGTTTGTGAGTGCATAAATATATATATACCTTTCTATATATCTATGCACTTATATATTAATATACCTCTGTATCCACAACATTCTAGATTAGTGTAAGGGTGATATGCCAACTGCTATTTTAAAGAATTTTTTTATATAAATATATGTGTATATTTATATATACGTGTTTGTTTATTTTATGTGTAAACATATATAAACATACGTAAATATTAAATCTTTTTTAGCTGTCTGTGTATAACTCTTCGGAAATATATTACTCAAAAAAGAAATCAAACTTAGATTTTTTTTTTCCTGTAAATTTCTCCTTCTTTCCAGCCCCCGCCCCCTTTTTTTTGTCAAAAAGAGGAAAGATTGTTGCATAACTTTCTTTTTTTTTTTTTTTTTCCTTTAAAAAATGAAATAAACCAAGAAAGTTTTTGGATTCATTTGTCTTTTTTTTGTTTGTTTGTTTGCCTCTTTTTAATTTTTTTTCAGTATTCAATGGGCATAGCACCCTTGTATGGCTGAAAAATATACTTTATTTTGCTTTCGTAAAGCTCAGTTTTCTCTCTTATGTTTCTTTTAATCTTTCTTCTTTTGTCAACATATCTCCTGCTTAAACCTCAGATAATATTTATTGAAATGATCCTAAAATAATTGTATTCAAAATTATATCAGAATGAGCAGATTATTCTGAAAATTACTCTGCACTTTCAGCTGATCTGATTTCCACCACATTTAAAAAACTGCAAAAGTTTTTTTTGCAGGTCAGATGATGCAACTAACAGTCCACACTTTCAATCCAGTTTTACTCTATATAAGACAATTAAATACTTTATACTCAAATACATTACTCTGTATTATTTTTCATAAAATCATTGCAAATGTGTGAGGTCAAATTGTTCCAAACATCAATAGTTTGCCAAAGTAGACTGGGCTTCACTTTTGCTTAGGGTAGGTTTTCACAGCTTGTTGTTTTCTGAGGCTCTTCATCATATTTTATTCTTTGTATTCATTCATATGTTTCAGTGATCCTTGATATGATATAAATTTTTTGTTATTTGTTATCTTCTGTGGGAAGCTATTTAAGGTTGAAACATTTCTATTTAATTTTTACTACCCACTGAGTTCATCAGAAGAGGTGAGGTTGTGACAGTTTTTTACAAAATCTCCGTACCGAGCACACGATGTGCAATATAAAACGTTTTTGCAAAGCTTTCTATGAAGACATTTTGAGATTCATAGACATCAGACAAAAATTTTGTTCTTCATTTATGTCTCCTCTCTAAATAGTAGTTCTTACAGCTACATTTAAATGTCTGCTTATAAAGATTTTGTTTGTTTGCTTGCTTGTTTTAATTGTGCTTTTTTTTTCCAGTAACAGTACTGGAGATTCCATAACAAACATCAGTTTTTAACTTGTCCTCCTGTGTTGTAACAACTTGGGGAAAAAGATTGAAAATTGTGCCACCTGGACTACATTCCTGCTTCTCAGGGGTCTTGTTATGAGATAAGTTGAGTTTTACAGTAACTTTTGTACAATAGTATTGCATCGTTCCCAGCTCTTCTACAAGAGAAGAGGTTAAAACTCTCTGAAACATTTTGCCTCTTACACAGAAAACACCAGCTGAGCTCAGTACCTGTGAGGGCCAAAGGGAATTGTTATGAAGGTAACTGTTCGGGTGGGGCTTTGCCTGTTTCTCACATTTCCACACCACACTTCAAAATCCCACTCCTAAGCTGCGTAAATCTAAGTTGCTGCAAATGTGGATGTCCTTTTTTTGAGAGGTGACAGTAAAATGATTTGGTTCATTGTTATTTTTTTTTTTTACATGTAAAATTTCCAAAAAGGTGTTATTTCACACTGCTGGTATAATCAGCAAGGCTCAGATTTGGGGCAAAAGTTTGTCTGTTTGTGTCACAAACCTGTCTTCTCAGGACCTGGTATATAAAGGTTTTGGGTGGTTTTTTTTTTTTTATTGAGACAGGAAGGTACAGATCTGCAAGTGATTTAGGACATAACTATTTTTTACATAAATTTTCTCACTCTATATTCACAAGGAGTTCATGAAGGTATAACTTGCTCTATGTCAAAGTTACAGAAAATCTTTGGCATTTTTTGGATCACTGACCATGCAAAAAAATTTGTGGCAGGGCATTTTTCATGTTTCTTGTATTCTCTGCTTGAAGACAGTGGATTGCTACTGATGATGGTCCAAAATATGTATTTGCCACACGAGAAAGAGACCCAGCAAAGCCTGGCTTCAGAATAAAGAAAAATCACGGAGGTAGCAATCTGCACTATGAGGATCTGTGTCAGCTTGAAGGGCTAGTAATCAAAATTAGTGCTCTACAACGGGAGAATAATTTATGTGGCAGCTGTCGTGTGATGGTCTTTCTATATATTCCAATCTTCTGTGGTATTTGAGGGGTCCTTGTGGTATTAAGGCTTATGTAATACCTGTCTTCAGGATGACTGGGAGACAGAGGAAGGATAACGAAAGAATCCATATCCAGATGCACCATGAACTGCTGGTATTGCTAAGTCTTATTAGGAAGCTGAGCTTTGCTTCTGACAATTCAGTGATAACTCCCAAGTATATTTGGTGGGAAGTCCATGTTTTTCTCCTCCTCTGTTTAAGCTGTGTTCAGCATCTGTTAGTGAGGGTTTCCTATGCACAAGGAAATTCTGTGCTCTTGCTGCATACTCAGAGTGACACGGTCCTGGAGGATTTGATCACAAACATTTTTTTCCAGATTACCTCTTTTGATCCACTGGAAAGAATGGGCACCAGTCCCTTATTGATGAGTTCATCATGGTTTTGAGTTTATTTGGTTTTCTTTCCAGAGCTTAATATATACTTCCTTTACATTTTTTGGCCACTGCAGAGGAAACAAAATTGCTGGCAATTATATTGTCTATTTCTATGCCACTGATCATAGGTACTTGATCATTTTTATAAACATTAAATGACTTTTATCTAGCAGTCTTTTTAAATAATATTTAGACTAACTTCAAGATTAAGAAAAAAAATACATTAAATATATTTTAAGACAAGCAAACAGACAGTTTGAAAATCAGAGATAATTCAGACTTGATTTTTCAATGCACTTAGGTATACAGAATATTTGTATGTTAAAAAAAAATCCTCTAAATGGCTCAAGCATTAGTAGCTTTTATAATTTCTGAAAATCAGGTCTCATATTGTTAAAAAATCTAGAAAATGAGGAAAGCAGGAGGTATAAGTCACTGTGAAAGCTAGGAGTTACCTGTCTTCTCTGGAAATGGGTCCCCATAGAAAAATCAAGGATAGAGAAAAAACCAGGCATAGAAATCAAATTAATTTTGTTTGCTTCTCATGACAATACCTGCTCTTTGCCTGAAATTCCCTATAATATTCTATAAAATACTTTTTGCAGTAAGTAAAGAAAAACTCCTACAAAAAAATTAAGTTCAATTAAAAAATGAATTCACTAGATTTTCTAATTCACATGTCACAGGTCCCTAAAGTTCATCCATCTGTAATTAAATTAAATCCTAGAAGTTCTGTCTGACTACAGCATAACCCATCATTTTGAGCCATCAATTCCTGAAGGGCGTTTTATATTGGGCTGTTTTGCTTATTCTGTATAAACACTGGCATCAGTATCTCTAATATTAAAACATTTATTAAAATGTCATTTATCATTCAGCTGAGCTTTTTTTTAAGGCACTTGGATATTTTTACTGGTGCATTTGATTTAAAGATGTTTATCCCTATGAGCCATTAGCATAAGTCTTGGTTACTAATGGGCTGGAAACTCTACTTCATCATCTTATGCTTTACAAGAATATCAGCCAGAATCTCTTTAAGTACATACTAGGAACATTCATTAGAATCTTCTTGTGTCTGCATAATTTTAAAGTCTTTTAAAATTTTTATTCATAACTCTAGTCTTAAATTGATAAGTTGAAGGGGTTTTTATTCTTAATAGTCTTTAAAAATCTGTGGATTTACTGACCCCTATAACAATTACCTGGAGTTTTTGAGTTTTAACTTCATATATCAATTTCCTATCTTTCACAATATTTTAATAATTAATAAAAATATAAAATAGACATAAAATAATTAATAACAAAATTAATTGTCTAATAACTTTTTAAGTGGGAAAAAATCTGGTTTCTATATGAATCATAATAGTTTTAACCAATGCAATGTCTTTATGGAACTCTACTTTTTTAACTTTCTACCTTGCACTTTATAAGGATCTGCTTGTTTTCAATCAAATTTTTTAGTTTCTCTTTTATTCTTGTTTGTCCAACCCTAACAACTTCTCTTCAGTCCTGGGAAATTATTCTCTTTGAAAAACCACAAATATTTTGGTTGAGGATTTCCTCTGTTTAACTGTATATATTTCACAAAATATCAATTTCGAATGCAGTGATTCAATTAATCTTTACTAGTAACATGAAATCCCAAGAACACTTACTAACTTTTGGCTACAAATTGTACAACAATAACTTTTATTTCAATAAATCATTATTTATAATTTTAAGTTACTCCAGTGTATCTTTACTGGCCTATGTTTCATTACTGGCCTGTGTAGAACTTTTTGAGTATCTGTTACGTAATTCCCCCATAAGACCTTATTTTGTTTCCTGCTTCCAAGACTGCTGCTCCAGATACGACACTAGGAATTCTCTCCTTTGTTTTTTTATTTATAGCAAGCATTGACTCAATAACCTCCTCAATCTTCTGGTCCTTTTGCCTTTCTAATCATTATGTCATTCTTAAAAATGCTATAGATAATTTCAATCTTCTAATAATGTAAAATAGTCCATCAATTTTCAGTTATGGCAGCGATAGAAATTTTCTCATAATTAATTGAGGTTTCTGCTGGTTGCACCTTTCCTTGGCTCTAAGTGCAAATGAAAATTTCACCTGGGGTTAACTTTGTAACTTCCTGCCTCTGTTTGTCTCATTTATTATTGCAGCTAAACTCCAGCTATGAATATTGGCTCCTGCAACTGAAGCCATTTCTTTTATATGGTCCTCTCAGGAACCTAGACCCACTTTGAAAAAAAATCAGGACCTTCAGTTTCACAGCATTAACACAATGGTATAACAGGACAGGCAGGCTCTTTAGAGTGTCATTTGCCCCATCTTAGATGTGATGCATAAAACAAGGAGATAAATCACACTTTAGAAATGTCTATATTTCTATTACATGCAGAAATATTACAAACCACGAAGCATACATTTGTTATCTTCTTTCTAAATTATTAAATTTGGCCTTCTTGAATCTCATATTTGAAGAACTTTGCTCTTTTTTTTTTTTATTTTACTCCTGTGAATTTTGCCAGAACAGCAGAGGTATCAAAAGTTATGGACTTCTGAGGCATTGCAAGCTGGGATTTAAGTCTTTAGAATATAACCATTTTTCAACTTGTATTTTCAAGGATGATTTTTGTTTGTTTGGAATGGACATAAATTTCCAGGAGAACAGACTATCTTTCCTCAGCAGAGCTTAATTTTAAATGGGCAAAATAATTAGATGATCTAATCTTTATAATTTTTTATAATTACATTCTTTAATAGCCAACTATATTAATAATAAAACAACAGATATGATGAAAATCTATTTATCTCTTCTGTAGTTCTTAGAACAAAATACTTGCATATTTTTTATGTTGCAAATACAGTTCTAATTTAGGTAAGGAATTAAACACAGAAAACATTGAAATTAAGCTATTAAAACGTGTTTAACAGTTTTCTGAAGAACAGGAATGAAAAGTTAAGTTTAGAAGTCAAACAAATACCTCCTAGAAATTGCATGCCAGCAGGGTTTTTTTTTTTTAGCAGCTTTTCCCTACAATTTTCAGTTTCCAACATGGGATATGCCTATGTTCCTGAACTCAGAACATCATACTCTCGTAAGAATCAGTATGTTCAGTTTTAGATTATTGGTTGCATAATAAATATATATGGTCTTTAAATTATATAAATTTAAAATATTACATTTTAACCCATTGATTACTGGCAGCTTTGCCCAAGTTATTTTGTTCAATACGAGCTTGTAGAATTGAAAACTCTATCTAGCCTAAAACATGTATTGAGACTAAAAGGTTAAAAGTGTAGTGTTAAATCCAAGGTAGTTATCAAGAAATCCTGCTGGGAATTTGACACAAAATGTTAATGAATCTAGCAGCAATTGCCACAGTATCTTGCACTTAAGGGCTGGGTATATTGTATTTCTATACCATCCTTATATTCTTTCAAGTATCAACTGATCTGGCTTCACAAAGGCACTTCTATATATGCAACACCATTTGATATGCATATTTTCAGTCAGCAGTGCTAGGTTCAGCAGTAGCCAAAATTCCAGTCTCTATTCCTGTTCATTGTTCATGTCATTAGCTACTCCTTATATTCACCTGAAGAACAACTTGTGTGGGTGTGCACTAGAATGGGGAATCGATCCTGCTGAAAAAAATGTTTTTAATTTTACAGATTTACTTTTTAAATACAGCAGTTACACATTTTGATCACCGTAAGTCCTCACAAATAAAAGCCTAGAATTAAGACACAAAGGAGTGTTAGTGTCGGATAGGAAATGGATTATGAATTGCTGAAATTAGTTGCAACAATGTTATTATGGAATACTTAATATGGCCAGAGTGGTTTATCAGGCCTATAGAAAAGCAAACAGGGTGTTGTGTTAGATTATGGAGCAAATGGGAGTTCTGGAAGAACAGATGGGGAAAGAAAAGGAAGAGAAAAAAAAATGTGCACGAATGGTTGACTTGAAAAGCTGAACATGACCCAGCAATGTGTGCTTGCAGCCCAGAAAGCCAGCCATATCCTGGGATGCATAATAAGGCTGGTGAGAGTAGGTCAAGGGAGGTGATTCTATGCTTCTGCTCTGGTGAGGACCCACCTGGAACACCATGTCCAGCTCTGGATTCCTCAGCACAGGGAAATTATGGACCTGTTAGAGCAGGTCCACAGAAGGGCTGGAGCATGAATCCTGTGATGAAAGCCTGAGAGAGCTGGGGTTATTCATCCTGGAGAAGAGGAGGGTCTGAGGAGACCTTATAGTACCTTCCAGTACATAAATGGGGCCTACAAGAAGGATGGGAAATAACTTTTAGAAGCATCTGTTGTGATAGGACAATTGTTAAAGGTTTTAAGTTAAAGGAGAGAAGATTCAGACCAGATAGAAATTTTTATGTTTACAATGAGGATGGTGAAACACTGGAAGAGGTCACTCAGAGAAGTGCCAGATGCCTCATCCTGGAAGTGTTCAAGGTAGGCTTGGATGAGGCTCTGAGCAACCTGATCTGATGGAAGATGTCTCTGCTTATTCAACCTAAACCAAGATTCTAGGATCCTAAGATTCTCGGTTAGTGATGCTTAATTAACGTTTCGCAAAGCTCAAATATTTCTGTATGATTTCCTTCCTTCCCTCTTCTTCCCAACAGTTCTAGAGGAGAAACCAGGAAGATATATGTCTGAAACCCCCTGGATAAAAAAATCCCGGTCCCTGTATTCCTGTATACAAACTCAAAATACTAGGCATTATACAGGTGAGGAGTGATAGCCCTGGTCCTTGCTTCGCCAACCAAATTTAAAAATAAATTAAAATTTTAAAAAAACAAATCCTTTTTCTTGTGAGTCACTGCAAGATATATGATCTGTGATTTCAGGAAGAACTTGTGCCAAAAACCTATAAACAAAAAAGGAAAACTGGTTTTGAAGGTAGAAATGTTTGAAACCTGCTTCATTGCTGGAGTGTTTATTTTGAACAATACTGTGAGCATGTGTACATATGCATTTGTGTGCATGAGAGAAATGTGTGCAGGAGAGTAACTTTTCCCTGTGTGCTAGCACATAAAGTATGGCTAAAGCTTTGTGTGCTTCATAACTCAATGTTCAGAGTACACAATTTATACACGAGACACTCATTTCATGCTTGCTCCTTGCATTTCATTTCCTGAGGCTTCAATGAATGTAAAAACAAGAAAACTGCTGAACAGCCAGGGGCTGTAATCATGTCAGTTTTTATAAGCAAAGTAAGGCTGGGGATCTTCAGTGGTGGCTGGAAGAACTTGAGGGAGAAAAAAGGGCAGTAGAGCATATTCATTATTGTACCTAAAGCTGCCAGCACTATTTAATTTTCTAGATATTTCTACCATATCTCACATTTATAACCTTAGAATTATAATTTTTATAAAATTAAAGGCCAGCACCATCCAGGCAAGAATAATTTTTGGAGTTGATTTATGTAAGGTCTGTTGCCAGATAAACATTGCTTTCTTTCTTTTATATGTCTCATGAAATATTTCACTTAATGATTAAATTATATATGAAGCAGTATTACGTGTATGTGTGTTTGAGATTCAGCTTAAATTCTTAGTCAAGTTTCAGTTTTGTACTAATTTATGTACAGCTATAATTTCTAATCTGTTTATTGTGCATTTTTGGTATATTTGGATACATTATCCTTTTCACATAAAGGGAAATCAAATTTGGCAGAAGTCACTTCAAATGGTCATTTTGCTAGTGCTAGTCAGAGGTAGTAGGTAGGCATGAAACCCTTTTTTCATGGATCAAAAGAAGTGTAATCCTGCAGCCCCGTGACCTTTCAGATGCATGCATAGCAGAGGCTGGCGAAGGCAAGTGCAAAATGGTATGTGCATTAGTATGTCCTGGACACTGCTCAAGATATCCAAGGCAGCATAAAAACCTGCAGAAGGCTTCCTTTTTTTTTTTTTTTTTTTTTTTTTTTTTTTTTTTTNTTTTTTTTTTTTTTTTTTCAGTATTTTCCAGGGGACCACAGTATTTTAAAAATAGCAATATTATGGCACTAGTTAGGACTGGGAAGGCATGAACGATGCTAATGCCTGTATGTATGGTTACCAGCTGTCTTCGGTACCCATCATGGACAGAGATTTTAGTAGAGCAAGACAAGGTGTAATGATTTTAAACTCAAAAAAAGGGTAGATTCACACTAGATGGAAGAAAGAAACTTTTTACAATGAGGGTGTTGAGACACCGGAACAGGTTTCTCAGGCAGGCGGCAGATGACGCATCTGCCAGAAAATTCCTGGATCCCTGGAAACATTTGAGGTTATGTTGGATGAGGTTCTGAGCCACCTGATGTAGCTGCAGATATCCTGCTTATTACAGAGGCCTTGGAGTAGATAATTCTTTAAAGGTCATCTCCAACTAGAACTATCCTATGAATCCATTAGGAAGCTAAATGAGCTCTCACCTGGGTGTGCCAGGACTGTTTCTCTGGTCAGACACCTGGACCTGCTGGACACCACATGCCTCCAGCCTTTCTGAGGTAAGCATGCTGGAATTCATGAGAAAGGGTATGCAGTATGCAATACAGTGTGCAGAATGCACGATGATGCTGTATTCCTAAAGTAATGCAATTCCACTGCATTGTGTGCCCTTCTTTTACTTGCTAAATAGAGCTGCATGTTAGACAGATTTGCATGATGTTCTAATGATAGGCCCTTTGATTCTGAACTTATGCAAAATAGCAAGCTGCGGCTTAGCTCTGCATGATTTGAATTTCACAATTCAAATGTATATTATTTTCATACAATTTGTGCATTCAGTTGGTAAAGGAGCACATTGAGACAATATGGCACCTTTACACTACCATATTGGCAGTTATCATTTAGTCATGTTAATGACTGATTTCTCTTAAAGATTAATTGAGGCCGGTTGTTTTAAGGTGTCTCGTTTTGAAGTGTCTGCTTATGGTGTCTGCTGGAGTTGTGTAATGTGTTGATTAACTTACAAGATTAGAGGAAAACAGGATAATTTGGTCAGAAAATAATAAAAAGTTTTAGATGAACTAATAGATTCTGCAAAGCAACTGCCCAGTGGGGCTAACCTGAAAATGCCAAAACGTTAAAGAGGAAATAGTAAATTTAGTTTAAACTGCAGTTCACCCAATGGATTCTAATGCTAATATTTATGCTGATGAAAATCACAGGGTACATTCAAACTCAGCGGCAAAGCATGCCATAGGTACCTCAGTCCCCCTGTGGAGGCCTTTGCTCAGTGTTTGGGAGAACTGTGTGTGTATATCTGGTTTGAAATGCTTGCAAGAAACACTTGTAGGTCAGCAGACTTTGGACAGACTTGGCAGAACCTCAGCCTAACAAGCTTGGTGACCTTTCTGTGCTTGAACATATCAAAATACATACTCAAATGCCCCCTGCCAGGGGGTGAGTCAAGACCCCTATCAAAAATGACCCACTATGCATGGGTACTAGGGAACAAGCAGGGCCTGAGTCTGTAGCCTAGGGGATAGATAACTCAACTGAAAATAGCCTTGTTCCTTTCTAGATCTTGCTCCAGAGTCCTACTTGTTCTGCTTTTGGCATCTGGTGTGGAAGCACTTGCATCATGCTTTGTATTGGCTCTTTTTAGCTAGCAAACTGGTAGAATATATTTAAAAATAAAAGGCAAAATTGAATTCTTCAAGATTTTAAAAGATCTCGGAAGATATCATTTCACAGCATGCACAGGAAAACCTCTTGGTTTGTATGGGGAATTTTTGGCCTTTTGGTTGGGTTTTTTGCTTTTTGGGAATTGGTTTGTTTCGGTTTTGATGGAGTTTTTTTCCTCCTTCAGAACTCTAAGAGCATTTTCTCTTTGATTTTGTTTGCCAAGTCTTGTGCTACTCATCCGCTCAGAACAAGTAGTACAAGGTTTTATTGAAAAATAAAACCTGCAGAAAGTGGGAGCACCTCATTCCATTGCTCTAGTCCCTCAATATGCTATCCAGTTAAACTTTCTTGTGGAGATCAACCAAAGTAGCCAGATTTGACAACTGGTGTAGTTACAGCGTGTCTCAGATTGCATGGGATCTTCTCTTGTTTTTTTTGGCTATGTGGGGAGAATGTGTGAAGTGCTACCCAGTTAGTATCAGAAATATCTCTGCCTGTAATAAATTATTAATTTACAAAGGAGCTCCTTTATGCTTCAATATGAGACAGAAATCTTTGTTTCAACTTTTAGTAGTTACTGATCTTTGTTTGAATACATTAAAAAAAATCACAGCCTAAAAATAGCCCCAAGGAAAAAGCAACGAGGAAGCCCTTTAATATGAAGTGTCTTCACTGCTTATTAAACACAGTGTGCTAAATTTTAGTTTTGTTATAATTCCATTGACTTCAGTGGATATACTAGGGCCTAAGTCCAGAATTAGCATGGCTACTGTTTAGGTATTCATTCACTTAGTTTTTATATATAGCTTTTTTTTCATTTAAAACAAAATAAAAATTTTAAACTTGTATCAAGAAAGTGTTTCAACTGGAAACACAGTAAAAAAAATAAGCAATTTACTTTATCTTTACCAAGTAGGCAGATATGCACTGCTACTTGTATTTAGTAGATGAAAAAATAATGGTCTGAGATACTAACATCAGCTCACAGAACATTTTTGTGCAATCTGTGCATAAACTCTGAATCTCAAACACAAACTTGTGCTCATAAATCACAAATCACACTCGCGGTTGATTTTTTTACTGCTTTAGTATTTTTCTTATTTATAAATCCTCCCATATTTCAAGGGTCTGTGACTGCATGATTTAAACATATGTAAAATACAGTTTGGAATGTGTAATACGAACTTACATTTCTTAGCACATGTTGGTGACTGAAAACTGAGTGATTTATATTCCTACTGCTTCAAGAATACTGTGATAACACATTGGCATATAATGTTGAATTTAGACGAAATTAAAGCCTACATCTAGACTCATAAATCAAATAGTGCCCAAGAATTTTCAGAAGCATCAGGACAGGATTGTCTGTACGAAAAAAAATATTACAAATCCTTTGCACGTGCCATTTAGCAAACTCTTGGACAAATCCCAATCACAGTTCAAGATATAAAACATGTTAGAAACTGTTCCTGCTATGCAGTTTTCAAGCTTCATAATGTTCATGGGCACCTTTTAATCTCTTCTATAGAACACCTGCTTTACTTGACCCAAAATTGAGATCCAGAATATGCACACCATTTGTACTCCAGAGTCTGGGTTTTTAAAAATTTCTATCACTGAGGACATTTCATGTTTTAGGACATCTACTTCTACTTAGACATCACTTTGTTCAGGGTGTGAAGATGATTCATGGAGTTCTGAGGAGAGAAATACTTTACAATTATTTTTCTTGTTTTTCTTTTCTCTCAAGTAATTTTAAAAGTTGAGACGATGGATAATAAGATGTTTTCCTTTTTTGTCTTCCATAAACAAAATTTTTTTGGTGTTGTCTTACTTGTAAGTGAAAAGGGTGTCTTGAATACTTCCTAAGAGCTACATTTGGAAACCAAATTATTGAGTACTTACTTGCATAAGCACTCCCATAACAGGTCAAAGAAATCAACCTAAGTTAGTTAGTCAACTGCTGCATGTTAAGTGACTACAAGGGGACTTCAGTATATGATTAAATGGTCCTTTAAGAAGCCTAATTTTGTTAAGGGAATGAGAGAGTATCTTAATGTATTAAGGAATGAGATCTAGTAGTTAATCTACTAGACAAATTAAAAAATTAGTTAACATTTACCTTTCCTCTGGAAAGAAAATCCACCAGAAATTATTTCTTCTGTAACAGTTGTTAAAGTCACATTCTGGGGAAGGCAGTGGGAGCTGGCTTTAAGTACAGTTCTAATCAAATGATCAGCATGTGTATTGTTTCCAGGTACTTTTAGTAGCAAATAAGTTTTGTTTGTGCTAACCTTCCTGGTAATCACCAGGAATAAATGTGTTAAGTACCATGTGAAATGCTCGTGTACTTCTTCAATCCTATTTTCTTCAGAGTAAGCATGAGAGAAGGCAGAATTCTTGCTTGTTGAAGAAAACTGACAATTTATGTGTAAGCAAAATGAGAACTGACTTTCATTTTGGGGATGTTATCTGATAATTCTGAGGAATCAAATTTGTCAAGTGAAAAGAGACACCTTTTTTGTGTAGTAAGTTGTTAGGTTATGTAGGTCTACACTGGAAACAAATTGGCTGATGCAACATTTAAAAGTGTACTAGTGATTTCCAGCAATCTGAAGTTAACAGAGTATTTGTTGATAGATTTTTCTTTTAAAATCTCAATACTTGTATTGGCACACAAGTTATGGAGATTATGGACCATCCATCACTAAACATTTTTTTTTTCTTTTGATCCTGATTCCACCTAGAGAGAAGTACTACATGACTTCTTCAAGTTCTTCAAAGTATTACAACTCCTTTAACTCTGTTTCAGTGATCTAAACATAATAAGTCAACCTTGGTATTACCATGGGTTCTGTTTAGTAGATTGACTATTCTAAAAGGTATCATGTAAATGTGCACTGATATCTATGAACTAGCTAAAATAAATCAGTGTTTTTGAAGGGTAGCAAAGTTCTTAACACTGATTCAGAATTACAGAAACCAGATTTGAAGGCGATGGTTTGCCTTTTCCTCCTATTATGCACTAATCTGTCAGTTTTGCTCAACAGAATCTTGACGTGGCACTGTGTGAAAATACAAATTTCTCACTCTTTTGCAGCACCAGCATTGAAGTAAGTTTAGCTTTTACTTTTTTTGCATGTAAAACTCTTCACACAGATCCACGGGAAGCTATGCAGTCATAACCAGACATGATCCATGGAAAATACTTTAGGAGAAAAAGAAATACTAGCAGAGTTAACAAACAAAACTATTCCACATCCTAGTCTTTTACAGTGGCAATTCAGTGATGTTTTATTATATATTCACTAGCTATCCTACCTAAGCTTTGATTAGACACAGGTAGGCTAGTCAAGGAAACAACACCATATAATTTTGTTACTTGCAGCCACTGATGTATAAGGGTTTACCATATATATTTGTCTGAAGTAAAGGAATGTTTGTAGATTCTGCAATTTTTACCTTATCTGCAGAAAGACAGCAATTTTTAGCTTAAATGAAAAAAATCCTACTGATACTTTTGGTGGGGTTTTTTTGGTTTTTTTTT